>CM052121.1:6590568-6677996 GCA_028454245.1 Halictus quadricinctus | reverse complement strand
TAATCGGCTACAAGCTTGGGCGTTTCGCCACTACGAGGTAATGGCGCTGTTTGCAGATTTTGTCGGAATGTGTACGTGGCGCCACCCAACGGAGGAATCCTGAACACTAATGCTGAACTCTGATTTTATAGTAGAAAAGAATTTGTATTTTTCCGAGAGAAGTTCTTTCATTCATCTTTTCTTCCTTTTCCAGAAACCTGCGCACTGTTGGATGTGCAATGAAATTGTGAGGTTAGAAAACTTGATACTGGTGGTTATCCTAAACGCGACGCAGCAGAAGGAAAACTACAGTTTACACGTACACACGTGTATGTATTCCGATTTTTGAAATACACATTGCATATAAATTTAAGAAGATAACTTGCTTTTATTTGTATTCACTGTTTACAAGTCGTTAATTACGACACAAAACTAAAATTCAAGCGTCGATGCAAGTATGTATAACTTATTTTGGAAACGTGAAAAAGTGATCTTAACATTCGTTCTTTCATATCCTTTTATATAAAGTCGTACTTGATTTTGTTAAGTTAATCAGACTAACGATAAATCATGTCAACATAAATAAATGTATTAACTGTACAAAGAACATGAACATAGATTTCATTATTGAATTTTTACTTATTTAACTTATTTAACTTTTACTTATTTAAGCGCACTATTTGTTACTTATATAATTATCCAGAATTTGCATTGGTGCACATTGGTCGAAAACGAAACAAACTTTTGGAATTATCTAATATATTTTTTTCTTTGTAGATTTGATATTTAATGAGAAAAAATGTTTCGAATTCAAGTTATAAGTACTTTCAAGAGACCAATATGCAGTTAGTGAGTATTTAAACATTTATTTAACATACATTATTGTATCAGTGTAGTGTTATGAAACTTATAATTAAAATTATACGTATTGACAAAATTTTGACCCCACAGTTTAAGGATATATCATAAAAGAGAATTGTACAGAACAAGTTTCAAAAGCATTCAGTCCCATTCGAGGGCACTTTACTGTTCTTACAACAAGAATTCAAGTATTTCTACACATATTGCTGATAATGACAAGGTAAGATATTACTTATAACAGTTTATTATTTTCTTTAATTCAATGCTGAATAATATAAGATTAATGTGCTTTTTTTTAGTTACAAATTAATATTGATGATGTGAACTTGGAGCAGTTTGAAACGGTAAATATAATATACGTAATACATTATTAGAGACAATGTACAAAGTTTATACATACATTATAAGTGCAATCTCAAATTTACAGAAACATCAGCATAGTGGAAGAAACAAAACGTCCCTTAGTAATAAAATTTCAAAAGAACGTAAGGATACACAATGTTTAATATGATCATTTTGTGTTTCTTTAGACACATCAATTTTACATTATTTTTAGGTTTGAACAAGTTATTAAACAATCCTGTGGGAAATCTTCAAAACATCTATATTATTGTAAATAATGAATTTGGCAGAAAGGACCATTTAACTTTTCACTATGAAAAAATCAATAACATTTCTACTATGATGTTTAAATGTACTATTGATGTATCATGGCCCGAGAAAATGTCATTTTCTCATATAGGGCCTAATAAGAAAGCAGCTGCGGCACATGCTTCAAAAAAGTGTCTGACTTGGTTGCACAATAATGGACACATTAAACAAACGAAACCCATATTATATAATCAAGAAGAAATTGAACATATGTTATCTGTACCCAACAGAATAAATCTTGAACCAAAGTTTGAAAATGATGTTAAAAATATATTGGATACATACTACAATGTGCGTTTGATAAATAATAAGAGTTTTTATATATATTTTATAATTCTTTATGAAGTCCTTGTATAGAAAAAGTTTCTTTTTTCTAGGACATAGAGCCTATTATGGAAAAATTATCTGATTCAGATGGCAGTGAAATCGAGTCAGCAGAAGCAACAGTGATATCACCAAGAAATTCATTTAACAGAGATGAGATTCGTAGTGATAATTTATACAAAAAGCTTCAACAAAGAACACCTTCTAGCCAACAGTTGCCAATTCTAGAGTACAAGTATGTACTGAAAATTGTGCCACCGAATTATTTTTAATATAATAAAAATAACTAATTTTCAGGTCACAAATTCTTAAGAGTATAGATGAAAATCAGATCCTCCTAATCAAAGGTGATACGGGATGTGGGAAAAGTACTCAAGTACCACAATTTATAATGGATGCATACGTGGAGGCACATAGAGGTCACGAATGTAATATACTTGTATCGGAACCTCGGAAAGTTTCAGCTGTGTCTCTAGCGAATCGCGTTGCTCGCGAGAGAGAAGAAATTACCGGTGAAGTGGTAGGCTACCATGTACGACTTAATCATACAATACCACCGAATAATGGCTCAATTTTGTTTTGCACAACTGGTATCATTTTACGAAGATTACAAAGTAATCCAACTTTGGAGGGCATATCGCATATAATTATAGATGAAGCTCACGAAAGGACATTGCAAATCGATATACTGCTTAATCTAATGAAGAAATTGTTGCCCACCAAGCCAAATTTGAAACTTATAATTATGTCCGCAACAGTGAACACAGAATTATTTCAAAATTATTTTTCATGCGCTACCATTGATGTCCCTGGAAAAATGTATCCAGTAAAAATGCACTTTCTGGAAGATATTGAAAGCGAGATAGGTATACAATGCGAAAAAACTTACCAAGATTGGGCAATTCCTTCGCAAGAGGTACTACAACTAATCCAATGGATTACGAAAACGAAACCACCTGGTAGTATTTTGTGCTTCGTACCAGGTTGGCGAGAAATTCAACATTTGGAAAACATGTTAACAAGAAAACGTAATTCTAATCTTCTTGTATTACCTTTTCATTCGAAACTAACGAATGCTGAACAAGAGAAGGTTTTCTGTAATGTTCCTGACAATGTCCGAAAGATTATTTTGGCTACAGACATTGCTGAGAGTAGCATTACTATTCCAGACGTCAAGTATGTTATAGATACTGCCCGTAAAAGGGATCTAGTTTGGAACGAAGATACGTCTTTGTATACTGTATTTACTCATTGGGTGACAAAAGCAAATATTTTACAAAGGTAATTACTAAAGGTATACTCTTGTATACTACTCTGCTTTATTTTTGAAGAAGAACGAATTTGATTGAAACAAGTTTTTGTCAATATATAGAAAAGGAAGAGCTGGACGTGTTTCACCCGGTGAAAGTTATCATATGTTAAAAAAAAGTATGTACGATGGATTAAATCCGTTCCCAGAGCCAGAGATACGTAGAATATCGCTTGATCAAGCAGTTATAACTAGTAAGACGTTTAGCGATGAAACGGCAGAAGATTTCTTTAATAGCATGATCGATCATCCCAGCAAGAAATCACTACTTCGTGCTATAGAATACTTGAAGAGCCATAATGTTTTGGATAAAAATGAAAATCTGACACCTTTAGGAAAACGTATGATGTATTTTTCATTGGATGTTAAGCTGAGTAAAGCGTTGTTACTTTCTTGTGTCTTCAAGTAAGTATAAAAACATAAGATACTTCAGTTAATGGAGGTTATTCGTAATTCATGGTTTTTCTATATTTTGTAGTTGTTTGAATCCTATGTTAACAATAACCACAATGTTATCCACCGACAACGAATCGTCTGCTACTTCGTTAATCGCCAAATCAGACAAGAAAGGACAAAAATCTGAATATCACAATTCAAGTGATCATATTGGTATGGCAGAAATGTTTAAAAGTATGAAACAGTATTATAATGAAATGACACGGAATATAAACTATAGAAGCCCACATTACAAGAATTATAATAAAATATCTCGTAAGTTTGTTATTTATTTGAAGCGATAACACGAGCCACGGGACTATTGAATGACGTATTATTTCTTTATAGAGACTCGCGAACTGTATTTATCCGAGCTTATTGACACTGGCATAGTCTCCTCTGTTGATGATTGTCAACTTGTAAATATACATTCTAAACAGAAGGAATTACTTCGAGCTGTTTTATTTGCGGCTACTAATCAACTATTAAGGACTTTACCTTATGGATTTAAAAACGGCTACTTTACGAAAAAGACAAATTCAATAGAAGCCGAGTAAGCATAACAATTCTCAAAAATCCAATGGAGAAATGTCAGAAATAAAATGAAAATGTTATAGTTATAATGTTATGCATTCCATGTTCTTTTAGAGATTCTGGCAACGTTTGTATATCGCCCGAAAGTGTAAATAGCAAGAGAAACGAATGGCCAAGTCCGTTTTTAACGTATGTTACACGTGTTGAACACGTTGAATCAAGACGATGCTTAGTTAATGACACAAGTTTAATTTCACCACTATCAGTGTTGTTATTTAGCCAGGGTGAAGTTTCTTATAACAAGGTAAAGTACTTTCATACATTACGATATCTCAACATCATGAATCATGAGTAACTTATGATTTCCCATATTCACAGTTGGAACAAAACGACATTGATGAAGATGACAATGTCTTAATTGCTATAGAAAACTTGAAGAACGTACGGATGATTTCTGATGAAAGGTGCGTACTATAACATGCTCAATTTTTATAATGATCATTTCACTTCGATTCTTTTTTAGATCTATAACACGACTGCTGCAACTTCGTAGTATCTTATGGACTATTGTAAACTATACCATTAAATATCAAGGTGTAGAGGCTGAATCAGAAAACTTCAAGAACGTGCTGCTCTACAAACATAGATTGTTAAATTTAATTATAAATATTATTAATGAATCAGCGAATAGTATAGATTACTCTGTTGAAGAGGAGAGTTTACAACAATTGACGAAACCGAGTTCATATGCGCAATAAACTATGTAAAAATTTATATTTCGTTTCTTATCATTTAACATCTGTTACTTAGACAAAATACAATATTGCCAAATCGGAAAAAATTTTCGAGCTATTGTATCAGTTTTTCTTGTTTCTTTATTTCCAGTTGAAATTTTCTAATAAATACATTAAAAAGATAGTATAACAATATATGCATGTGACTTTGTAAGTACATAACGTAGATCTCAAGATTGTCTATAAATGTAAGTTTCACGTATTCACGTGAACACATGATCACAGTATAATGTTCTGTATTATGCTGATGCATCTCTAATTAAACGGAATGCAATAAATGTTTATACACTTATTTTCAATAAAAAATTTTCCTGTTTTAATTTAAAGTCCCAAATCCCCACCAACACCGAACGCGGTTCCCAATCCTGCGGGAGAGAAATGATCATTCTCAATCCCAAATTAAAAAGTACCCCACATTATGAAGAAACAATAATACACAATTCATTTTTTCTTTTCTTTTCTCATGCAACGGTTTTAAAGGAATTGTGTACACTGTTTCAACATTTAATTGATCTAAATTCATTCGCAACGTATATTATTTATAACAGGCACGCATACTCGCAGAACCGATTTTTTTTTTTTCGGTCGCATGAAACCATGGTAATCGATTTGCCATTTATACAATTATAACATAAATATTACATAAAATCTATTACAATACATCCTTTCATTACAAATTTCCTTTCATTATCAATACAGAGTATGGAATGTACCGTCATTATATACTAATAAGGCGTTACCAAAATTCAATATATTAAAATATATCTTATTCATACATTTGGCAGGTACATTAAAGCGTGCGCTTCCGATATAAGGATAAAAAACGATTTCGTTAAAAAAATAGGAAAACTATTAAATTCTAAGTAACAACCGGCAACCGTTTTCTCGTATTTTTCCATAATATATATATACAATATACAACATTAGTAAATACAATAAATTAATGTAACGACCGTGGAATATATTTGATTATATATTATTTTATGAATCAATATTAAATATATCGATAAAGGAGCATAGTGATGGTATATCACCAGTAACAAATATAATTTATGTTTATGCAGTTGTCACGATTTGTTGTACATTTATCGTTTCTTTATACACAATATATTAGTAATATTATTACGTATTGTTTCCTTAGAGCAGTGACGAGCAACCGCTCATTAGAGGAATTACCGTACCGACTAGCAATTAATCATAATTTCAGCGTTTTTAACTACTCTTACGATGAAGACAGAAGTATCGCTGATGATAATTAGCTTCAGCGCTCCTCTTTACAAAGTAATATTGCACTTCCGGCCAAGTATAGTTAAATTAGATTCTACAATGGCAATTCAAGTGACGTCGGTTATAAATAAATAACGTCTAACGTTCGTAACTTATAAAGGTTGCGTAAATATATTTATAACTGTTTGCCATAACATTAGAAACGATCTACGATAAATGCGAAGTATATAGGGTTCCTGACAATATACCTAGATCATTACACTAATTACGTACCAGCTTCGATTACTTAACATCGTTTAAGTGTCCCAAATAGTCGCGGTCGCGAGATTCAGAACCGAACAGACTACAAGTGGACATTTACCCGTTCGTCGAACTTTTACACGCAAGAGCGTTTGAAACGTACTAAATCAAACTAAAATTACATAAAATTCTTTACCATTAACATTACTGGCCGTGAAGGTTTCACCGGAAAAGATGAATAGTAACTAAATGTTAACCCCAGTGCACTACTCTTTGAATCCTTCTGTGTCTTACATATTTTGTATATAACGTAACGCAGTAAATATTAATTTATACAACCTGGTTAAAGAATATAGTGTCACTCATACATGACCAACACTGTGGCACTCAGTGTGTCGATGTAACAATTACATGACCAGTGCACGGGGTTTCGCGGGGAGTTCTTTATCCGAATATCGATGGCAATTTAGTTTTGATTTTTATTCGCTACTCGAACATGTAGCCTGAATATTCGCCCAGTGTTTCCTAGAGGAAGAAAGCGGAAAATGTAGCCTGGGTAGAACGGAGAATCGATATCTAAAGGTCACGGGACTATGACAAAAACTGGTGCAAATCAAGCCAGTTAATCAGTCAACAAAGTCAAGGTAGATATTTACAGGTATCATAGACGAATCAATACCTAAATTAGCTCGCTGGTATCGCGGGGTGGAAGAACGGTAACGAAGCTCTCGGTCTCGCTGTCGCTGGTGCTCAAAATGGTCTTCTCGAAGCCCAGGTTCTCGCTTCTCGCGGCGAACGGTTGAAAAATCCTCGGCCCGATTTCCATACCCGAGTCCAGGCTCTTCGCGAAGCCGGTGAACTCTGATAGTCTGCGAAAGTTTCCGAAGAACACGCTATCCGTTCCCACGCTCTCGGCACCGCTCTCGCTGGCTCCGTCGCAGACGGACTCGGTTTCGTCCGTTTCCGAGACGCTGCTCGCTTCGTGTCCGAGCAGTTGCTTTTGCGAACTGTTGCTATCGGTGCTGCTCAGGTATCCGCTGTCCTCCACCCTTATCCGTTGTCTACGATCGTCAGCGTGCACGCGACTCGCCAAGTTCGCCGAGTCACGACTTTTCCAGAGATCGTTCGAGTACTTCCGCGAGCAACACGCCACCCCTTCGTGTCTCTTCTGCATCTCCTCGCGGGATTCCTCGAACGCTCTATTCTTCAAGCTGGACCTGTGAAGATAACAACGATCCGGAAGCCTCTTGTCGACCGAGCAGGGAACGCTGCTCCAACACACGGGCGATCGACGACTAGAGTTTCCGTTATCCCCGACGCAGCTGTTCTGCGTTGTTTCTTGATCGAGCTTTCTCGCCTTCTTCTTCCTCTTTTTCGACGTTTCCGTGGACAAGTCCGTTTTACCAACCGATTCTTCGGACCGTACAAGTTTACGACAATCGACAGCCCCTACGATGGAATCGTTGTTGAGGACAGGAGCACCGTTGCTGGCCGTAGGGTCACCCGCTTCGGCAGGACTCCTGTCCCAGCCGTTTTTTGACAGAGACGAGTTCAGAGTGTTGCTCGCGTCCTTGACGCACCGCAATGGTTTCGGATGTTGGTAAATCTCTTCCGTAGGCGGCAACGGCACCACGTCAGGATGGTTGCTCGGTTGACGTTGCCTTTTCGCTTGCCTGGTATCCGGCGTCAAGTACTTGTTTATCTTCCAGTCGCCGCTGTTCGACTCGTGATCGTTCGCGTTCGACTCCACGAGATTCGATTTCAATCTGGCCTCGTAGATCTCGCGGAGGCTGCCGTAACCACGGTTCAAACAGTTCTCGTTCCGCGTAGACTCCTGGTCCCGAAAGCTGCCTTTGCTTTTGAGCAGTATCTGCGCCGGCCTTTCGAGCGAGTCCACGTAAATCTCGCTCGGAACTTCCTTCTCGTAGTTGACGTCGTCGTTGATCTTCAACTTCATCGGTTTCCGGTCGAGCGTGTCGGGCTCGTACTCCGACTCGTCTTGCTTCGCGTAATTCTCCGGCGAGTCCTGCACTTTGATGGTCAGGTGACCCGGGTTCTCCGGCTCGTATCGAATCTCTGGCCCTGACTCGTCGCTGCAGGCAGGGCTGTCGTATCCGTCGTTCACGTACACCTCGCTCACCAACGAATAGCTCTCGTACCTTTGCGAGGAGATCAGCTCCGGAAGACTGTTGTAGTAATTCCTCTCGAGCACGTCCTTGTTCAGCGGGGGCATGTTCATCGTCATGGTCATCATCTCGCCGGTTTTCGTGTCGATCACCGCGTTCTGCATCGTCAGTTCCTCGTCCATCGGTAGCGCGGTCGACAAAGCGGGACTCGACTGATCGGTGGACTCCGGCGACGTTGACGATTTCCTGCTACACTTCGACCGTTCTAGACTGTCCACCTCGTAGTCCATCGCGCCCGCCGATCTCGAGTGGTGCTCCAGCACTTTGGCGTCGACCATCTCACGAATCACGGCGTCCATGATACGTTTCGCCGTGTTCGTACCATTCGGCAGCTCGTTGATCATGTCCGGCAGTTCTTTCTTCGCCGTGGTTGAAGCTCCCTTCGATTTCTTCGCACAGACGCGCGACGAGCTTTCCTCGGTCGTCGTCTTCGTCGGTTTCACCTCGGCCCGGACTACGTTGTCCTCCTCTTGGCTTGGTCTCTTCTCGGAAACGGCCTCCTCGACGACAGCGTTCTCCTGCATCTGTTCGATGAACGAGTTCTCGATCGCTTTCCTGACTTTCGCGTTCACAGCCTCGTCGCCGTTCGACCTGTTCGCGATGTCCCGAGCTCGTTGATTGCAACAATGAGTCTCCTCGAACATCGATTTGGCCGAGCGCAACGAAAGACTGTGCCGGTCGTCGGTTTCGAGAATCTCGCTCCTCGTCCCGTTCTGGAAGCCCATCGACATCGGTCGACTCCTCTCCCACGAGGACGGATGGTTCTCGATGAAGTTCGTCGCGTTCACGTCGAAATCGTCGCGCTTCGCCAGCTCCTTCAGGTACGCTAAACTGTTGGCGAAGGTGGCAGTGTTCTCGTGGAAGGCCTTCCGCTTCTCTTCAGCTTCTTGCCAGCGACGCTGCGGCGCGTTTACGTCCTCCAGCCACGCTCGAACCTTGCTCTCGCCCGGACTCGGTTGACCCGTCTCGGACGGGACAGGCGGCGTGTTCGCGAACGATTCGGTGCATCCTGGACACCCGGTGCATCGCTGGGATTTTCGTGACTTGGCCAAAGATCCCTGGAACGGGCTCGAGGACATTCGTTGCCGGTTCCTGCCCGCCGAGTCGCACCGATCCGAACCGGACTCCTCTTCCGGTATACCTGTATGCCATTATGGAGTCGTAAGCGCGAGTCATCAGAGCAAGGATCCTGATTATAACCCGTAACAGATCTGGCTTCTGATTAAGCACTTAGAATTCATAATGTTTAGGTAACAAGCTAATAACAATAATTCAGACAGGATAACCTGATTCGCTCGGTACGAGCCGGTTGCAAACACAGAATATTCGAGTCATTCGGAGTAAAAAGGATAATATATAGAATTTGACTTGTAAAGAAGTAGCCAGAAGACGCATGAAGAAGTTCCACTCACCGACAAGGGTGGGGACAAATCTTTTCGCAGCCATCTTGTGTTTCGCGATAGAAATCACCTCTCGGATCTTCAGCAGGAACTCGATCGCTGCTGGAGGAGGAGCCTGTAGGAATACACGATCATTAAACTGATTTGAAACATTTTCTGTGTACAGAATGTTTTGGATAGGCAGCTTACCAGCAACATTTGTTTGTCAAAGTAAGCAGGGTTGAAGTATAATTTTCTTCTTTGGGCTCCAGGTAACACAGGGATGTCCTGCTGGTGGGTGTTGTCTGCGGTTTCGACTACTCGAACATCCTCTTCCGGTAATCTTTCACCTAGGATCGATCCGGACCCGGACCCAGATACATAACAGATTTCCGATTGTTCCAGGTAGACGCAATGGGGATGAACGATGGCGGATGTTACCTGCAATCATACCAAATGATATTTTCTAGAGTTCTGGAGAAAAACAGTGTTATTATAGCGTGGATGTTTCCTGTGATCAGGTCCAAGTAAATGAAAAATAAGACACAAAGGCATCCAGCGTACACTTTCAAATCCTTGTTCGCCGTCGCTGACCGGAAGATCATCGCCTAGATCGCTCTCCGTTAGCCCGCTGTTGGTATCGCTCTCGAAGTGTCTGGAAGCAGCTAGCAACGGATTGCTTTTGACCAATCCGCTGGGCTCTCGGCCGGGTGTGATGCTGATTTCCGGCTCCTCGATGATCTTCCTCTTGGTTTTCTTACTGTGCAAGTAGAGAGAAACGCTGGCCACGTAGATCAAGGCCAGGATCACAGAGGACAAACCGATGGCCGTGTACTCCGTGGTGGACAGTCCTTGAGACAGCTGCGACGACGAGGAGAACATCACTTCTCGAATGTCTGAAAGACAACAACGGTGAAAGGGACCGCAATTTGTTTGAACAGCGACAGAACAGCGACGACATACTACTCTTGGAGGGTGAGCCAGCTACCCTGAAGGCCACGCAAGGTGTGAACACGCCGGTGTACTTCGATTTCGCGGAGTCGTCTCTGCACACCAGCTTCGCCGTGACCACGCGACCTTCGGCCGCTTCTTTCAGACCAGTCTCGCCGATCCACTGAAACGAAAATGTCGTCGCTTTTGCAATTGTTCTTTACCATGACGGGAATAACGAGAATCGTGAGCAGCTCGATCGTAAACGATTCCGTTCGCGATCCTTGCGTCTCCCGCTGCGATCGTGCGTTTCACGCAAAACAATTCCGGTACCGGTAAAACTTCGACGACGGATTTTACGTCGCGTTAACGGTCCCGTGCGAAACTGCCTTATTAGCTTTATATCAGCGTTTTTACAATTGTCAGGAGTTTGCGACGGTTTCCTCGTCGAGGGGATCGTTTCGAGATTACGACTTTTTCTGCCACGTCCCGTAATTTCAGTGTCCCGTTGATTTTTTATGCAGTGATTAATATTGTCGTCGTGGTAACTGTTCCGGGATGTCGTCGTTAAACGAATCGAGCCTTCTCAGCCTGTCGATTACGACTGCTGGTCACACTATAACGGTGTGATCGTAGCCAGATTTCTCAGATTGCCCTGATTATCGAACAACTTCTATTTTTTGTTTCCGAAGAGAGGAAGAGATATTTGTAAGGGGATCCTGAAGAAATGCCGGCTCGCAGCGTTTGCGGTTTTCGCCAATTGCAACTCTCATTATGTTGGCTTTTGAGCGTAGCAGGACCGGTCTTGGATGCAAGTCGATTCGACACCTCGGGTAGCAAGGAAAAGAGGTTCACACGCGTGTGCCATGCTCGTAACGATCGGCTTCCCCTTCGATTCTCTCGCGAAACCTGTCCCCCAGTAAATTATGTTCTCGCCGGTCCCGACAGCCTAATAACTTATTTATTTAATGCCGTCGAGTATTACCAACCTTCAGAAACGTTCTGCCTTCGTCACGATATACCCTGAAGGGTGGCTCGGCGTCCGAGAGGTTCCTCAGCTCCGACCATCCTGCTCGGCCTAATTGCTGGGCACCAGTGATTCCACAGACCGGGGTTGTCACACCTGTGGATTTCCAGCGGTCAAAGCATGGAAAAGGTGTCGCATCGTCGTAAGCAGAAGCTAGGAAACTCACCCTCGAAGCGAATCTCCGCGTGCGGATAGACGATTTGGCCCCGTTGAGGCAGGAAAACGTACGGCACCCTCTCCACCTGGCCCGTGTTGCTCACGAAACCTGCGACTTTGCACTCTGAACAACACAAAAGAGAGGATTCCATCAGTTTCTTTTTCTTTTTTTAAGATAGCTCGGGAAAGGATTGGGTTTTCCCCAATTTTGCAAGAGGTATTTTTATAAAAACTTATTTCTAATCTGTATAAAACAGAGCTCAACGACCCGAAGATCGAGCACACTCTTCGTCAGCGAATTCTCGAAACGCGACGCGTCTTTCGGGGAAGCAACAATTCAGGCGTTGCAATTTCGCGTCTTCTTCAACTGACAATTTGGTTGGCCCCGGGGGGGACAGCTTGTAATTTCCGGGCAACTATCGCTCGAACTTATCTCGACAAAGTGCAATTATACAGCTCTCGTCGCCAGACGATGGGAAGTCGGCCGCGAAACTGGTACCGTCGACACGGCCCGAAACGCCTTCGTCGAGAATGCTCTTTTTGCCTCGGAACCGTTGGCATGGGCCAAGAAGATTCGCGCAGGGCACTTCATCGAAGCGGGATGGAAAGAGGATCGGAGCCGACGATACTGCGAACAATTGGCACGATCGTACCACCACAGAAAGTTGCTCAATGAATTATATTAAATTGGTCAAATAATACGTGCGCGAGCAATAACCGAGATAAGAAGATTGGAATATTATAATTACTGTAATAAAGAGTGGTCTGCGAATTGAACCGTCGTTTCTCTGAATGTAGACGTCGAAGGAGGGTCGTTTCCCTTTTCCGCCTCTCAATTAGAAGATCTGCCGCGGCCTATGTTATGTTCCCGGTCGATGAATTCCTCGAGGACCGTCACGGGACACGCCGTTTAATTCGCAATTAACGGCCGGCGAGCGGTGGACGCGGCAAGAGGAAAGTCGATCGTTAAAATGTTAATAGTAAGCGCCATTGGCCGAAACGGCCGAATTCGTTTGACCGGTCCGCGAACTATACCGCGAATAATTTCGAGAGCTAATATAACCGGTCTTACGTAGAGAGCAGTACGCCCGGGCGTTGTTTCTCGTCCAGAATAACTGGACAAAGCCGGACGTGTGCCACCGGTGCTAATTTTAATAATAAAAATAGCCGAAAAACTGTGAGATACCGTTTCTGCCGTAGTCGTGGCGCACGAGTCTCGCCCGAAAATGTCCAGCCCCGAGTTCCTAGATTATTTGATCGCGTTTTTTGAATTTTTATTTCGCACAAATTTTCAGGAGAAATAAAAATTCATCTACTCCGAAAATAGACGCGTCCTTCTCGCGAAAGACCCCGCGGAACACCTGGCACTTCTCTCGTGCAAATAAAACGAACAAAAGCTCGAAGGACGCGGAGTTCATACCGAACGTCCCGGTCGCATGAATCATCGAGCTTTCGAACTGCGAGTTCCTTTCCCGCAGGCATCGAGGAGTAACGATGTTTCTCGTTGCGGGTCTGGGTCATCAGAGCCGTTGTTTATGCAAATTGTTGGCCAGTGCCGCGGCTGTGCACCAGCCCGGAAAGAGGAAAGAGACGCGACTCTGAAAACCATAATGGAACTAATGTGTTCGATTAATTCCACGCGCGCTGCACCCTGTGGCTTTCGATCCTCGGGTCGAATTCACCGCGAGGAGAATATCGAATCGTTGTTATTAAGTGGCACAGCACCGTGCAGAGGTCACGCGAACAGTGCAACCGTCGGGATGCAGTTCAGGTGCAGCGTGGGCCGAAAGACGGGCTGGTCCTTGGAATACTAATCGGCAGACTCCTCGGTAACCCTCCGACATAGAACTCGCAGGAATATATGCTTGTAGATGTTGAAAGAAATCTATTTTGAAAAGATACTCTTTTCTGAAAGTACATAAGAACGTTCTGTAATTTGAATTCGGTCCAACTAAAGTTCACGGATTTTGCATATTCACCGCTTCGCAAACTAAGTTCGTTCTCTTGCAAGTCGAAGTCACCCTTATGAAATTCAAGCCGAGGTTTTCTCTTCGACGCGAAAGTAGATGGAGATTGAAGACGAGCCGATCCAACTAAATTCTAATGATCCTCCGTGCACGGGTATTCAAAGGCTCATTGTATTCAAATGGCTGCCCGAGGAGGAAGCGTTCGCCGCGGACGTACAACAAAGTACTTTCGAGCAATTAACAACGGGTACCCTATGAATCTGGACGGCCAAGATCCTGACCTTGGATCGATAAACATGCAAATCGACTCGATGACATTTTCTCTGTTCGTGTCCACGTGCCGTCTGGTAGGAACGCGCGTGTCTCGCGGCAGGAATCCTGCTGGATCCGCTAGGCTCCCGGGAGCTATCTCCGTGGGCAACAATGGCATCCCACTAAACTACAATCAGGTCAATGGACACCAGGAGCAGACTAATCGACGAATTTACTATCGCGTTCCACGCGTTCGGAAATGTTGTTCGCCATGGAACGTTGAACCTGACCAGTATATACTCTCGATACTCTTCTCCTTGGTACACCTGATCAACAAAATAATGTCCAATTACTTTCAAAAACAGTTCTCCGTTTCCCCTGAAAAACGCGTTCTTCCAAGTTGCATTGGCTTCGTTGCTCACTGATCACGCAACTAGTCATAAAATGAGACTTATATCGTATACTAACAATTTTTATAATACTCTTCTCGCAGTAAGCTAAAGTATCGCGCATTAACGTCACGAAGCTGAATCGACGAGGATTAGCGTTCCCAAGGTATCGCGGTGCAAACAAACTCGAATGAGAATCTTTCGTTTAAAGTTTAATGCGCGTGTTTGCCGGTCGTGTGAATACGTTAGATAATGTTAATCTTCGGCGTAACGCAATTAGGTATGATTTACGCTCGTTAAGAGGACGCTTTCTACGCCGTACGTCCCAGCTTTGGCGGTAAATCTTTTCGCTGGTACGTTTACCAAAATTTATCGTTCGATTAAGCAATAATAAAAATCGGTTTGCGGGAGTTGGCGGCGGCGGATGGATATAAATTTTTGTTAATGTCAGCCGGAACGAATTCGAGAAGATGAAGATTGCGTCCGCTCGATTCGACGCGCTTCATTGACGCGGGTTGTCAGGGGCGCGCGAACTCGTGAAAATATTTGATTATATCGATCGGCGACGATCGAGATCGAGTCCCCGGTGTACTTTGATAACCGGTTTGTCCCTTCGGCAGCGACCGGGCCGGCGAAGAATGACGGCGACGTTTTTAAGGGGCCCTTAAAAATTCACCGCGGAACGGCATTTTCCGGAATAACTCGTTCCGACCATTTTCAGACATCCTAACAGCGCACGGTAACCTCATCAAGCGCTTAAATCTTGATAAACGGGAAGGTATTATCCTATCGCGGCCTCTGTTTAAGGAACCGGTATCTCCTTCGACGCGATTCGCGATCTCGCCGACTCCCGTATACAGTTTAATGTCACGATCGAGCCGCCGGTTGCCTCGGGATGTATTTCGATTCTCTGGAACTGCAAATCGTCGGACGAAACCTTCGAACGACCGATAATACTCTGCGAATCGAAATTCGAGCTGTCCAATAATTTATCGCGGAACGATCAAAATGCCGTTTCTGCACTCGTTTCTCCGATTTTTGCGAAAGAAAGGTAAAAAAGTGGAACGAAATAGAGAAGGAGAAGAAAATTATACCGAATATGATATAATTCCGATGATATTCACTTGTGCAACGGAAAATTAAATATTTCCACCAGAAAATGCTCGCAGCGAGAAACGCTAATGTATAATCAGGTGTCGAACGATGATGAACGAATACGAAGATAAGCACCGAGCTGCGCGTGGGGGTATTGTTTATTACGAGGTAATAAACATGGGGCAACAGCTGTGATTCTGCTTACCCGGCACCTACTTCTCATTCACCGTGGTTGACATTTTTTCTGCGATCAATTGTTCGGATCGTGCTAACGAACGACGAATCAAGTTGACAGATATAATCCTGTTTACAGCCACGCGAGGGTCGTTCATCGCTCGGAGCCCCTGCTGATTTCACGCAAGGTCGTATCAAGCGGCTAGACGTTCGAAATATGTGTCTAAAGCGTTAATGGCACGCCACCTGACGTTAAGGTGTTAAACAGCCTGTATTAATAAATATGAGAATGAAGTTAAGTGGCTAGAAGTATTTCAAGATTCCGATACTCGACTACCGGCGGCTGTGCTAACGATTCCCTAGAATTTCCCATAATCCTCGTCATCGCGTGTGGCTGACGTTGCTCGGATCTCCAGCGTGGTCAAGGTCTTTTTTCTTAACCCTCCTGCGAGTTCTAGGCCTTCTTATCTCGAATTAAAAAGCGTCGTCTTATATCGGAATAAAATTGTCGCTCGAGCTTATCTCCACCGGGACGGGTCACGAATGACTCCGGCACAGGATGCGAAGGATGAACCTGGAACGGTGTCATCACTCGGATCTGGCGACTTCATAAATCTCGCGACTTTTCGATCATCAATTTCTTACAGTTTCACCCGTCGAGCGAACGAACGGGTACCAGTTTTACCAGTTTCGAGAAACACTGGAATTCGCGGGTCTGGCACATCCGTGATAAATATTTGAACCGTGCGACCGTGAATTGAACAGGCTCGGGATTAGGCTCCTTCCAAGTTCTCGATTTCAAAATTCTGAAAAAGAAATATATTTAATGCTCGATATGAAGACCTTGGATTGATCCGACTGTGCGAACAGTGGCGGATTGTTTGCGTAATCGTTTCTACGAACACATCCGGCGGCTCGCGAAGCAATATCTCCGCTGTCAATCATTCGGTGTCCAAATTGATTTTCACTAAAACCCGTCAATCGGCTCGAGATGTCTTAAGACGCGTCGCGGCTTTTCACTCGCACGACTGCGTAACCGGATGGCACATTTAGCCACATTAGATCGTTTCAGTATAATTTATTACTCGGCTGCGGATCTTTCTGTACTAATAGCCTCTATAAAGGTTCGAAGCTTGATAGAAAAAACGGGGGGTGATTAATGACTAATTTACGGAATACATAAACGTCCAAGGTTATTTTTACTGTCGAATCGAAATTGAATCGTCGCGGTTAACGAGCGGAACCGCTATATAAAAACCTAACACGAATCAACACAATACTTTGTACCTGAACTGCAATCGGATTTCCAGGTATCGAAGTCCCCCCTAACTTCGGCTCACCCAATTGGATCTCGGTGAAAAGGTCGACAACCGCCCCACGACAACAGTGGAACCAATACATAATTGCTGACGAAACAGATGGATCCTCCAGTGCAAAATTGACAGTCATCAGGTAACAACATGGCGGCGTCCTTACCGGTCAAGAACGCTGAAAATCGCGCATTTTTACACGTGTAACTTTCGAAATAGTGCTCTCCTTGGTGTGAAACTCGGATTTTCGACATCTCATCAAAATCTACAGGATTACATGAAGAAAGTGAAAAATTTCTGCTTTACTAAGGTGAGTCAAGCCAAGTTAAAAATCGTGATTTTTAATATTTTCCACTCACTCTTTTTATACTAGTAGACTGATCCTTCTCGACTGGTTTGGTTCGATTTTAAAGAAGTTTTTAAAGGATGTCCATTTTGTTTTCGACGGTAGATGTCGAGTAACGTTCGATTCGCAGCTTGCGGTCGCTGCAAAACAGCTAAAGCCAAGCCGGAAGATCAGTGGCAGTGGTCCTTGGGGTTAGGGGGTCGTGTCAGACGTTGTGTTTCGCCGTTGCCAAGGCCGGTCGTGTCCCTTCGGCGACCGATAAATGAACGATTCGCGAGGATACAGCTACGCCGAAGACCGGAGGCCGAGGGAATCCGCGTCGCGCGTTGATCAAAAGTACCGCAAGGAACGATATCTCATTCTGGCTGTGTGTCTTCTGTCCACTCGGCAAGCGGGTCTTCATTGCATCAGGATTCCCGTCCGTCGTCTCTTTTCGCGTCCACCGTGCTCATTTTTCAACGCGAGGACAGCGCGCTGCCTCATTCCCAGCTGAAAGCTTTTGTACCGAATTTATCAAACGGGCCATAGCTTTCGCGGTGTCTCCTCCTCCCTTCATACAATCCGTAGAGAAGACGATAAACGCTAATGACTCGTCCGGTCTCTCGATTCTTGCGGAAATGCTCACTTCGATTTCCTATATTTGATGCGATAACAAAGGAATGCTTGAGAGGGTGCAATAAAATTAAATAGAAAGCCACGAAGACGAAAGGTTAGTTTCGATCGTCGAAAGAGAGATCCTGAAGTTCGCACGAGGCCTCGTCTTTCTCGTGTTCCCTGACAATTCGCTGGGAATTAACGGTGAAACGTTCGATGACTAACGTGACCCGAATCGGTTCCGGCGGGAAGTAAGGTATCGGCGTGGGTTATCGTCCCGGAGTCCCATAACTCCCCGACCACTATGCCGCCGGTTGACACTATCTATCAAGGAGGGAAATAGCGCGCGTCTCGTTTCGTGGATTCGGCGCCGTTCGACGAAGGTCAGGGTTCATCGGCGTCGACTCGTTCCTCGAGGTCGAGCTTGCCGATCGTTAATCAACGGGTCGTTATCCGTTTCTCGATCGTCGATGGCAGCCGGAGCAAAGCCGAAGGAAGCCTACGACGAGCGAATGGGGACACCGTGAACAGCGCTGCCGGTGTTAATTGCTCGCCGCCGTGCCGATTATCGTAACTCGTGCGTCGCACGGTGGCCACGTTAACGAGTATCGGCCGGCTGATCGACGCTCGATCGAGGGAAATCGGTCGGCGATCGTTCCCCGGGTCCTCGGGCTCTTCGACGAAAGTGAGAAGACGGTTTCACGGATTTTCTACGTTCCCCGCGGCGTGCAGCTGGCTAATTGACCGAAATCGAATATCATATCGAATTCTTTTGTTTTTATTTTGCAAAACGATCGCTATAGCGAGCACCGATCGCTTCGATGGTATACCCGGTAGTACGTCGGTTTTTATGACGGCATAAACATTGGCTCTGAACGTTTAAACGCAACCCGGAGATGTTTATGCGCGGAGCCGAATGAAAAAGGGACGCGGAGTACAGCTTTGTTTATTCCGAGTACCAATTAACGAATCCTCCTCTCCGAGGAGCTGCCTGCACGATCATAAACTGTGGCTGACACGATCCCGATCACGGACTGAATATTCAGCCTCTGTTTCTCATAACTGATCCGGATGACAGTGATTCTGTAGTTCAGTAATCATCAACCTTAACCTCGAAGGTCAAGTCTCCGCGTTTTTATTCAGATTTTTATGTTCGTTCATAGAACTTGCGGTCGGATGCTCCTGAATTGCTGGAAAATTGAGTTTCTCATGTACCTGTGCGTACAACACGAAAGGTACCTGTGCTCAGGGTCGCGTGATTACATCATTACCGGAGAGCCCTCGAAGGATGAACTGCTACGGAGTCACGACGTAAAACTTTTGCGACCTCCCGTGATTATCAACGAGATTAATTCTCTCGCGGCGATGTTCGATCAAATTTGCGGAAGCGGATGTGCATCGAATCACTTGGAATCCTTATCGGAGGAAAAACTCAACTAAACTACAAATCTTGGGAATAACTATTGACATTGAAATATTCGTACAAGGTTACAGCAACACATTTAAGCGGCCGTTAATTTACTTCCCGACTGCATCCTCAATTTTCGTTCTCGAGGCGAGAATTATTAACCAAAGGCAATTTGTATCGCCGATACTCGCCAAGTGAATGAATACTAATGGAAAGTTTGCGGTCACCCATCATCATTAATCGAGAATGTCTTCGGTCGGGATCACTTTCAACGTCGGTGCTTAGTGGAAAGCGTACAATCTATCATTCGTTTGCTAATTAATTATTTTAACTGTAGTCGTACTTGCAGGAAGCCTTTGTTATCTTTGTAGATTTCAGATTACGATTGTTGACGCTGGAACTGAGAAAGACAAATGAGAAAGACTCGCGTCTGCTTGGTAATTCTAGCGTTAATCAACGTACCTGATTCTTGTGATTTTTGTGAGAAGCAAAAGACGTGTTATCAGCGTGGTAATTCTATCCTTAATCGAGGCAGATGCAGCAACGCTCGATCGCCGTGATATTACTATGCGAACTTCAATATACACCGCCGGACGTGCTCGAATCTTATTGCAACCAAACATCACGAAGGTATTCGCCATTATTGCTCGCAGCTCTCGGATTGCCGTGCAAGGTGCATACCTACGTATCAGAGGGACTCGCGGTGAATAGTAAGCTTTCGGAATCGATAACTCCCATGGCGCGTTTACCATACGTTCCCTTTCTATAAAGATAGAGCTTCGGACGCATTACGCACGTTCGCTTCGTAGTTCGACGCAAAGTGGCAAATCGTATTACGGTTTGCTCAATTAGCATTCAATCTCAGTCGACGGACTCTTCGTATTTCGATCGCCGGTAGACAGGAGTTCACCGCGTCTCATTCAAGATTGAAGCGCATGATTGTTCGATGAAACTCGAACCCGCAGGAGTCTCGTGTCCTTGGATGCGCGTTGCAGAAAATTGCATGCTCGTTGGCCGGCGCTTACAATGCCGCGATTAAACGCGTAAACGTGTATTTATCGGCGGTAAAAGCCGAGTGGATTTTACGGTTATACGCGCGCGGGGTGCTGAGAAATTGAGAGATTCGAGCGAACGTAACGGAAGGGACCAGTCACGTGGCGCGAACATAAGGAAACTACCGCCGTGGCCTCCTAGCGTAAACGCTAATGGCGCTCGATGATTCCCGTGTCACGGGGGTCATCGTCGAGCCGAAAGCCACGCGGGTGCAGAAATCTGCGCCGATGCAGGATCGATGCAATTTTTTAGAAGAACCACCGGTATCGGTGATACAGTCGAAACAGCTAAGAGAACAACAGATGCGCCCGTCGACAATGCAAAATTTACAAGAGACGATCTCGACACGGTACGAGCAGATGCGCCTCGAACAGCTACCGATCAAAGGGTTCGTCGTTTTCCGCCGGTTTTACAGCGTTCGAAAGACTTTTCGCAACGCGTGCGTTAACTTTACGATTATCGCCGAGACACGTGGAACCTTTGCTCCCTGATTTTTACTCTGCCAAAGATCCTCGGCACCTGATATTACTTGCTTGGTTTCTTCAATCTTAACCCTTTCGTTACGGAAGGTAATTATAGTCACCCTTCTCCCGACCGTTTCCCGTATCCTAAACGTGATTATAGATGCCCATGGAAATTTTACAGTATGCCGGCGAATTTAAACATTCATTTTTCCGCCGACATATTTGAATTATTTCAATTTGTTTACAACCACCAATTGCCGGACAATTAACGTGTCGCGACCCTCGGTTGAACATACCTCTCGAAAATGATTATTCGACTTTGTGCGTGCTCGGTGCTCGCAGATTAATTTCAAGCAAATTGAATAACCAATTTGCATAACACCACAAAGTAGCATAGGTTGCAACCGCTTCCGGGCAGATTGTAGAACCGCGAGGAACTGCAGCGTACCGAGAGAACGCAGTGTGCGTCGTCTAAAAGTCGAGTCAAAGGGGAACGTTGCGTCGCGTCATCCAGCGAAAGGCCATCAGCGCATAGTCTTTCCTCTGGTCGTCGAGTCTTGTGCGCGCATCGAAATCTCCTGCCGCCCACGCGACGCCATGACACGGCTGTTCTCGGTAGGTGTTATCAGAGGCCATAGGCATTTTCGAACAGCGAAAGATCGACGAGGAGCGGCCGTTGAAACTATGCTCGAGGGGTCACGACCGTTTCACCTAATGGCGATGCGAATAATAATTCACGTTTTCTGCGTCTGGTTGCTCGCCGGGTTAAGAGATGCAAATCTGCACGTGATCGTCCTCCGGTAATCGGCAATTTACAGCTGTGGTTCGCCGCGGGACGGCCGCAGCAACCTTGTTGATACTTTTCGCGGGAACTTTCTCAATCGTCGAAGGTCCTTCAGCGGCGGCTACACGTGCGTCTAACTGTTCACCGCGTCAACGTATTTTGTTGCAAACGCCGCGCACTTAGGTTACACGGTTGCCAGCCGGGTTGCGGGTTTAATAGACAGCGAAGCGACTCGATCACGGAAATCTTATGCGCGTCCCAGTCTCCGGATTACAGGTTCAAAGTATCGCAAGAAGACGAAATTATCGATCGTTCGTGCCGGTGTAACGAGATTTTAAGTATAGCGCATTACGCGATCGTTTTGCGGTCGAATCGCTCGGAATCGAATCGCTGCCGGTTTTTTTGTCATCTCTCTCTCTCTTCCCTTTTCTTTCGATAGCGAACAGGATCCGTCTCGGCGGCTGCCCATTAAATCCGACGCTAGGACCCCACGCGAAGCGCTTCAAATTGCAAATCGGTCTAATTAGCCTGATCGGTCGAACTCGACGATTACGTTGATTTAACTACACGGCCCGCAACCGTTCCGCATGTAGCCCGTTACCGGGAGCCGATTAATTTGCATTCGGTAATAAGCGTGTCCGTCGGATTCTATTAATCAACTCCGGTTATCGATGAGGTTTTATCGATTCTTCGGTCGGACGCCGTCGAGCGATTCAACCGGAGCACCGTTTGGCGCCAGGTTGCCGGTCGTGTACGGTCACATTGTAACGTTTCGCGCGTTCTACCACGTGCTGGACCAAGACAAACGGATTGCGAAGCACGGGGACGTTCATCGTTTCGCCACGGTCAGGTCAATTTGCAGACGCGCGCGGCACGGGGACGATTTGCTTGAACAGTTGGAGCAATCATTTCTGATGACACGGTTAGATTGAAAACGGTACGTGCGCGCAACCGCCAGCCGAGCCAAACACCGGAAGATACAGCGTCGCACAGTGGTCCTCCTTCCCGAAAAGCTATTCGATTAAAACTGTTTTGCATTTTCTGTAGTTGAACTCAAGAATCTGAAAAACAACAGTACCAATTTTCAGAAAGATCGTACAAAATTCTGAATTTCGGGACAGGGGATCGCTATGGCCGTTCGCGAACCTCGTCGATGAGAAACTCGTGAAATTCGCGCGCCGTCTCGGGAACGGTACAACCGACAGCGTTTTCGCGGAACACTGAAAGAAAACGTGTTGCGCGCCACTGAACGGAATAAATATCGAAGATTATCGCCTATCAAAGCATAGTTGGAACGCGTTTCAGATGAACAGAGACGGATTAAAACCTGATGAATAGTGCACGCACGGCGAACCGTTATCCAGCTTAATTTGATATATAATTCGACGAAAAACAAGCTGCCAAACGCCGTGCAAATTATTAATCGACCGATATCCTGGTTGGAAGGCTGAGAAGAGGGGTGCGCGTTTGTCTTCAACAACCGAGCACTGAAAGATTGCACTTGTGAATACCTTGCACCTTTACAAAATTGTACGCCTGATTTCTGTACGCCTGAGTACTATATGATGCCATCAAGAAGAAAATGTTGACCTTGAAAAGGAGCAGCAGGAGCATAGCGATGGAATAATGGATCGACTCACCGTGGATGTCGTTCACGCAGATATGGAGGTCCTCCCGGAAGGTAGGAAGCCCGTGGTTGCACTGACAGGTGCAGGTGTTGTTAGGAGGAACGAGTCCAGTGGTCGAAGGGCTCCTTGTATAGGGACTGGCGGTGCCGCTGCTGAGTACCGTGCAAGCTTCCGTACAGGAACCTAGGGAAGATCAATGTTCTCAAAGTGATGTACGTTATCCCGTCGCCGTAAGAATCTGTCTCGCGGATCGTTTAACGTCGGCGTCTTCGGACGACGCGACTAACTGTACAGAAACTGTGTAAAAACGGGAGAGACACTCGAAGATACATAAATTTCCCAGATGAGGAAATTCACGTGGCGCAGGCGGCACGGGCAAAACGCGTCGTATTACCCGAACAGGTGAAATACAGCTGTCAGACCGTTACATCGTAATTTCATGGTTAATCAGCCGCGTTGCCTTTTTTCCTTCTCCCGGGCGCCTTTTGTGTTGTTCGGCGTCCGCGCACAAGATCCCCGTGTTACGTTTCTTTTCACCGCCGTGCGAGTTCTCTCGGGGAGTCAAATCACGATCTCGCGATTTACGGGTTCCGTTCCGAGGAGATCGCCAGGCTGTTTTTCGACGGATTCCGGATCCTTTTGAGAATTTTACGCCTACGGGAAGAAACGACACGGCGACTCGTGCCGCGGAGATTTATCGTTCGGAGGCATACCTTCCAGCGTGAAAATATCTCCATCGGAGTGCCTGATGACCGAAAGCTCTTGACAACGAGTTATTTCGAGAACGTTCAAGCAGCCCGCCAGGACGAGAACTAGAAGACGCATCTTCCCCGCAGCATTCTGAAACAAAGTGCAGCAAATTACAGCAACGTGTTCCGCGGGAAGGCAACGGGAGGCACGACAAAGGGCCCCGTTCATTCTCGGCCACGTATAAATCGACCATGTTTCTCCTTCGGCTCTCTCTCTCTCTCTCTCTCTCTCCATCGTTGCAGCAACCAGCACTTGAACCGCCGCGCTGCGCCGTGTTCCGTTCGTTCAATTTCATAATTCGATCCGCACGGGATTAACCCGTAATCGAATTCGCCGGAGATGACTGCTCAATTTCAGGCGTCTTCGACGTGAAAACGGATCGCGGTTTAATTAATTGCCGAATAACTCGATGATTTATCGGAGAGACCCGAGTCCGCGCGCGAATCCGTGAAACTGTAGTAATTAACGGGGTTAAAATAGTGAGGCACGAGCGACTCGGTTGGATGTAATTAATGACGGCAATTAATCAGCATTAAAAGTTCCGATGGTGATCGAGCATCGCTGCCGGGCACGTCGCGTGAACTCTCTTGCCGCTGCGACACCTGACTCGTGTCTTTGGTACAATTTGTCCAACCATGAAGTCCCATGGAAACTTCTGCTGTCCCTAAATCATTTGTACCGCCGAGATTCGATGAGGGGTAAAAAAATTGTCTACCATCAGTCATAACCCACTTAACAGCAGCGGCCACACCGGATCGATTTCTCTGTTTACACGTTAGAAATTGTTTAATTTACCGTTACTATCTCAATCTTGAAAGATAAATCTATGATCATCTTTCACACGGAATTAATAGCGAATGAATATGTTTAAAAGGACAGATTATCGAAACGTGTTTGGCTTTCTTCAACGTAGGTGTCAGAACATTTTTTTAATAAGCTGGAACTTCTATAATTTAGCATTCGTTGTAATCCCCATTCCGTTGCCCTCCTCGTTCTTAGCGGGTCCCGACTATAATAAACATAGTTGATTTATCAGTTTTCGCTAAATGCTAATTTTTACGGATAGATCGAAAGATTTGTCATCTTTGCATTGGAATTCTGAGTGTCAACGAACGTTTGATTACACAGAAGATTTCGTGGCTGGGCGAAAGACCTGTAAAACTGGCGACGGTCGTCGATGTGGATTCCATTTCGATTTTTCGACGATCACTGTTTCAAGTTACAGCTACGACAGAGATAAAAATTCACCTCCTTTTCTTGCAATTTCTGCGATGCCACGCATTTCCTTCCAATTGGTCTGTAGCTTCGCCTAATCTAGTTTTAGAATGCGTTTCGACCGAATGAGGTACGAAGCGATTAAATAGTTGATCACCTAAAAAGACCAAGTTTAACGAGTAAGCCAAACGAAGGGAAACTACCATATCACAGAGTATACGACTTCCTTGATTGCGTTTGCTGAGTACATACAATCATGCGTTATTATGCAAAATCACCTGATGCGACGTTTGAGTTCTTCCGAATTTATGCATGTCGTAATTCACACAGTCGCCTGATGTGGCGTCTGAATTCTTTCGAATTTGTGCAAGCAATCGGAAATCGTTTGTCGGGTGATGCCAAACCGTTTGTCAAGCTTTTGTCACAAGAACTTACTTATAACCACTGATTCAGTTCCTTACCTTCAATTTTTTTTTTGGACATTCTTGACTAAGAAAGAGTATTAAATCTCTAATCGGAAAATATCAATAATAAAAGAATAGAATTTTATTTCCGGTTGAAAGCACCTAATAACATGCACATTCAATACAGGGAAAGGTTGGGACATAATATTTCAACAACAGCGCATCTAGCGGCAATAATATGTACACTTCAATCAACCATATTGGTTCACGTAGTCACCGACAGCGCGGGAACAATTTCTCTCAAAAAGTGAGGTTAGTGCTGGTTTCCTATAATTTCCTGTATACATTTGGCAGTTTATTCAGTAAGTAAATTATTGATAAAGTCACACTCATTATTATTTAGTGTGTCTGTGGTATTTAAATAGTTGTTTTTGGTACAAACAAAACCTTCTTATGTCCATTTGAAACAAGAAAACATCGAAGAAAAAAAGGCTTCAGTGCCTAAAATGTAAGACGCGATCTTTGCGCTGGAGTTAACATAAGAATAAAGAAATATATTTTTTATGTTTGTATTTAATATGAAATATTTGCATTTAACTACTTAAGAAATGTTTTCTTATTTTTGTATAATTTTATTTTTAGGTACGACTTTAGGCGTATGTGGTACGACTTAGGGGTCGGTATCCTTGCGAAAATTGATTCGAAACATTATTTGAATTCACTTGAAAGACTCCAACCATTGCACCGACTCGGTAGCAAAAGTTTTACATTAGTGCGTTATATTACGAAAAAGGTTAGATTTACTTATTCGTTTCTTTTATCTTTTCATTCCTATCTCTACCTTGGTAGTAGCGTACGCGTACGCGAGCTAAGCATCAGTATTTTATTAGCCGAACTAGCAATCGTTAAGCTCTAGAAGCCCATGAATGGTCGTCGGTAGATATGTAAACTCTGGGAAATTAAATGGCCCGATTAATCGGCGGAAGGAATGCACGCATTTCTCCGAGTGAACTCCAGGTATGCGGCAGAGTTCGGTTTTCTCGAACCGCGCTGTGAACTATCTAGATCCGATCGCAACAACAAACGGCACATCGAAGTCTCCGGCAAAGGTATTCGGAGATACTTCGGGCCATAAACGACCGTACGAAGCGCATGCTTTCGACGATTACTCGAAATGCTTTACAACTCTATTCTTCGGAAAGTCTCGTAATCTACTTCTATTCACCTGCAAAGGGAAACTTGTCTTTCCATGAGATACAGCAGGAATAATAGCAACACTATTTCACATTTTTAAGGAACTCTAGCCGTAGAAAGATTGGTCTGCGCATTTCTCCATAAATTAGGATCGGAATTGGAGCTCTAGACTTCTCGCGGAAGCGAGAACAAAGTCACAAGTATCGCGCGGATCTCTTCTGCATATATCAAGGCGACACAGTATTCATCTAAACAGGACATCTGTTTAAGAATTCACTCGAGTACGCGCCGCTCGAGACAGCATGATGAATCTCGAGATTCCGCGATCTCGCAGGTGCAGCGTAACACGCGGTTTCGCCGCGAAACTCTTTCTCGGAAGAGCCGGGCAAGTCGGACTTCGTTTTCCGGAGTCTCGCATTGAGACATAGCCGCTTGTTCGCTGGCACGTGCTCGTGCTCGCGCGGAACAAAAGTTGCGAGCATATTCCGAGCACAGGGTCCCCTAGCCGGTTCTCGTTGCTCTCGGCTCTTCTGCTTCCTCCTCGGCATCGATAACAGGCGTTATCTTACGCGTGCCATCGGCTCGATTGTGCAGAACGTCGACACTCGTCGCTTCGTCGTCATGGTGCACGCCGCGCCGCTCGCGACATGCCTTGATCGCATAATTTATGCCTTCCCGATGATCGGCTCTTCGTATCGCGTAGCTTGCCGCGTGTAACGCAGCCCTGGTTGCACCGCCAGTCTTGCGGATTCTTTGCGGTTGTCTTTTTTCGGTCGGCGAGGAACATGCGCTGCGCCGACACGCTGCCGCGCGCTGTAATTTCCCGGCACGCGTTCCAAAAGTCTCTCGTTCTGCGGGAATTACAATTCTATACGTGCCGGGGCTGACCGATCGAGGCGTCGAACGGGACCGTTCCGCCCGGGGAAGCGTGCATCGCGTCCCATTTTAATGGGAATCGCCTATTGTAATCGGAAATCAGAGTTGCGCGGAATTACAGACTGAAGTAAAATAGTTCCGGGACTGTGATCGGTAAAGAATAAAAATGCAATCGCATGATCCAGGCCGTGGAGGGTGAAGTAAGAATTAATTTGTACATCTTCTTGCAGAATCGATTTCCGGTATGCGTAGCGGTAGTTCGATCCTGTAAGCGACACTTGCAACTAGTTGCGCACGGTCGAGCGAGCCGCGCAAACGGGAGGTGCTTCCGAGGATCGTAAAGCAACGAATAAGCGAAGCAGTGTCGTAACCACAATTTGTTCTCGTTTAAAGATTTTATTGAGTATCCGAATTGAAAAGACGTCGGCAATTTACGCACATTGTCGCCGGTTTTATTGCGTTCGAAAGCATGAATCGCCAATGCGAAGGCCGCTACGATGAAATACGCCCGGGGTTTAACCGGTTTCACGTATAGGTGGAGATGGGTTATAGTGCATTATTAGCGAGCTACGGACTTCTAATTTACGACCAAATGGATCGGGCTTTGGGTATCGAGCATTGGCTAACGCGGAATAAGTTTATAGCCGGACCACGTATCCCGAAGCTCGGCGCTGCGTTAGAGTTTCACGGCACCCATGAAAACACGTATGTATGCCGCAAACGGACTCGTCCGTCGATTTAACTCGAAACTCTAGCATTAGCATACGTCGATAAAAATCTGATATATATGATTTTCATTCATCGCGCGAACTGCCGACAGATTCCTCTCCGGCGAGATGATTTGCTCCTCGCTATCGACAGGACGATTTGCATATCTACGTCAACGTTCCACTGTACACGCGAGACGTTCTTTAATCTCTGGCAAAGATATATTCGTTGTTCGTTAATTTATTAAGAAGCAACTGCTGCTTGAAGTCGACGATTTTCAATTTTCCGCTCTGTGCGTTTTCTACTTGATCTACCTTTTTTACAACTTATCATTTTGCAGATAAATAGTGGTTGGATTTGGTCAATATTATGGGTGTTTGAGCACCCGTCTTGTGCAACTAGAAAATGTTTATTTCACATGGATATCTGCAATCCAATTACGAGGTTTGGACTTATAAGAGGAATGACGTTACCGACATTGTAAGAGATTCGAATGGTACAATTGAAATACTCGGTAAATGCAGGTTCGCCGGGATTGCCGGTGCCGGTGACTATAGATCGGAGAGTGCACTTACGAAAATGAAGGGGGGACATTAAAGGGAGGAAAGATCTTCCGAGAAAGAACGCAGTTTCCGGCGACGCCGATGCACCGTGGCCGAATACAGTTATTCGCCGGACTAATTTCACCGGCGGATAATCATTTGATATTCTTTCCGTTGATAAAAGACGCCCGGCCGTTACGGGACGCAAATTGAGAATATTCGATGTAATGAATACCTGGCCAGCCGTCCTTCGGTGGTAATTTCGTCTCGGTACGGAAATTATACATTTCGAGATTTCCGTCGAAACGATTATTTCCGACGCGGTGGACGCACGGTTTTGCGGTGGACGGCAAAGAACGAGGCAAGAAGCCACCGACGAAACGAGATCGATCGAAGGGATCGAGCGAACCTGTTATTCGATCGTATAAAATACACCGAGGATCGGGGGTTGGAGTTTCGAACGCGAACGCTTGCGAGCGCGCGCGCGGAATTCGTGGACCGCGAGGACTCGCGGAGCGGAAGGAATCCTTTAAGGCTTATGACTCTTAAAGACTCGTTAACCGTAGCTGATACAACTCAGAAATGAGAAAAAGCGGGAAGGAGAGACGACACGGGTCTCCGCGCGATGTTTTATGTGCACCGGATTCGCATTATCTCGGCCTTCTTGCCCGGACTGACATATTCTGCGAAATTCCGCGCGAGCCCTCGCGGGAAACGCGACCGCGGGCACGCGTGATAAATGAATCGCAATTTTCGAGGCGTCCGTACGGCCATATGTTATTTGCGCAAACCGAATTGCTAACGGTCTCGGCGAAATGCTCGTTAAGGTGGTACTCTGTGGCTTCGAACTTTCAAAAAATTATTCCAATGAATTCCTTTTCTCACCGTTTTGCCACCGGGCACCAGAAAATCATAGGAGATTCTGTGTTCCCGAAAGTGTATTTCCACAGTAAATTCAGTAACTTGTAACAAGAATTCATGTCCCGGTGTTTACGCGAAACCTGTTGAACGGTTGGCGATGTCGTAATAATTTAATTGAGTTGCGCTTAAATCGAACCGTGGCAGACACCTGTATAACGGCCGTGAAATTGCGGTGCTGTTCGCACAACAAGGTGTTTACGAGTGCGCGCTTGCATTCTCGCGGTGCAGCAATGTCATTAAAGCACGTGTTTGAAGTGACACAAAAATCGAGACGTCAGCAATTGTTTTTTCCACTCGAAACGACACAGGACGAAACACTTCGAATTTAATTGTTCGTTTATTTCGGAGAACGTGCGGCGCGGGGTACTGTTGTTATTCCTGGCACGTTTATTTGACAGATTTTTGATAATTGCTTGCGCGTAAGTAACGGTACATCGTGCGGTGTAATTTACGACTTTCACGATCTTGATCGAGAGACGATCATTCGTGTAAATTATTTCTGATCACGAGTGATTATTTATTGCGTAACGCATTCACTGCACATGAGTAATCTCTACTGACTTTCGGTGTGTGCGTTTCCTGCAGGGTAGCGGTGTTTGCTTTTAAAATTACGCGAAGTTGTTCCTTGTCGGTTCCTCCGTTGATGAATTACAGTTGCCGCGGTTCCATAGTGATTAATGGCAATCGGACCGGCTCCTTAAACCCTCTCTGCCCCGAACCATTCAATTTAAAATTAAACCCATGAAATCATGCACTTTCATGCATCGTTCCTCGAAGAAACAATGTCCCAGACATTTTCTCGCGTTGCAAACGAGTTTTTTCGCTTTCTACGACCGCGTCCATTCGCGTGAGTGTTCAATTCGGTCCGAATTGTAAGCGTTAATTGGTCAAGGCTTCTTTATCGCTTCTATATCGAAAGAAAACTAAAAAGTGAAATATCGGATTCAGTCGGAAATGACTCCGCCATAGGCGTAGGACTCGCAAGAGCCCGTTTAGGCTTGCAGGAATCGTGCACCGTTTCCGGTTTATAATTCGAGGTAGTGGAAGAGGAGGGATCGCAGACGAAGAGCAGAATCGAGTCACGAGATGGTACGTGACCGATTGCAAAGCGGAATGTCGCGTTCTGTGTCAAGGTGGACGGCAACTGGCGGAGATTGCATCGCCGTCACGAATTGCTCGGCAATAGGGAATATATCTTTGACTTTGAATCTGTCGACTGTCCGGCTCGTGTCATCTCTGCTTCGATGCGTGCTGTCCCCTTCAAAGCTGGAACATTTTCAAGCAGGTACAACATTTTTGGGACACCCCGTATGTCTTACAGTTTTGCTTTCCGTGTAGGTCAGCTGATCGGGTTACGAAGACCGTGCTCTCCATATACGGCGAAAAGGGACTCGAAACAAGAGCAGGAAGATCGATCATGACCGACCGGCGAGTCGATTCAGCGAGGAGAAGATCCATCTTAATTCCTGCGACGCACTTTAAACGGGACCGATATCGTAAAGAAGAGTTAACGACGCATGATGCACGCCTATAGAACAGCCAAACACTCCGGTCACTGACAGCGAGGCGAGTTAACTTCATTCTCGAGGATAAGAGACCTGGCTCGATGAGAATGCGTGCCGGTAACCGGAACGTGGAAGCGTATCGGCGATAAAACCCGTCGTTTTTGCTTACCCGAGAGCCCACGGAGCTCAGTTCGCATTACAATCAACTAATAATTACGTCCGTAATTTGATATCCCGCGGACGCGCCACTGCAGTCGTATCAAGGCAGACATGATCACGAGAGACGCGGTCTTTCATTAAATACGCGTTAAGCGCCGGTCTCATCCAGCCCTTCCGATCGCTTAAGCTTTATTCATGAACGATCGAAACTCGATAATTGATCTCCCTCAATTATAACGTACTGATCGCGATCGAGGGAACACGCGAGCTTCCTGAGCTGGGTTCATTGAATAAGCACGTATCGAATGAGAATTTTATTAATTGCTCTATCGCATTCAATTGAACGGAAACCTCGAACAAAGGCCCCACGTAATACATGCAACGTAGATCCTTCTTCTATATATCTTCGTTTTAAGTTAGTACGCGTTGATGTGAAACTGTAAGGGGATTAAATTTAGTCTTGACGAATAGAGGAGAGTTCCTGGAATACAATAATGCATATCGTCGTTAAATTAAGCGACTTTTAATGGCTGCTGATAATGGAAACGCTCTTTAAATTCTCTTTATCCACTTTGAGGGCTTCTATACATACACATAACACTATTTTCGAGGAGTATTCCATACAAAGATTTCTAAAAAATAATCCCTGTAATGAAAACAGGAGTTGGAGCGAATTTGCGAGGCGGGACCCGCGATGATCCCGTCTCGAGATCGAGGGCGCTTCGGTGGCCGGATCATTTGCGGATCCACGTTCTTCCTCGCGATTGCGACACGTCGGACACATTAGAAAACGTCGGCCGTGAAATTTGTGGTCCCGTTCGATTTGAATATTCATACCCCCGTCGAAAACGAAACGAATTTGTCATGCCGGCGTACTTCTGGATACGTAGGTATCGTTCCCCGGTACCGTTCCGAGCATAAATTTCACTCGCGAGAACGACTGTTCGTCCGACGATACACGATCCGCGCCGAGAAAAACACATTCGCATGTTTAGGAATTCACTATAAACTACCGAACCCGAGCTAAGCCCGGATAACTCAATCTAACGCGAGGCGAGGCTCCCATTCGACGGATACGTTGTCCAATAAAATACTGTTACGACATTTTTGCTACGTGTAATGCGTATCGACATTTCCACCGAACTGCCGCGCGTTCATTATAGGTGAACACATCTCCGAAACATGGAAACACCATGATCCGTCGTTGTTGCTTCTTCTTTTCGTGATTATGGAGATGTAGTCGACGTGGTCGGTCCTATTCACGGGAATTTATGGCACTTCGGGCAGATACGAAAAATACAACGTATTTACGTTTCTCTTTCGGAGGTTGGACAGTTTAATATATATACCTGTCCGCGCGACTATCGATGGTGCAGATCGATTTATCTTTTCAGAGACTCCCTGTGTTTGCGTTGCCGGTTTCTCTTCCCGAAACTCGTCCGTCGCGCGGATAAAATAAAGTTAAATCAGCTTCTTTGTCTCTCGTAAAACGGCAGATTTATTATTAGGCTATGCAGAGAGAATAAAGTATCAGGAAAATTACCATGATCGTATCGAAAATCTCGCATGGCCGCACCGTCATTACTCCCGTAACCCGAAACCATAGCTTACAAGTGCAAACATTGCACCTTTGTGTTTTCTTTGACATTTTTAACGACTACGTGCGCGACGATGATTATTATTATTATTAAAATACCGTTCCCAGGAAGCTACTCGATCCGTCAGTTTTTGCGACGAGCATCTCATCGAAATTACGTCCGCGGTACCATGTTAAATAATAGTATAAAATTACGTGGCTTATAGCGGTGTAGCTTCCATCTTCCTGGAGCTACGTTCTTCCTTAGTTTCTCAATTTTCGGCGACAACGTATCCCGAGGGCTTCTTCAAAAAATTGAAAAGAATTTGACACACTTCTGAATTCTCCATTATCCAACTAATAACCAGTACAGATCATTCAATCCAGCACGTGACCGTTCCATTATCCGAACACTGATGCGGTCAGCGGCCTGTCCGTTTGTCTGCCCGGCTGCGCAAGGGTTATCGCGTTCAGGCATCTTTTCAAATTAGTACAATCTTTCTGAAAAGAGTGTCGCGTTCATGATACAAACAGCTGACTTAGGTGGGTCGACCGGAAAAGTTCGACCGGTCCATGGACTCGACTTGGAAATATTTATTGTTACGGCCCCGTTGACACGGCGTTCGGATTACTTGAACATGCATCGCTTGCTTTACCAAGATCGAGAACGAATATTTCTCTCGCGAGAACACGGAGGAAGTGGTCCTTCGCTATCGTAGTGCACAGCATTTGTTTGATCCGACTACAGATTGGATCGCGATCAACCGTTAAGCAGGCATTCCGGTTTTGAATTTTCAAATATTCACTTCGATATTGTACTTCGAATGCCGGTAAATATTTCTGCAGAACGCGAGAAAAGATTGGTAAAAATTGGTTAAAAAGACAGCATTCGAAACGAGAAATCGAGAGAAGGCAGCCATTTTCCACCGAAAAGGCAGAAAATCGAATAAATTGTACTTTGTTATCGACCCGTTTCGTGTTATCGGCGTGACCATCGTCGAAAAAGAAGCTCCTCCCCTTCGTTCGCGACTTTATTAGTCAGAACATTTAAATAATTATGCGGACGACACGAAGCGTGATATTCGTCGGTGACTCAACCCGCTGTAGGAAGAAACCAAATCGGATACTGGATCTCACAGTCGAACTCGGGTATCATGTTATCTGGACCACTGGTTTGACCAACTTTTTGGTCAGTGCTCCGTTAATGAGCTTCTTGAAATCGTTTTTTTTACTCGAAAGTGAACATCGCCGCGACAGATAACAAGCCGAACCTTTATCGAATCCATTAGCATTATGAATCGTTTGATCGTGACGGTGCAATTTATCTGGTCAGTGTGTTTTCGGGTGTTGGTTTGCACCTTTCTTGATTTCTGAAGGTGCAGGTCCAGGAACGGGATGCATAACCCAAATTAACAAGTGTGCGGTTGGCGTGTACTACATTCAATTAACATAATTACAATTGGCTAATTAAAATCGTCGGTAGAGCGTGGATCTGTGTGCGAAATAAAAATATTCCCGATTTATTTTTGCGATGCGATTTAGGTAAACATTTTTCGAAGGGGTCCGGACAGCTAACATTCTTCTCAAATTTTTCTAGCTGCTTTTCTAGTTTCCTGTATCCCCACGTTTGTTTACTCATCGCACAGGTCCCTTTCACTAGTTGCCTCCTCGCGTTCAATATTAGCTGAAATTCTTTTAGATATCGCTTTCGAAACGCAAAGTGAGAAGTTTAGAGTTTGAGGACGTTCGATGCGCATCGCGAGTCGAGTTCTCCGGAAGCGTTTCGACCGATGCTCGGCCAACATCCGCGTTACGGACCGTCGAATCTCCGTACGCGTGCGAAAGAGAAAATACTTCTGACCGGGGACGGATGTTTGTCGTAAAACATATAACATTGGCCAAGCTTCGTCCCGTTTCCCGAACTTCCGATACAAATAACGCGCGACTCCGTTTGCTCCGTCGTAAACCACCGTCTTCTGCTCCCTGGACCCGTTGCACGCTCGGCACGACAGTCTCCTTTCTCCGGGAAGCAGCCAGTTTGCTCGGCTGTGCAAATTTGCCGGCTGCCGAAGTGTGCGGAAACCTGGCAGTTTCATTTCAACCGGGCGAAAGTCAACGATCTCCCGACACCAGGAAATCGTCCTGTATCGTACTCTCGATCTCCGAATCTCGGTAGACTTTCCTTCTTTGTCCACGCAATTTGTTAATTCTCGCGAGAAAAATGTCAGCTAAATCGCGTTGGACTTTTTTGCACATTTCAAAAAATCGATCTGGCACTGAATATTCATAGGTGTTTATGTAACTGTGGGTCGTTTATTAATCCACCGCTCCTGCCACTAGTTTTACGGTCGTATACATGTTACGGAATAAAAATTCAGTACGAATGTTACTCGTACGACAATTCCTAAAGGATTTATTTTATTCTTAGCTTAACGGGAGAATTATACGATCAGCGAATGATCGTTGTTCCGTACGCCGCGAGTGGAAAACCATGTGAACACTAACTATAAATATTTATAGACGATCCCGGGGAAAAATTGGCAATCCAGAGGGCGGTGGGGGATTTTTTTTTGTCTTTCCGCCGTTATGTTCTCACGAGCAGAGGCCAACGGGTTTTGCCGCGGATCGAAACTCACGAAGCGTCCCGATTTACGAGTCGAATTCCTATGCTCGATCGAAGACCAGATAACTCGTCGACGAACTGGGATTCACCGCTCCCTTCGAGCACCGACAAAGAGCCATTTTCTCGTGGTAGATGCCCTTTTCCTTGGATTCCAACGTCGAACAGGCTACAATAACGCAGAGGCGACGAAGGGCCGTTTCCCTGTGGTCGCTGTTCTTTTCGTTGGATTCCAACACCGAAGTAGTTGCAATAAGAAAACAGTAAAAATTTGCATAGTTTTAAAACATTAATTAGAGAACGTATTACGGATCTAAAGAAATGGTAAAAGCATTATTCTTTCCTTAAAACATAGCAAGAAAGTTATGATTGAAGTGAAAGTTGCGAGGAACCAAAACGATGATACCGTTAATCTCGAACTTTCTAGCTATAAGAAATACACATACATTAATGTCAATAATCCTAAACATCATCAATTATTATAGTTGTAAGAGTGGTCCGCTGTCCGAGGGTTAATAGGTGACGCACGTCCAATCAGCCTTTACTCAAAAAACCCACAAACGTCATTTAACCTCATCGATGTGGCGGTCACGGGGCAAAACTAATTAACCTTTCCTCACATTCTCTTAACATTCCTAACATTCGAATGACGCTTTTACGTTTAATTTTTCGAAGATCCGCAGTCCGGTTATAAGAATCTCTGATACAATTCAATTTTTCTGGTATCTCTCCGTAATACAATTTGCCACCTATGTTCTCACCTCGATGAAGAATCGTTTATTGAACGGAATTTCTCTCGTTACAAGCAATTTGAAGCAATTTGGTTGGAGGCGGTGACCACCGCCACGGTGAATGTGTCAAGAGTAATCGGTGGTTTCGGGGCGGCTGCAGAAAGAACGATTATTATCTTAAGTAGAATTTCAGCAACGAGATGGGCGTGTAAACATGCCCGGACTCCGGCGAAGTCGGCCCCAACGTCGGCGAGCATTATAAATCACGGTTCACCACCCGCTAACGAGCGAGCAAATTACGCGGGGACCGTGAGTCGCATTCATCCCGCGAGACGGTAACAGCCATCGCTTATGTCGATTCGAGAGCGACGCTGCCCGTGATTTACGGATCCCAATTGGTGGCCATTCGGCACCTTTTGTCACCTTGACAAAATTCTTCTTGCGCCAGTGAAAAATCTTCTGGGACAAGCTGAACATGCGATTTTCAGTTCAGCTGCTCTGGCTAGCAAGTTTCAGAAGTGTCGAATAAAATGGTAACTTGTGACCAGTTTTTCGAAGCTGACCCATTGTGGTCGGGAAGAGCGGGTCTCAGGTTAATCGCGGAACGTAAAAACGCGCGCTATCGAGCTCGGATTACCCTAAGCGCAGCTTACGCTCGGAATCACGTGCGCCGAGAGCTCTAACCGATCATCAATTCAGCATAAGCGGCGTGTTAATGTTCATTTGCGTGGGATATACCGCACGCATCGCCGAGCGTGTTCCCGGGCCGCGTGAGATCGTCCGGATGCTTCGAAATGGACGCGCTCTTCGAATCGCTATCTCTAACGGCGAACGTCAACGTACCCCGCGAGGTACGTAAATAAAACAGCACACTTGCCACGCTGCGACTCGTTAGCAATGGCAATCAACGTTTTGTCCATTGTTGGTAACTTGGATTCAGAACAGCGACTGTCCTGGTCTAAATAGGACTACACGGAAAGTGTCAGACCTTACGCCGCAGGTGATAAAATTTATGTTACTGGTCCTCGAAGTATTGCCTTTTCGAAATCTCAACGTTCTTTCACCGATCCTCCCACATATGGGAACACTCCTCCGGTATATCTCGATTAAAACTGGTAAATAAAACGGGGTTGTAAATAAGGCTTGTAAAAAAACAGCACGCTGGCCATGACTGCGACTCTCGTGCACCTCGTTAGCGATGGCAACCAATGTTTTGTCCTTTGTAGGTAACTTAGATTCAGAACAGCGACTGTCCTGGTCTAAATAGGACTACACGGAAAGTGTCAGACCTTACGCCGCAGGAGATAAAATTTATGTTGCTGGTCCTCGAAGTATTGCCTTTTCGAAATCTCAACGTTCTTTCACCGATCCTCCCACATATGGGAACACTCCTCCGGTATATCTCGATTAAAACTGGTAAATAAAACGGGGTTGTAAATAAGGCTTGTCAAAAAACAGCACGCTGGCCATGACTGCGACTCTCATGCACCTCGGTAGCAATGGCAACCAACGTTTTGTCCTTTGTTGGTAACTTGGATTCGGAGCAGCGACTGTCTAATTAGGACTATCTGGAAAGTATCAGATCTTACGCCGCAGGAGATAAAATTTATCTTCTTGCTCCTCGAAGTATTGCCTTTTCGAAATCTCAACGTTCTTTTACCGATCCTCCCACTTATGGGAACAATCCTCCGGTCTATCGCCTGTTCGGATGGAACGTGTGGAAAAAAATTGGAGGTTGCACGAGATACGTTAGAACTAATAACCAAAACTGGAGGTTAACCAAGTTGCAAAATGCCACGTTTCAACTGTTGAATAATTTACGACGAACGTCTGTTGGTTGTAGGCATCAGGTAATGAAAAAGGCAAAGAAAAAGGCAGATGGTCAAGACTTAATGCCGGATCAAGACTTGTGCCCCCACTCTAACTTCCCCTCCTCCCGCGGTATTCCCCACTCTTCCGCCGCTGCCCGGTCACGTGACATAACTTTATCCCCTCGATTCGTGCTCTCCACACTCGTACGACACACCGCACGAAAAGAAGGATCAATGTTTATGGAACCCATAAAGTTAGTTAAATGGTTTCCGTATATCATGAAGAAGCCGCGTTGCATTTAATGAAACACGCTAACTACGGTCGTCGTTACATACGAGGGCGGGGTTCGATTAACGCGATCGCAGTTCGTGCTGCGTGTAAATTCTCCCGAGGCTCCGTTGCAATTGCCGTAAAAAATTGCAGACGATTCGGCATCGCCGTGGGAGGTAATTTAGCGTGGGTGACGCGGACTTTCGGTTAAAATAGCGGTCGCGATGAAAAGGAACATGATCTCCGCAGTAAAAACGACTCTGCGGTATCTCCGGGCCATCGAGAATGCTAACGGATGAAATGCAACGGCCGATATCAGCGATCCGGGGAGAACTGGACGAGGGGAAGGAAGGGGGTTTTTATGCAAATCTTCGATTAACAGTCGCCGCGTCGGGAGGTACGTGCTCGCCAATAACATCTGGAGATGCGAGACGAGACACCGGGACCAGATAACAGGCACCGTGCAATTACAAGGATCAAGTTCGCCACAGGACCGTGAAATCATTCGCGGAAATCCTCGAAAGCGAGCCGACGCGACTGCCGCGCACCGTTTCGCTCTCGTGAAGACGGTAGACATTATGCATTCTCGAATTCATGCGCACATGACGGATCAAAGAATTCGCCAATCGTACGCGGATCACCGAACCCGTGGACTGACAACGTTTTTCGGAGAGCTAATATGAAAGGCGACTGACCTGAAATCGTGTGGACCCCACCGAATTTTATATCTACTCCGACTGTGTTGAAACGGTATTTTATGGTCGTGAAACGAAAGCATTATCTGGCATTAATAGACGCGGAAGTAACGCCTCGAAATACGTTCGACGTTCATTTATATGCCTGATGGTTCTCGCGAATGAGGTGAGAAAAAAGGTGCTGGCCCGTTTAGCGAGCTCTAGGAACTTTTACGTTCGCCAAACTACCCTGACGACCTCTTTTCTTTTTCGGTTTATTTCGTTAGGCTAACAGTACTTCGATGTACCTTGTTCCTCCCTCGCTCCTGCCGCAATGCTCAACCCTGATCGATAAGTCAGAGAATGTGCGGCATGTCGCGAATACGATAATTATTAGGATTCCTTCCTGTAACTCGATCGTGTTGTTGGCCCTCTTCTTCTCTTATTTGATAAAAGCGACGACGTTTCCGAGATACACGCAACATCCTATAGTTGCTCGGTTGTTGTTGAGTGTAGTTCGTTGTGGGCATAGCTTAATGTTCGATTGCTCCCGTTATGAAATGCAAATTGCAGCTCGCGTGACAGGAACATGGCCCGCAGCCGTAAAGTATTGATTTCAACTGACAGCGTTCCGTGTCTTCGACGTCGCTGCCCCGAAAACCACTGGCGGTGGTGACTCGCGTTCAACTTTTTCGAAAAAAGATCCAACACGGTAACTGGAAGCTGATTCCGAACCTGTTGCACCGTTTCTCGCCCGGCTACCGGACCGTCTAGCTTAATTAATTACCCCGAAGAAGTCTCTTTACCCCGAAAAGCTTGGAAATTTAAGGGATAGAGGATTCTATTTTCTTAACTGGAATTCTAGATTCTATTTTTTCAATAGTATTTTTCTTTTTTGAAGTATTGAATCTTAAGAATGATTTCCCAAAATTTCCAATTAAAGCTCGTTGAAACGACAAAGCTACAGCCCACGTAAATACGATTATTTACTAATCACTGTTCAACATACTATTTCAGCGAGCTCCGCGGGAACCATGTCAGGAACACGAAGAAATTCATCATCGTCGAAAGGGATGCAATTATCAAGATTGAAGGAGACTCGAACGAGGCCTCGAGTCTTCATTTAGCGCGGGCGAAACAAACAGCCTTGTACGAGCGCTCGCAGAGGACCGACCACGTCGTGTGATTATCGGTTATTAATTTTAATCGAGCCTTTCGGTACACGCGAACGGCCCGACGCGGCCGCGTTAAATTAATTCGTGCGCGGAACCTATTCGAGCATCGAGAAACCTATAATTACAACGGAGGGCCGCGATTAAAGCAAATAACGCGACAAATAATGGTCGCTGCTCTCCAATCCCAGCGAAGACCATACAATATCGTCAAGTGGCGCTTAAGTATCACGACCCGACAAAAAAATTTCATTCGAGACTACGCTCACGGGCAAAAACATGGCTCACGACTGCTGTCGATATGATCTCACCGACGTGCCCTGAAATTTCCATATCCGACGAATGGTACAGATATATTGCAATTTAGTTGCATTTTGGAACATCGTAGCACGGTGGGAGCACGAATCGAGGGGAAACGTGTCACGTGACCGAAGCGTGGGGGAATTGCGCGGTAGAAGGGGAAGTTAGAGTGGGGGAACAAGTCTTGATCCGGCGACTCTGGACTCGCTTGCATCGGGTGGACAGCTATTGTGACGTTTGACGTCAGATCTCTTCGAAAAACAGCCGAAACCTCGTAGAATATTCGAAAGCGGGTGAACGAACGAATACATAGATCAATTCGACCGAGAGAGATTTTAAGGACCGTTGAACTGAACGGTTATAAACGAAATCTGAGCGAAAGCATGAAACGGTTACACGTGGTTCTCGGGTGACCGAACCTGCCGGAATTTATATGATAATTATTGCCCTGTTCGTGAAACGGTGTCGATAAGAGAGAAGAGCTTTCGTTCTGACGATCGGCTCCGCTCGATTTCGGGGAAGCCATCGTCGCTTCGTTATCGATGAAACGACCATCGATCAAAAAAATATTGCTCGTCCCGTAGTTCCCGTGTTACCGAATAAAAATAGTTGATCCAGCAAAGCTATGTATAAAAACAAAAGAGAGGAAAACGTTCGAACCGCGTAAACGTTCGAAAATGGGATTATTTAAAAATCCTGCAATTTGTGCAGCTGATAGTGAACCCCTTGGATCAGAATGGACACTATTGCAGGAGAGGTCGGCTTGATCCAGCAGCGAAAAGAAGGCGCGCACGGCCGAGAATCTTTTCGGCGAGATGACGTCGTTAAGCGCATTCTTCTTGCATTTGTTAAACAGCCGATCTCGTTGCGTGCACGTGCGTAGAGCAGACGCTTCCTTGATGAAAACGAGATAGGGCCTCATGCGCGCGGAACGGGCCCTGTATAAAATTCCGCGCGGAACGTGACACGATTCAATTGTCGAGGGAGACGAATGCATTTGCCACGGGAGGACGTTCGTTTTAACGGGCCTTCCACTTATCAAGATTGGCACAATTCCGTTAGCGCGCGTGGTTCGGAGAGTAGTCGGACCGAATTCCGGTCGATGCGTCTTCCGCCGCCCCGAAAGAGCGCCGCATGAATTTTGTTTTAACGACGGCCCGAGGCACCGGTGGTTGTCCTTAGATTCCCGATAAACGTAACAACAAGTGCCCCGGTAATAGGTCAAATCTCGGAAAACGATCGCCTCGGGGGTTCTCGAAGACCCGAAAAACCAGTCGGTTTTATCGCCTACGCGATTCTTACGCGGCCTTGTGTGTACGAATTACGCGTGTAATGTCCGTGGAGAAACCCCGTCGTCGAGGGTGGCAATAACCGTTGTGGTACCGTATTTATTAAAGGTATCGTACCAAATATTATTCCAACCGTAATCGTCTCGTATAAACAGTTCCCATCATTTTGTACCGTAACACCGTCGAGCAAAGAATTCCTCGATCCTCTCTCGTGTCCCATCTAACAAGGAACAATGCGCCTTCCTGAAGACCATAAATTAGGTTCTTAGCGGTGGATTCCACCTACGAGGATGGTCCTCGCACCGCGGAAATTACAAGAGCGCCTCTATACAAGATTTACTATTCCCCCGCAGATAAGATCCGCGAGTTCTTTGTTTCGCAGGACCGCCCCTGTTCACTGTGAAATCCTCCGGCACCACCGTAGCGGCAAGCTATGCAGCTCCGAGGCGAGTCTACCGGCCTCCGTTTCCATAAAAACCGATAGAGAAGAAGAAGAAGCGTCCGATTTATCACCTTCGGTCACTCCGCTCGCCCACGGAATCGACCGGTCCGCGATCTTTCCTAGGCAAACGTCCGACTCGCACCTTCTACGATCCGCGAGATTCGAATCTTCTCTTTCTCTCGAATTAATCTCGGTAGTTTCGCACTTACGGTTATTATTACAGTCGCAAAATTAATTCTTTTAACCGTGCCATGTTCACAGATGCCAAGCATGGAAGAGCGCGCGCATCCCGCGAGACGGTTTCGCGCATTTGTTTGCTATCTGACAGACAAGCAAAGAGAAGTCGAGACGCGTTTCCGTGCGGCGACGATAAACTCCGTTTTAGTCGTTTTTCCCTCCGTTGTATTTGTCTTTCCATTCCAGGCAGCGCGTCATTCTCTGTATCCGTCCATCCCCTTGTGTCCGTACATCCTGCTCGAACGTATCGACTTTGACTAAGCGGCTTTTGTACAACGCGCGCCGGCACAGGAATTGCAAATAATGGCAGGAAGGAGACGACGAGGGCTTAGGCTCGATGTTTCTTCGGCTGCGGTTCCAACTATTCGTATTCATCGGGAGAGGGCGGTGAACGGACGTTGCGGAAGACGGACAACAAGAATCGCCGAAGGGATTCACCGGCTCGCCGAGTAACGAGTCGCCACGATGATGCATAAGATCTAATGTTCTTTGAATTTGTACCTTTCAAGCCTCCTTCCGCGAGGACATTCATTCGATGACGTTTATTCTCGACGGACGGTCTTGTACTAATTTTTCTGCATATGTTTCAGGACGAGGAGCATGCTACATTTCACACCATTTCATACTGTGACATCTGTTATTGAAGGGGCTCTGATAATTACGCAAACGGAATCGCCTCGAAATAGGAATTAGATAAATGTCAACACGAAGGGGACATCGTAAATGTTATTCCTGCGTTTAGGAATTTACGTTCATTCAGTGGAAGGTGTTCATTCACCGAGCAGCCCTATGACCGACGTGGAATTCTGAGCGTTGGCTTTTTCCGAGTACGTTGGGAAACGGATTCAGATGCAGCCTGGCAGCCAGTACGACTTGGTTCTAAGGTCACGGCGTTTCTGAGCAGCTTCGGCGTGAATCTGCTCGAGGGAAGGATTACGAGTACGCAAATCACTTTGCAGTATAGCGGGCCCGGCGCGCAGAACGTTCGAAGCGAATCGCGATCCACGCGGCGCGTTCGAGGTACGCGCGAGTCACGCTCGTGAATGCGTGTTTAATAAATACGTCGCGATTATCGTCTACGCTTCCTACCGTTCCCCGACGTACCATGGAGCCTGCGGTTTTCGCCGGCGAAACTGCCGTTTCGAGCTGATTGCTAGGACTGAACACCTGCTCTCTCTCTCTCTCTCTCTCTTGCCGGCAACAACGGCTAACGACGACGCACAATGGTCCGAAATCGACAATAACTCGTTGACATTTTGAAAAAACCTTCACTGACATATGGTCTGCGTTTTGACTCGGGCCGTCGCGGTATTTCCACGCGGCGTGCGCTAATTGCTTGGTTTGCGATTACTCTCTAGTTAACGCACAACCGCCGCAGCTGAAAAACCAGTTTACGCTCTAGGCGGTGCCGTTTCGCATAATTAAGGAACCATCGGTCGTCGCGGTGTAATGGGATACCCACCGACAGGTTGCTCGTTGTCTCCCGATTCGCGCGACGGACCCGTTAATTTCAGAGATCGTGTTACAGGCAGTTGTTAATTGAGATGAATTTAGCAATCATTAGAGAGACACGTGTGTCGATCGATACTCAATAGACCCGACCAGTCCTGCGGCGGGAACGATAATTAGCTGCTCGGAACGTTCGGTTGTCAGCGCTGAAATCTGAATGTAATACTTAATTATTTTTGAAAGGAGACCGCCGTGTTTAATTATTTACCAATGCCATCGGGCGATGTTCTCGAATCCGACGAAATTAAATGCTGGCTTAATTACGGTACGCGTGGAACCTTTTGTGTCAGAGACTCGTCCCTCGAATAGTTTCGAGGAGCTCATTATTTTAGGGCGCGAGCGTCGTAGCTTTGACCCGCTCCAGAGATACCATCTACCCGCTTTCTTTCCTCTTTGAGGTTCACGGAGAAATTACTTAATTGTCGATGACGCGGTGTTATCTGCGTCGCATTAGCGCCTCACGTTTCCGCCGCGTTGTGGAGATTACGATCTAAGCCGACGCTACGTGATCCACCGAAATTTCGATCGCGCGAACGATACCGCGGCCCGATCATTCCATCCCCGTCGTGACGAAAGAACGTCGAGATCGTGTGGAATTTCACTAGAACCCGGAACAGATCGACGTACCCGGAAATCGATAATCCGCGCGTAGCTTCTGCCGAACGGGACCTCGAAATCATTGGAACCGAATCCGACCGAGTCCATTAGGATTTTATAGTCTCCGATGCTTCTAATCTGTTCAACTATTCCGGGGAGGGAAGGATGTAGTTACTTCTGCGCGATGATAGATTTCGAAAAACTCGTGGACGCAATTTGCCAGCCCATCTCCTTATCGGGCTCCCAGCCGGACACATTAATAATGGAGGCGTAAACGGTTTAAACGCGTCGATTCTTATGCGTACATTAACCCGAAAAAGCCTCGGGACTGAGAGAGCCACGTGGTGGCTCGAAACGTTGATTTCCGATGTCCTATTAAATACATAATCAACACGAAGAAAGCTATTGTTAAAAAATGTAATGCGAATCAAATGCTCGCGAGTCGCTGCAGATAGCACGGTCGTGATGTCAACGAAAGAACCTAAGCGCTTGTGCTACATTCTAGAAATCCATTTAGGTGCACGCCTCCCTAATTCTCGGCTGTCGTCGAAGAACGTGACCGTAATTGTAGAGAAAGAAACAATGAGCGTAACTGGGGCGCTGTCTGGTTGAATACGAAGAGTCCTGTTCGTGTTCGTTAGCTTAATTGAATCAGCTCGGACTGCGAAGATTGCGTGGCTTGCGGTTTTTTTGCGGCGCACAACCGCGACGTCTTGCTCGTAAGGTTTTTCCTTTTAATCGAACCAGTTCGAGCCTCTTTAATTGCCGCTCGACACTGTAGCCGGACGACGCGACACGGCGAGCTCTTAATTTATGGATCGAGGCGTGAAATTCGTTGACCTTCCGCGGATTCGATTCCGCTCGTTCATCTCAAGATCGAGGTGAAATCATTATACCGAACCTTTCCGTGTCTGCGCGGATAGCGCGTGGATCGGCCTCTTGTCGGAGCAATTGAATTTCATGAAACACTCGACGTCCTTACGTCGCGCCGCCTTTGAAAGGATCTACGATCGACGTCCCAGTCGATTTATCTCGGCAATCTCCTCGTGTTAACGACTGGTTCTTCGTTGTGCACCCGACCGTCCGAGCACAGCTAGCATTCCCCCGGGGGCTATAATCTAATACGACTATTTAAACGTGTAGGACACGCTGAAATGGAGTTGAGAATACGCGCACGGTTTCCCGTTTTCGGATGCTCGGCCGTAAACAACAAGTCCTCTCTTTTTCTGGCTACCCACCACCAATTTCTACTGGCGTCACGATGACAGCTGTTGGACGAGAGCCGCGGCCGTCGCACATTCGTTTCTCGATTTCACTTTTTTCGCTGAATTCCATCGGCTCCGACGTGACGACGGCGCAATCGAATTCGCCGGCGTATATCGATTGAGACGTATCTTTCCGAACGTTTTACGACTCTGAATTTATGGACTGGCGCGGTCTTTTTACGCTCCTATTCCGTTGATCGAGACGAGCATCGCGACGATTGCGCGGACGAGTCTTAAATTCAAAGATCTCCGTCGCCGATAACGCGACTTCGGTAGAACTACCGCGAACAACCGTGACGGCCGAAGACGTCTTTATCTTTTCACACGTAGCAATTAACCGGTTTGTCCTGCACAGAAGTTCTTCGCGCGGCTAGCCGAACCGATGACAAACTGCGGAACAATATGACGCGGACGATGCTGCGTATATGTGGCAACCGATCAACGAACTTACGTCGCCGGCTCGTTTTCGGAGACCCTTCGGATCCGGTTCGGTAACGGCCCCTCGGTTGGCCACGGTTCTGTTGCATTTTTTTACGCGCATCATCGGCTAACTTAATGACTGTCATATTACAGCCGTTTGGGTAGGAGCGCGTGTGTTCAGCCAAGAGTATCATTCGTTCGCGACAGCAAAGTGCTGCCACATTAACCGAACGTTTTCGCTTAAGCAACGCGGGCAGTGACAAATTTGACGGGTTATGGCAAGAACGAACACACGGAGGAGGCGTGTCGAAAACACTTTTATCGTCCCATCCCTATTAACGCTTAATTGCGTCCGTGCTCTTTATCGAACCACTTACGCGTGTTTAATCAATTTCGGTGACGGCCGGTATTCAACGCTGCCCGGGAGCCGCGGCGTACGTAGCTCTTTGAAGACTCGGATGCACCTCGAAATTACAAATACTATCTGACTTATTCAGACTGCCTTTTAATTGTTATCGTAAAAGAAATCGGTCCACCTGGTACACCTTGCTGGTGAAAGTTCAATTACATGTATTGTTCTGCGGTTATATATACAGGGTGAATTCGATAAAGCAGGACACCTAAATATCTCCGTTACTTTTCGTTGTACAAAAAAACTTCGTAGGACAAAGTTACACTGTTTGAAGGGCCACATATAACGGTGTAAGGGAAGAAAATTAGACCGGGAAAACCGGTGCTATTCTACTTGCGAACAGAACAACGGAGCATACGTAGGTAGATGAATTTATCGACTGCACCGATGGTTCGCGGTGAACGTGCATACACAAGAACGCGTCGAGGGCCCGTGAAGGGTTAATCGGACGATCGCGTTCGTTCTCGAGCATCTCGCGCTTTATCTTCGCTCCGGAGAAGACAGAAGAATCGGGCTCGTTTCGCCGAACAGGAAGAACGCGTCCCGACAGGGTAATGCGAAAACTGGAGAGAAGGGGGCGAATCGAGGCGAAGTGCATCGGCCGTTGCGCCGCGTTGGTCGTCTCGAACGATACTCGAACCGAGAAATATTTGCACGACTATGCACGCGGGGGGGACCAGCGTCGAAACACTTCCGATGTAACCGGGCTCGCGTGGGAATCGATACGGAACAGGGAACCTGTCGCGATATTCCCCTCCCCATCCCCTCCGAGAATGACTCTCGAAGAGATATCGGCAGAGATACACTTGACGTGAGAGTAATCGTCGCGCGGCGACATAATCTGGGATATTAATGGCGGTCCACGTTCCTAACGGCTTCCCGGGCGCGAGCGTATCTCGCGGACAAGAAAGACATTTCCGAGTTATGATTCGGTCTCGCGAGAACAAGAACGTAACTGTTTCGTGTCACGGCTCCGTCAATTATGCAACTGTCGCGACCCGACGGACACAACCGCGTTCCCAGCTGCCATTTTTAGCCTTTTCAATTTACTGCATGTTTTAGAAGTCGTTGGATCAAAAGTAACAGAGGGTGACGATTGCGAGCCTTCTCATCTTCGAGTCTTTCCTCGTAGAATTGTTTAAACCGTTTAATCATGATTTTACGGCAGCGGAATGTATGAATTGGACAGGAGAAATGGCGAGGAAGGACATCATTTGGGTCAGAACCGACGACCCGACTAGTAACTCATCTTAATGGCGAACCATAACAGACTCGAGTACAGGAATGATGAGCTGCGAATTACACGCACGGATGAGTCATTCCGCGCAGATCCGCGATAACCTTTGCTGATAATGTTGTCCGCAAACTCGCCTCTCCTGACACGTGCATCGTCCGATGTCTCGTCACGAGCTATTACAGGGCTGTCGAGATAAATCCGGGATTTTTACAAAGAAGATGCAAGTAAGGGTCGTATAAGCACAGCAAGCACACCGAGTCGAAACATAAGGGCCACCACTAGCGTCCACGAGCCTCCGGATTACGCTCACGTTACAGATGATCGTGAGATAGAAAAATACAGATTGCTTTTTCAGCGAGCGATGCACGGTTAGTCGGCGCAACAGATGCGACAGGTTGAAAAGAAACGGGGGCCAGACTCGTCGAGAAACGTCCCCGGTTAATGTTGCACACCTGTTCAGGGTTCGTAGCGACGTCCGTATCGAAACAACGGGTCGCTTTCGTCTCAGTCGATTCATTCCGACCGTGCCGCTGCGACAAGTACCGTTCTCGAGTGATCCTCTATCGGATTCTCCGATACAAGGGAATATGCCAACAATTTCCTGATCGGTCAGCTTGGACACGAACCGGGTAAGGGGGCAGGATTAATGCGAACACGGGGTCCCACGGTGCTGTTGCGTAAACTGCACCGCGATGCGTCGACACAGTGCACCGTACGACCACGTTGCGACACATCGCATTCGGTGAATGTCCATATCCAGGGTCGGAGAGTGTCGACGCTTCTCGAATTATAGTATGTACAAAATTAAGTGGATACCCTCTAGAAAGTCGTCCGCTGAGAAAATTAAAGATTGAAAAGTTCTTTCTTATTTTCGACAATCTTGATCGTACGAAGATTTTTAGCCCGGGAATAAAGACGCGAGGACGCATCGTAAATCACCTCGGAACGAAAGCGTCGCGTTTCTAGAAACCCGAGTCAAGGGTCAAGGAAAAGCCACGAATGTTGAGTAGGTTGGAAGCCGGTGATAAACATTTTCGTGGCGCATCCGATGCAGGTGGTCGCGGGAAAGTAGCGCGAGGAAATCGCGAATCGTGCCTATAATTCTTGTCGTTCGTGTCTTTTCGTTGCGGGCTTCCTCGACGTAGCCGAGCAGAAACGAGCGTTTCTATCGCGTGTACCGAAACCGAACGCAACGATGACTTTCACCGTAACGATTTATTCGCGATTAAGACGCGTTGCTCTATCCAAACAGAATCATGGTCAATGCCTCCTCGCGATTTCCTGTGCCAGCGGCTCGTGTCCTTTTTCAGCGTGTTCGCGTGGGCTCGAGGGATTCCTCGGGAATAACAACCGGAAGGGGTTTTCGCCGTCGATCATAATTTAACGAGGGAATAAATGCATCGGCAATGCGCAATTAATCGAATATTATTTTCGGAATACGGCATTTCTTCGAGCGACGACCACGACATTTCAGGGTGCATCCTCTTAATCGTAACAAGATGTTCCTTTAATATAAAACCACTCGCCTCGAACTCGGCGATTATAAGCCAACCGGAGAGAGGATATCGCTAACATGCGAAAAAGCAAAATCGAAAATTCTCCGTTTTCTTGCGGCGGCGATGAAAGTACCCGAATGAAGGATTGCTCGCCGCTGTTGGGCCAGTCGCCTTTTTGCGAAACGTGTTGCGACAAGATTTATATAGGAGGCAACGAAAGTACCCGAATGGAGGATTGCTCGCCCCTGTTGGGCCAGTCGCCTTTTTACGAATCGCGTTGCGACAAGATTTATATAGGAGGACACTCGTTATCTCCGTTCCCCGTTACACGCACCCCAAGAATCTCGAACTCGTTCCTCGCGACACACCCTTGTGCCCTGAACAACTTATCGTCACCGGGTATTTTCAGGAAGAAACAGTTGTAACTGAATTGCAACAAACACGGGAAGATCGTTTGTGGAATAGTTTTAACCCAGAGTATTGAAATCGTCGTGTAATGAACAGCCGTTGTATTAGTCGTAAGCGTCCAGAAAATATTAATAAATAACGCAGTAAATGGTTCTGAGCATCATCGATTATATAGACATTAGGATTATCGAATAACACGTTTCACCAATTTTTGAAAATGTACTGAAATTGCGCTAAATTTCGATCCCGCGTTTGGATCGATGTGTCAACGTCTGTTCCGAAGGGGAGGGGAGGTTAGGGGAAGATAAATGGACCGTCGAAAATCCTTTGTCGGCAATTAATGTGCGAACGCCGAAATCCCGAGATCGAATTCTCCCGAATGCGAACGTCGGTGCCGTTAATAACGCCGCCGGTCTTAATTTTATTGCAAGCAATCGCGGGGTTAATCGAGAAGCACCGGCCGAAGAAAAAGAGAGAACCTCTTATCGCGATGAAAGAACCGACCGACGCCTATACGCTTTTTTTAACGACTAAATTTGGGAAGGGAGCCGAGTCGCGCGAACGGAACTCGCGGGTTCTACGGCGGTTTTAATTGATGGAGACAGCTTTTTTTACGAGCTTCCTCGTCCCCCGGGACCTGCATGTAGATCCCGGTGCCGAGAGCTGGCGAACCCGGTGAACCGGTTATTTAAGACACCGTAAGAAACATCCCCGGCGTCTCTTTCGAGGCACACGATTTTCGGGCTTCTTCGGTTGTTAGGAACTTCACGGAATGTTGATTGTCTTTTGGCCCCGGCTCGCTTTAGGAACGCCACCAAAGAAACGTCATTCTCATTCGATCGTCGCCGCCACGTCGATCTAGCTTTTTATCCCCTGTCATTTCTCGTCTGCTCGTAAAGTTCCATCGAAACGTTGAGTCACGCTGTTTGATTCGGAAACCCATCGACTTCGTGTCCCGTCGACCATCTACCGTGGGTCTGAAAAGTATCCAAATTTCGAATTCTCGATACCCATCGAGAAGAAGGAATGAAGTATTGGGAATTTGCGGATTCTTTGGGGACAATGCGTTACTTCGACTATGTCGTGAAGCAGCACGCTTTTTTGCTACCGTAACCATTGCAATTCCCTTGGAGGAAGTCGCATCGCCATACTTCGCGCAACAGTAGCATGCGTTGCATTCCGTCGAGGCAAAAAACTGGCGGTAATACGTATCTGAGACTACGGATACCTTCCTGTCGGCTCCGTGTCTCGGAAAGAAAGGGAACAAGAAAGAACGAACGAGATTACTCGAATCGAAAGATTGGCCGGCGTTTCGATAAACTTTCTTCGGGTTACGGGAGTCGATATAGTCTGCGATCCCATCGTAAGAACGATGGAGATGCTCGTAACGATTAGCGATATTACAGTAGAACGTTGTTACGGATAAGGAATCGCGTCCACGTACGTAGGCAGCTCGAGCAATTAATAGCCCCGCTGGTGTATTATACTTATTTCCACGACGGAGGAGGAAACACGCTTCCTGTTCGCAGTTGCTTTTTAATATTTCATGACCGTGCGCGCGACTAGCTCGTCTGTTTCTACGATGGAAAAGCGAGAACCAAACAAGCCCAATTTACTCCTACGATTCTCCTCTTCTCCAGCGATGGGAAAATCGTATCAACCGAGAATTATCCACCGCTTCTGCTAATTATCGATCGTATCCTCTGCATGCGCGCCGGACGATTTGCCGATCGCGTGTTACCGGTGTTCAGTTCCTGGAGTTTTTCGTAGAAGAGATACGCCCCTCCTCTCTTCATGTTACTCGCACGGCCGAAATTTCCCAGAACCGGCGAATTACGCTTGCACGTCGCTTCGGTCAACTTATGCTTTGCATTTTCAATCGCGATCCTTTATGCCCGTTGACTTATTTGACGCGGGCAGCCGAGGCGAGAAAATTGCACTGTGCGCACGGTGCACATATATCTTTCTGTTTCGAATAAACTATCAATTCCCTTCATATTTTTTTCGCTTCCATTATCTTATCAGATAAAACCGAAAATTCGTTGCTGCTTTAAAATAAAATTTCGGTTTGTCAAAATTAACCAAAGCACAGATTGTGCCAGTGAGAATAGACTTCGGGATAATCTGGTGTTTCAACGGTTCCGCTGGTGCGCCGCATCTCTCCAGAAAAAGCTTGCGGGACGATCGGTCGTTCATCATTCGGTATAGGTGAACCTTCCCACCAGGATACTGGTTGAAGCTAGCCGCGCGCATATTAAGATATCAGTTCTGCTCATTAAAGTCGGCGAGGCGTGCCTAGACACCACGTCGGCCGGCGAAATAATGGTTCATTAATTAATATTTATATTCCTTGTCTACGCGAACCATGACGTGTTTCCTCCACGCACGCGCGGGGTACGGTTTGTTGAAGCTACCGTCGGAGTTTTTGCACGGCCGCAACACGAACGTAGACGATACCTTGTTTCGTCTAATGGATGTTTTACTCCAGTCTACTTGTTCTCGTATCGCTTCGTTGATTCTTTTTTCTCCCGTCATCTCACTTTTCCTATTTCACGAGAGCGAAAACAATTTCATAACACATAGACAGCCAAAGAACCTCTTGGGAACGGGATCGGCCGATGCGATAAGCTGGGAGATTCAGTTTCCATATTGAAGTTGAACATGATCAATTAACCGAAAAGCTTATTCTCCGTCCCAGCGTGTTAACATTTTATCTACCGGAAGCCTGCGCTAATAGGCACTCTGCGTCTTGATTGAAAAATGAACTGTTGCGCGGCAAACTTGGGATCGCAGCAGTGGGGATAGTTCTGGGACTCTTATCGTCTAGGCATTTGTTCAAGAAGGGAACCTCCGTTCTGTTCGACTTATTGGGAAATGTGCCAGCACTATACTTTCCGTTTCCGATCGGTGCTCTCCTCTCCCATGGAAATGTGTGTTGTTGCGCACGACGGAATTCACGGGCGAGTAGGCGAACTAGAAAAGCGAAAGGGTTCATCCGTGGCGTTTCGGCTCGGCTTTGTCGCGGTCGAGTGGAAACAATGTATCCAAGAAAAAAGGCGGAATCGCGAGCGCGTATAATGAAGGCGCGCGCATCGAGAGAACCGTATCGTGACGATCATAACGCGGAAGAGGCTCGTTTGTGTGTACCCTGCAGAATACATTACTCGTCGGCACCCTTCGAGAAGCAGGCAACTGAGACACTCTAGCATCCGGATTCTACCGACGTCGAACAACTATACATGCAAAAATCCGACCGGCAATCCCAAGGATACGGAACGCTGAATTTTTCGTAGAACAATAGCGCCTGCTTAGGGCAACCACGCGTTTCTTTTTCTCGGAATCCGGCTTCTAATTAAATTCAATTATAGAATGGGGAACAAGCCTCGATCTGGCGACACCGGTTGTCAGGTGCGTGAAAAATCTGCAATTTTATAATAACCAACGACGAAAAGTTACGGTCCGTCGAACTAATCGAGTGATTAATCGATTGTCGAATCCCCGTTGTTTCCGATGAGATGTACCATCAGTCTTTCCTGCTCCGACAAGAGTCGATATGCAAATTAATTAGTGAAACACCTGTTTGCGATATGTCTACATCGTAACATGATCGTTCGGAAATACGTAAATTGTGATCGTAACCCGGGGGATACATACGCGAAACAAATTATTCAGATAGCCGCCGTTGCTATCTGTGATCTTAGTGAACTAATGTGTGCTTGCGCGTGCGTCGAACAAAACGAAGCAAATTGATTAATGAACAACCGTTCGCCGGTATTAACGACCTCCGGGAAACTGAAAAACTTTGAAACTGAAACGCCTATGACCGTGGCGAGGAATTCTTACGAGTAATCCGGCGATCAAGGAAGCTTCGATGGATCAGTCCGATCTTTTCGATCGAGTTCCGCGAAATTTCCGTGCTCGCGATTGAATTATTAATGAATCGCCAAGGTTGTAGCTTATCGGTCCACCGAGCATTTCTAGCGGGCGCCTTTTCCCACCATTCTGGATGGACAGGAGGAAATCGTGGGAGATTTTGTGTTCCCTGTTGTTAGATCCGGATGGACACAATAGAGTGGACCCGATGCACTTGCATTGCAATTTCAATTGCAGTCGTTCGTTTAATCGAGCACAGTAGAACCCCGCTAGTTGCACCCTCGCTTGTTGCTGAACTAGTTCCTGATCGATTTGTTCGACGAGTTGCATAATCGGAGGACTAATTGTTCTACGGATCAACCGTGATCGAGAACCGCAGAAGCTGCAGTTGCAATGCGCCGGATGGGAACGCGACAACGACAAGATCTTGGACGCGCTTTTACTTTCGAAATACGTTAGCGAGGTGAGACAATCCGCTATCGGCCTCGTCATAATTAGAACAGCCGCGTAATTAGGCTGCTCTCCTAACGAGCATAGCATATCATAACACTCTCCGGCCGAGTGAAAGTATCCTCGGTACCCGTCGTTACTCCGATCTCGGCGCGAAATTAAACCAACTGTTCGACCACTTAATTCCTCGCTGGTTTCCCTCAAAGGCGGAAATTTCTTATTAGCGGTATTTTCGATAATTGACGGAACGAAAAACTAACGAACAGGTTGCGCAATTGTTGCGGGCCTCGATTTACATAATGCCGATGTTACGCGTGGTACGTTTGCTTCCTCCATCGACGGCGGTGCTTTTCTAACTTTCTTTTTTACGCGATATCACAAATATAGTTGATTTCGAACGTCGAACGTCTGGTTTCGCTTGTATGCAATGCAAACACGTTTCTTCGATTTCATACTTTCATAACTTTACGTGGCACGCGGTCGACATGGCGCCGTGTATCTTTTCACCGCGTCTGGGCATTTTCTGCTCCCGATTCGCCGAAGCGGAGTATTACCATTTCTGTCTGTAATTAAAGGCAATTCTATCGCGCGTCATTCGACCGTTTTTAATGTTCATCGTGCTTTGAAAATAAGTATAATCAATGTATCCCTTACTCCAGACTTTTGTAGTCTTTTGTGGTTGACTGTTTCTCGCGAATGAATAAACAAGGCTCGGAAAAAGTACGTTCGCGAGTGAGACGTATCTGTGAGACGTCTATGATTGTTTTCTCGTAGTTCACGGTCACGTTGCGCGAATAACTTAAATAAACAGCGAACGATTCTTTCTTTGGAAAAACCTAAGCGTGAGAAAGCACCGCGAACGCGAAACGAGATACGAGAAACCGAACCGTAAACACACGCCGAGCCGTTAAGTTGTACAACAGTTTCGAGGCGAGACTGCTTAGAACGACGAGCATGCACGCGGAAGAGAAAAGGTCAAAATTAAAGGCATTTTTTTCATCTTATAGCGCGACGTAAATAAACCACGCATAACACTTTTACCAGATTGGAAATTGCTATGCAAATCGTTCTTGGAATACTGGATAGCGACGAAGTTGACGAAGCAAATTACTTCGCTCATCCAAACATTCCTTGCAACATACGTGAAGTAGAATATAAACGTTTTCTTGTACATTATGAATATGCGGAGTCCCGCAAATACACACATATTTATGTCATAAGTATCATAAATATTTATGGTCGGTGACAACCACTTCGGTATCGAATGGCTTTAAGAAGATTCGGTTTTAATCGATTTTCTACGGGTTGAACTGGCAAATCAATGTTCAGAAAAATTTTCTGCAGCTGGTATAGTCAGACGTTTAAATGTACCAGTGTGTAATTACTGCTATTATTACTATTATTATCTACTGTTAATAGCGTCAGTATTCCCTCGTAAAATACAAGTTTGCACAATATTATGTGCGAGTAATGTACAGCCGGAGGCTCTGTTTGCTAATTGCAAGCCTAAATTCAACTATCCAATATCCCAAACGTTTTACGGTTCGTCGAAAGACGAATAGTGCATTAGCCTCGGTATGGACGCCGTCTAATAACGGCTGAGCGCTTGGCGAAAAAGGAGTGATAATTAAGTTTGGCGCAAAAAAAAAAATCGTCAAGGAGAATCGGCATTCGATCGATAATCGAACCCGACGCGACGCTTCTAGCGCCGCTTATTTGATTCACTTTCTACCTATTACGAAACCCTCCTGGCGCCGTAACGACTATAATTACAACTCAATCGAAATGAGCCACTGCTACTAACAAGTCGGCATGCTCGGGCCCCGTGCTCGAAGATGATTGGGACGATTATTCGCCTTCTGTCGGTAATTGAAGGTTAGCATATTAGGTGTTAGATCATGCCGACGCTCTTCGTTAGATTCCTCGATGTAACAGGTGGTCTGGAAATATTACACTAGCCTCTTACCTATGCCTAACAACTGTTAGGAAAATTCGCTGTACACTCAGAGTCGCCAGATCAGGACTTGTATCCCCTAACTTCCCCTTCTACCGCGATATTCCCCACTTCTCCTCCTCGTCACGTGACGCGGTTCCCCTCGATTCGTGCTCCCTCCCCTCATGTGCACGCTTCTAATTCTAAATTATTTTTGTTCTAAACCTTTGTAACAAGGATTTTTCTTGAAAGGGATTAAGAATGTCGTGATCAATTTTAACTTTGCAGTCAGTCTAGGCTTCGTTACGTAAATTTCTTTAATTTTGTGGTACTTTTCAGGGTCTTGACTTGGCAGTCAACCCTGTCAAACCAGCAGCGAATAGCAGTTTCGAAAGATAGATGCTCGGCTTTTTCGTACAAAAGTCTTGTACACGGTTTCAGAGCCGGACAGTTTGATGAATGTATTATCGACAGGTGGAACAGGTTTCGAAACCGTCAAAGGACACCCTGTACATGACTGTATCGTTAGCAACGCGGGGAATCCACCGGTAGCTGGTAACCAGCTGCGTCCACGGACGGAGTCAACGGGATCTGCTACATCCGGATGTATTATTCCGTGGCGGCGCGCAGTAAATTAGTCAAGGGCTGATTCTAAATCGAGGTAGTCGACCATATGGCGTGTCACGGAGTCTTGACAGAAGTCCGCACGGAAATTTCGGACCGTTCGCGATGCGATTAATTGTCGAGCGACGACAGGGGTCCTCTGTGCATCCTCTCGGCACGAGAATAAAATGATCCCTCAGATCCACGAGAATCGTCCGAGTTTTCGCGAGCGTGAGAAACCGCGATAAATGTTGGGAACGGTTTTACGCGTCTTACAGCTTGACCATCTGTTCCTCGACGGTAATTAAAATTTCTCCTTCTACTACTGGCACAGTGCGCGCAGGAAGTTCCGACGACTCTCATTACCGGTGGACGACTCTTCGATCGAGATTGATTAACCCTCGGCGAGCCGGATCATTTTGACGATTGAAAGATCCGTAAGTAAATTCAAAAGTGGTCGTAATTCACTTCCGCGTTTGCTCCCCAGCTTCCAGAGAACGGCGAAATTCGTGGCCGGGCAAAAAAGGCCGAAAATGTCGCGTAGCGGGTCTCCGATCGGACAGGGGACGAAGCGTCGTGACGTTAACGGTTTGGCGATCCCGTGTTCGACTTAATCCAAGTTTTTGGTGGGCAGGATGTCGCGCACGAGAGCACGGGAGAGAAAAGACGAACGACGCGACGCGACGTCTGCCTCGGGAGAAGAAACCGAGAAAGAGAGTAGAGAGAGAGAGAGGGAGAGAGAGAGGAGAAACGGATGGGAACTGGAGCATCGAGGAGAGGCGTGGCTACCAGCCTGAATGAACACACGGCCGGCAAGATCTCTCCGGGTCCAGAACCCGTCTAGCGAGAGAGAAGAGAACCGCTCTCGGCCTCTGCCCGAGATCGGCAGACAGTTTCTAGCACGGTCTCTCGCTCCTAGCCGCCGTTGCCTGCCTGTCCCTCTGCTTTTATTTGACCGGGTGTAAAGTGGGTGTGTGTGCCGCGGAGTCGGCTTCTACGTGGCCTTGCAAGGTCGCTTCTGGTACACTCCTCGCCGCGCCACCGGCAGATCGTATCTGCCAACAGCTCGTTCTCGGTTCTCCTCTTCGATTCCCGCGCGTTCGCCCGCGCGGACGCGGACACCCGCTCGACACGATCTTTTCGGCCCCTCGGGGAAGTTGGCCTTTTTTTTGCCGGTTTCTTTGCTCCTCTTGATTATACGGAGATCGACAGGCTTGTTATACCACCGTGATCATCACGATCGAGATCTGATCGCGTAACGGTGGCTGTGCGACCGGTGGATGCAACCCTTTCGATTTCTCCGACGATCCAGAGCGTGGAAACCGGTCGGCCGAGGAGCGATCGAATTTTTACGAGAATTTGCGAAACGGCGTTAGAAATTTCGAGGGCATACCGGTATCGATTAGTCGGTGGGTGGTCCTTATTAGCATCCGGTATGATTTAGCTGGCAGCCGGTTGCCTAATTAGTCGGCAAACGTAACAGATGCAAATCACTTCGGTAGGCGGCCGGTGTTTATCGGAATAGAGAACTTCTCCCTAAGGAATTTTTATTTTTCCTTCGTCTGCGACATGCCGGTTTATATTATGATTATTTATAATCGTTGCGGCGGCCTTGTATTACGTTGGCCACGGTTGACGTATGGTCAGCTGCGTATAGCGGCGTCTGAATAATTAATGATTCAGTTCATAGACGTATCCGATCTCGCGATACACGGCAAAAAATTCGCAAAATGTTCTGGCAACGTATACGGTATAACGGATAATGTTGTCACTTTTTTTTTACACCATAGTCGGCTCGTTTCGTGATATCGCGAGAAGCCGCTGTGATTGATGGCTGTTCGCTAATTTGATGGAGAATGATCGCCGATTTCGGGAACGACGACAGCTGTTAAATCTTAATCGCTTGGGGCACCCGGATTAATGCAACGAGAGCGAAGCGGATCATCGAAATATCATTTTATTTTTGTAGATCGCCGACAGCAATTTTTACAAGTACATTACGCCACGGGTAATGTCGTTGCCCACCGTTCCCCTCAAACAAAGAAATAGCAAAACCAAAGGGAAACAGGACTTACCTGTGAAATTTCAACCGAATTCGACGAGGCAGGCGGTGAATCCCATCGGCCGCGGCGAACGACGCGGATCGATGATCGATGATGCTCGCAGCACGTGCAGCCTGTTCGTTAGCAGGAATACTCGTTGCGCGACGTTCAGGTCCTGTCGGGTTCGCAGTCCTCGAACATCATTCCTCTCTCGATGTTTCCGTATTATTCACAATATTCACCAGCACTTTTCATCGAAACCGTTCGTGTCAGCGTGTCACGCGCAACGCTGGATGCGTTCGATCGCGCGACAACCTCTTCTTGCACCTCGATCCGAGTAGCACTTCATCGAGGTGGTGTCACACCAGGAAGCACACTATCCGGTCGAGTTGTCTTGAAAAGTTCCGCAGGGAAACGCGATCGAAATATCCTACGGAATGTTCTCCATTGTTATTTCGACTTCGGGACGATTATCCGATCGATGCTGATCGAGCATGGGGCGGCTGCTGGTGGAATCGTAAGAACGGCCACCGCGACGGGTTCCTGGTGAACCCGATGTTCGCGTCCCGGAGTCTGTTCGTTCTCGATCAGAAAAAAAAGAAGAATAATCGTGATCGAAGTCGGGGCTGTCGCGGGGCTGATTCTGTGGCGCGAACAGAACGTGTTCTAAGTAAACGAGCGGCGGGAGCCGCAACGCAAGGTAGAGGTTTCGAATCCGTGCTGGTTGGTGGTCGGGTAGTTTGTGCCTGAGAGCGCAAGCGAAGCTACGATGATCTTGCCCCGTCTCCTTTCCTCCGGCACCGTCCGAGTTCGTCTTTACCTCGTGATTCCACGTCCCTCTTTAGATCCTGCGTCTCGATCCCCTGGAGAACTTCTTTCTCCTTCGTGCGCGCGCCTTACCAGATGGCGCCATCCAGTGACCACCGCGATTTCAATGTTAGAAAGAGAACATTTACAGTTACGCTCGGAACAACCCGAAAGACTCGCAATTTCGGACCAGTATTTCGCATTTCGAGCACCTTGGCACCCTTTCCAATCATCTGTCAAATCTCCACCGACACAGCAAATTTCCTGTTACCAAAAATTCGGCCTGCTGAGAAATCTGATTAAGGAATTTAGTGTTTCACACAAGTTTTAACTAGTTCGTTTATAGAAGCCATCAGTGTTATAACATTGAAACGTTGGCGGTTCCGTTCGCTGGAAATCGAAGGTCGAGCTTCCGTCTCGTTTTTCCCCCTAGTCCCTTGTATCGATTCCATTTGTGTATTCTGCCCGCTCTTCATCGTCAATTCCACGTTCGTATAGTAATCGCTATCCGCTTCTCCGTTCTTGAAGCGTCTTGACAACCGCGGTCCGCGGCGGTATTGCCTTCTGCCAACTCCACTCGACGCTCGTCGCGCCTTTTCGGGATTCATTTTTTAACGCGGCTCGAATGCCTATCTGGCACCGATATAAATATTAATCACTCTGCTCGAGGGAACTGCTAGGACTCCGAGAATCTCGGCGTGACAATACCACCATCGAATAGAATACGCGGATTCTATGCGTTTGCTTCTCGAAACAGAAAATATTTATTTTGTAACCTGTATCCTTTTTCGGTAACCTCGATTTCCAGACCGGCGACTAATTAAGACAGATGAGGCTGGAAATTTGATGATTATATCACAGTAGTGTTTGAGATATAGAACGCGATTACGAACGAGAATAAAGGATGTGACGCTTTTACCGGGCTCTAAAACGACTCTATCGGTTATCATTACCGTGATTCTGGCATTGACAAATGGCGACAAGAATCCCGGCGTCGTGCGCTCACATTTCACAAAAATTACATACGCGGCGCTCGTCACAAACGACTGAACACGCAAAGTTAATGTCGTCGGATAACATACATCGATCGCGTACCCGTTAGCAGAGACCCCCGCTGCCGGGCCTCTCTCGAACATTAATTTGGACCACACCAGAACTATCAGCAGCGTCACCGTTGCTCCCGCATTTTCGTTTACGTTTTTACGTACGCAACCATCGGCTAACGGTTACTTGCAATCTATCTTTGACATGTCGCAACCACGATCACGGTTCTTCTTAGAACAGGAATTTCATCCCTGAGTGAACTGTTGGGGTCCCCATTTAATGCTTAACTATGAATAATAAACTATTCACGAACCTGGTTAATCTCACCACATTATTTACTTAATTGCTTAATCAAACAAGAAAAAGAACTCGTTACTGCTAATTTTCTGAACGTAACGTAACTTTGCGAAGTACCGCAAATTCTGCGTCAGAAACGACCCGGTGCGAATGTGTTGAGTCAAACTGGTCGCGTTCACCCTGTACATGACGATTCACATCTCGTGCACGAGAACACGCCTCCAAATACGGTGGAACAATGTTTCTGCCCGCCACAGTCGAAGTAGTAAGCACATATATATATATATACACATAAAACGTATACGTATACGTGTTTAGGAGCGTACTAGAAAGAAACCTGAAAACGAGGACGACTGTCACGCGATCGAAAGCGTCGCGTCGCTCGGCGACCCGGCGACGCTTTTCACGATCGACGATGTCGTTCACGGACGACCACGTGCCTGCTCGAGCACGCAACAGGTCTTCTCAGTTTCTAGTTTCTGGATCGTGGATCATCAAAGGCTATCATAATCGGATCGAGCCGCGAACAAACTGCGCGGAACGCCGCGCCGTCTCGCATTCCGATTTGCGGCGTCGCGCGTCGCGTCGGACGTTCTGCGAACCCGTCGGGAATCGCGATAATACCTCTTCGACGCCGACGGGAACGCGAATTTATACGCCTCCTCTCGCCGAACGAGCGTTGGTTTATTCCCCGTTTTATCGGCGTTTCGGCTCGATAACCGGGAGCACCCGTTTTTACGACAGGCGATGCAGCAGATTCGAGAATATTCCGCGATTCTGAAACCGTGATCGACGTTACCATGATCTCACCGGGCAAGAGACGTCGGGAACACGGTGCTTTCGGGTAACTCGATAATTAACAGTTTAAGCAGGCAGGCAGCAATGAGCTGTGTAGAAAACGGCGATTTTTGCGCGACACTGTGAACCAATGGAACGCAGCGAACGTTTACAACGTCCACGATTACTCGCAATTATTTACGGTTTGAAATAAACCGCGGTTTAGCGTAGCTGTATATTTAGCATGTAGAAATTACTCGCCACCAGACGATAGCATAATTTTCCTACTTCTACGCTACGTTCGAATAACTGCCGAGGGAAACGACCGTGCGCGTACGAGACAAACAGGACGACACTGCATACCTGTTTAAGCCTAATTTAATTATGTCCCTCGAACGATAACAAATCCAGAAATTTATCGGTCACCGATCCGCACGGCCAAAGATTTCGAAACGGATCCGGTCGATAATCCCTTCGCGAATCAATGCAACAGGCAGTAAGCTTTCGAAATAATTACTTGCTGCGTTCCTTGTTATGCGAAAAACTCGTACGTTTACGGCAATGGCCGGTCTACCTTTGCCGATATTTTAAGCAGCTCAAAACTTTTAGGACATTCTTGGGTAGATTGCGAGATAAGGTTGGACCGGGTATCCGGCTCGGGATCAAAAATTGTCACTCCCTCCGCCGACAGTATGCTGATACTTACTAAAAATATCGGCGGAGGATAATTAAAAAATAACGCCCCGGTTCTTTTTTCTTTTCTCGTCGTAAGCTCGTCCGGGGTAACGGTGATAATTGCGATCCTGAATTCCTCGAGGGACGGACAAGAGCCCTTGGTATCGCGTGTGGGCACAACGCTTTCGTCCGCAAATAAAAATTGCTAAATCAAAGTTGAGAAATTATCTGAATTAATTTTCCGTATCCCCATAATTTCTAGGTTCGTTATTGGGTACGTACCGTCATCAATTCATCCGCATCCGCCATGTCGATCGAGATGCAGCGAACGTGTGTCGTCACACTTCTCGTTCATCGATCCTGCATACATTTATCAAGTGCCGCCAGTAGATTTGGAAGATGTGACGGCAACCCGCGGGTATCTTGTTCCTCGTAAAATTCATTACGCCAAGCCAATACGTCTTTAAACGTGTCCACGAAAGACTGGATCACACTAGCTCCTCCGCTTTGCCAGATCCTGTTCGACGATCCTTCGCAGCGTTACTCGCAGCACGCGGCGAATTTCATTTCAAACGGTTTGTCGTGTTGAGCAATTTCTATTTTTTGTATTTATACTCGACAGTGGTTTCAGCGTAAAATCGAAACGGACTGCGTGAAATATCGGGGATAACAAAAATACATGCGTGGATTCCAGAGGCACGCACGAATAGGAAAAATAGTAATCCAACGAGATCTACAGTTAGCTGAGACGCGTTAGAGCGACCATCTGTCTAAGAAACGTGTCTCGCCACGATGATGTTGTTTTCGTACTCTCCATTCTTCTTCTTCTTCGACAAACTACTCTCCTCTGCAATCTCCAATTGCTTTTCGAATGATAAACATTTTTCGATAGACTCTCCTCTTTCCCGGGACAGCGCTGAAAGTCCTAAAACGATCTAGACATCTTGGGGATCCTCAAATCTCGGATTCCAAAGAAATCCGAGTCGGGATTAACGGCGAGGAGTCACTAAAAAGTAAATAAATTTTAATTCCTGTCGTTTGGATTTCTCTCGTGTTTGTAGGATCATTTACGCGGAACGAGCGCCCATCATCGTGACGCTCATTGACTACGGCGACGGCGTTTATGGCTAATCGTAAATTGGTGGCGCAACGATGAGCCAATTCGCGTTACCCGATGTTCCTAGTTTAATTAACTAATCCGACTAGAACAGAAGATTTTCGATTCGCGTAGCTGAGTCTCGGTTCCGTGGAATAGATTTTCAGTATTCCATGTAATAAAGTGAAAATTGACGGTGTCGCTAGCTATTATTGGATGCACATTATCGAGTACGTATAGAACGAATCGATAAATAACCGACAGCCATGGCGAGAGTCCTTTCGACCATAATTTTCGAGACTGCGAGCACGAGGTTAGCTGGAATTACCGTAAGCATGACTAAGGAACGGGTTCCTGTCCGCAGTAAACTTTTAAATCCTTTTCCTTACGACCACCTAAATAACTATTTACCAATAAGTGTTACTCTGCACTTGATCGCAATGCACAAAGGAAATGAATATACAGGGAACGTTCGAAGGCTAAAAATTTATTCGTACCTGGTTGTACGACAAACACCTGCAACGATGCACGAAAGTGAGGACGGTGTTGCATCAGGAATCCGTCGTGTGCATGTTATTCAACAACGCGAACACGGAATAAGAGCATTTGATAATCTGCGAAATCGTTACAGGTAAAATACAGGAAAAATTCATAAACCTTCGTGATGTTAGTCAACGTACCGCGATATATGTTTCCAAGGAACATACGTAGAACGAGCTAGCCTTCAGATACAAAGGGTTTCTCGCAGACATCGTAGACAATACGAACAATTGCATAATACTGTGGAAATCCTCCCGATGCCAGTTCGAGAGCCATTGACTTCTGTCGAGCACCGAGCACTGAACGATGATGACCGCGTTAAAACATGCGATTTTCAGGCAGAACGATCGTCGATTCGTCAGCCGGCTAAGTTTAATTAATCTACGCCGTACTGATTAACCCTTACCGAATAGGTCAGCTCGTTTCCCGTCCAGCAGATGTAGAAGAGCTGAGACGTGGCGGCGCTCAGGTATACCCCGAACTTTATGATGTCTGAGTTCTGCCCTCCGACCTGTTCCAAACGATGCAAATCGATCACGATCTGAGCAGCGTGCTCGACCAATCATGCCTTACCACGACAGCCTGGAAACCAGTCAAGCAAATAATCGAGGTACTCGACAACATCTGAACGAATAGGCTCGAGCTAAAGATATTATTGTAATCGCTGGTCGTGGACATCAATTGCTGATGGAATCGAAGACAGGTCTTATAACGCCTGATGAAACTGTCGTTCGGTTTCCCGTAAACGCTACCAGTCTGCGATAAATACATAAATACGATGAATACGCGATCATTCCTCGAAGCTGCAATCAGCCGACGCACAGCAATGTCCGGACATTATGGTCTAGTAGATTTTTTCTGATGGTATCCGTAAGAACGCTGAACGGCTTCCAACAATCGGCGAGGATAAAATTCGTGGCCATATGTCCGGACATCACCGTGCATCCTCGCTTACATTGTTGGCCGTTTGTCTGTTGCAATTCTCGAAATTCACGTTCAAAATGTCTAACTGCATGGTGGTGTAATTGCACGAGAATAGCGTGATACCGTCCATCGAAAGTATCGCGAGCACGCCGCCAGAAATCGCGACCGTTTCGACGGCGAGAGCGATCCCGCGATAAGGAAATGTCGTGGTATCAAACGGATACTTTGCTCTGACTGGTAAACCATCCTTCATCGGCGAAAAGAATAACAGAGCTATTACTAAACAACACCCGATCGTCCTAAATCCGTAGAAGATTATTTTGTTGAACGTATAGTGCCTCTTGATAATGGCCGTGATACGATCACTGTCCACTGAAAATATCTTCGATGTCATTTCGAATGTTCCCAGTCGCTGCGTATCGAACTTACCAGAAAATTCAACGAGATCGTCGGCGCACTTTAATATTTTCGCCACTAAACGTTCTATTTTTTTCTGGTTGAACTGATATTTCATGGCTTTGAACACCACAACGATCATTCCCGCGCAAATGCAACCGCTATCGGTGGCAACCGATATGTCGTCTATGCTCATGCAAATATCTGCGAGAAGCGTGATCGTGAAGATGTGCATCGTCGCGATTATGAATATTTTCCAAGCAAAGTATCCGTATCGCAGAACCGGTCGAGTGTTCGGTTTTAAGACCCACAGTCCACTGTACCTGTACTGACGAAAGCAACGCGTCGTTCCTACTTTATCTTCTCGATTACAGAACTACTTACAATGACGACGAACGTCCTGTGAAACTCGTTCAGATAGTAAGAACCAATTGTGCACGACGGTGTTAACTGTTTCCACCTGGTGCGACACCGTGTGGGCGTCAATTTGATCGAAACATTGTCTGAACAATTTTTCACACGTTTTTAATTCTCACTTTCTGGGCGACGTTCACATCAACACAGCGTAACTCTTACGTCAAATAAGATATTTGAAGATTCAGTAAACGTCGAAACGACTCCAACACCTGACGTCCTGGCTTCGGAGCCATTGGTAACGTGTCTCTATGCGAGTCGCAAGACAAATAAGGCGTTTATGCCAGGAAGAGTCACGACGTCGTGGTGTAGGTGCAACTCGTTCGATGTCTTGGCATAATCTTGTCGCGTTATCACGGGTTATTTCCTTTCAATCTTCCACGGTACCTTTCGAGAAAATTGCGGATAAACGGATGCGATTGTACAGCCGCTTTCCGAAATTACAGAGCCCGCCGTGTTGCACGTGTTGGGTCCCTTAAACGCTTCCGCGAATGTCGATAAAAATGACAGTAATTGCATAGCGATAGACAAACGATACCACGTTCTATTACGTGCCCGCGCGGAGGATAGATACGGTGTAAAGAAACATGCACCGAAGTTATTGTCGCAAGTACTGTCTATAGAATATTCGCGGTTGCAGTAGCAAACGTATAGTTCGACGATGTCGAAAATGATTTCAGTGTTTCAGCGTTTCGTTGTAAGCGCGAGGGTTTCCGGCACGAAGAATGACGTGCGTGTAAGTCCGTCCGAGTTTCGAATGTTAGACATTTTTTTTTATTTAAACAATACCCGATTGTTTGTCATAAAAGATTAACCGTAAATTCGCTTGATTTCACGTGAAAAAAAATATATTCTTTATCGGGAATCGAACGGGGACCGTCGGTTTTGCGTCCGAGCGACAGCTTTTAGAACTTTCGAAGGGTTTAATTTGGAAAAGATGTGATTTCTAATGAAATTGTTTTAATCGCACGTGGCAAAAGAAATTTGTCAGAAGTGGGATTCGAACCCACGCCCTCAAAGAGGACCAGAATGCCCAGAACTCAGTAATTGAACTGAGAAGGTTATGAACCTTGAGTCTGGCGCCTTAGACCGCTCGGCCATCCTGACAGTTGGGATTCAACTCTCTAAATTCAAATCTCGTTCTACCCAGCAGGTAAAATCTATAAATTATTTTACTATATAATAAAATTTAGCGTTCTAATGAAACATAGCTTACTAACACATTGCGCAAAAATGTTAATATCACTATATACAACGTTATTTCGCGTTGAGTCTATTTAGAAATATTGTTACCGTAAAACAATAAAAATGTGTAGAAGAACAAAATGAATAAACAGAATCCGATGAAAATTAATATAATTACGTAAATACTTGTTCAAAATAAAATAAAAATATTATTAAAAAAAACTGTTTCCGCCCGGGATCGAACCGGGGACCTTGTGCGTGTGAAGCACACGTGATAACCACTACACTACGGAAACGGTTATGCAGAGACTTTTCAAAAGACCTGTTATAAACCTAATGAAATAAACAATCTTTACAACTGACTCACTATCTAAATCATGATAAATATAGCGCAATATTATGTTTAATCTTTCACTACGTTACGCATTTCTTAAGGTACATAGGTTAGTAATAAAAACAAATACACATATTGATTCATTCAAAAAAGTTTTTATTCGTCTTTTTCATTATACAAAAGTGTACAGAATTGTTAATATAATATCATAACAAAATTAAATTGCAACTCACAACTTCAATTTCAGTTACTACAAGATTAGGAGCAGCAATTCAATGATATAAAATAATAAATATGAATAAATTGCTAATGAGATTATTTCCTTCTCTTATCTCGACCGGTAGTTTTTTGTATTATCAATTTATTCCGTTCTTTAGTGACTTTGGTTGTTGGCCTTTGAATTGCATTAGCCGGCGGTGGTATCCTAACCGGGTATGGATAATTTTCATTTTCTTCTATATGTCTAGCAAGTTCGGTATCTGTATCTAATGTTTCGGGTCCCGAACTACTTGTTTCTTCTCCAATGTGTCTATACATTGCAAGCAGTTTCTGTTCATATTTTCTTTGCATCAGAACAATTCTTCTTTCAGCTTCTAGTTTTGTCTGTTTCAATGCATTAGTCAGAGTTTGTATTTCCCATTTTTGGGTTTCTATATGACTTTCTAATTCAGCAACTTGGACTTCAAGATTCTTTGAACTTTCCTTTAAATCGATTACTTTTAAGAAATACTTATAAAACAACGTTTTCATTTCTCCATCTGATAGTTTTGCGAGTCTTTCCATTAGCATTCTCTCTCCTTTCTCCCGTTGTGCTTGATTTTCATCAAAGCCTTTCCTACCGCATATCATTTCATTTTTGTGTTCTATCATGGCATCTATAGCTTCAATAGTTTCCCCACATTCCAATAATTTTCGTTCTTCTACAGTTGACAAAGCTTTTTCTTTTTGGAACTTTTCATCAAGATCACATTTCTCATCAACTAAACAGTCTCTGGTACGTCTTAAATTTTGAATTTCATTTCTCAGAGCTTCCTTTTCATCTATGTCTGCTGTCCTTTCCAAATCTATAGATTTTTCTTTTAAAACTGTGTCAAGATGTGTAATTCTTGCACTGACATCCAACAAATTTTTCTTCTTATCTGGATAATTACCTTTTGATTTGTCTTTTCCATCTTCGCTATCCGATTGTATCTCTTTGAGCTTGCAAGCAGTTAAATTATATTTTTCTTCTAGTTCATGAATTTTCTTTTGATCTTCTGCAAGTTCTTCTTCTAATTGTTGCTTACGCTCTACTTCTGTCATCAATTGCCTTTTTAGATTAATCATTTCCTCTGTAGAGGCATTCAGTGACTTCCAAATTTTTGTACTGTTTTTAAATGATTCAAGTGCAGTTTGATGTATCATTGCAATGTCTCTTAATCGGTTCTTATAATAAACTGTCCTGTTTCTGTATAGTTCTATTTTCTTTTTTAAGAGAGGCTTCTTGAAAAAGAAGTCATAATCAGGTCTCGATTTTACTTCTGATATCTTTGACTCTGTTTGAGAACACCTTTTCTCCAATTCAGTGCGTTTATGTTGAAACTTTGCAGTGGCTTTAGCAAGTGTATTTTCATTCTTTGCCAAATCTTCCATCATGAAGAGCCTAATTTTAGCAGTCGATTTAAGCTCTTTCATATGTTTCTGAGCTTCGTCTAGGGTTAATTGTATTTTCTTTACCTGAGTTTGCTTCGCGTCATTATTAGACATCAAAATTTTCAGTTCCTTCATGGGCTCAGGTAACTTTTTCGTTTCAAGAACATCGATCAAGAGATCTGTAGAATTATTTTTATCATTTGGTGGATTTTGTTCTGTGATTGGTTCGGGCATACAATTATGTACAATGTCCGTAGTAGGATATTCTAATATTTTGTTAGTCAACATTTGGTTTTGATTAGATTTAAGGTTATCATTAAAAGCTATTATTTCATTACACATTTCAGATCCAGGAAGGATCGAGTTCCTTCTGGAATTTCTACGCCTAACCGGAACAGGCTTTTCTACAGATTCAAACATATCATGTATTCCTAATTTCGTATCATCTGTTTCTGATTGAATGATATCATCTGTCTGTATTTTGAACTGTTGCATGTAGTCATTTAATTTCTCTTGAAAAACAGAATTTTTTAAGCGTGTAACGTAATCATCTTCCTCCTCTTCTTCATCCTCAATGTCATCTCTTTCTTCTTGATCTTCTTCATCTTCCCTCAATTCATCTTCATCTGTCTCTTCTTCTTCTTCATCTATTCCTTCTGCTTTATCATCAGACATTTTACTCCCCAAACATGCAGAACACGTTAAACAATTACTTGTAGAGTTGTATTCTTCTACCTGAACAAGTTTATTAAAACTTGTAGTTTTATCAACTTTAATCAGTCTTAATAAATTTTCATTCGGGGATTCTGAGTCTGTGTCATAATAATTATTGCGAAAGTTCTCTATTTCTCGTCGTGGACGCATTCTAAAATCTTTGCGGTTACGTTCCAGAACATTTGTGTACTTCCTCAGCGTTGCATTATTTTTCTCACTCTACCTTGAATTCTCAGGTTTATGATCCTTTTCGCACTTGCGTGCCTTCGGCTATGTTCGGATCTTTTCGGACATCTTCGACTCGCCCTCCGCCATTCCTTGTGCGTAAATTTACGAGGCTCATATACCCATAAAAGTTTTTAAAATTCTCTTTTCGTATTTCATTCGTTGTAGTCTCATCACGATTAGATATTCTCACACAGAAGAGTCTGGAAGAGTGAGTGTGTTCTGTCACCAAGGAGGTACAGTTTTTGAACAAGTGCCACACGAACCGAAAACTTTATATACTGTACACACAGGTACAAACAGTAGCGGATTCTATGTGCATTGTAGAATACAGGTCTATTGTGTTTACTTTTTTAGTATTTTTTACATAATGTTTATTATTTTCAATGACTCGTTGCCATTCGCTTAAATGCTTCTACTGTATGAAAGTTGGTAGTACTGTAATCACCAACTACAAATTCAATTGGCATTCTTGAATAATTTAAAGTCTCTAGATTCTGATTTTGGTGAGTTGTATACCAGCAGACAGAATATCCTCTTTGATACCAAAAATTTATTAGATGATAAAGGTGTATTATTTTCTTAATGGTCGCGCAAGCTTTACTTGCTTTCGTATTTTCGCGCGCTATTTTCGCCACGAACGCGCTACGGGCGCTACGTCTATGGAGAAACTTGCTATCGTTTCTTTGCCTGCTCTAGTCAAGTATTTAGAAAACACATGAATTATTCTAAAAATTTCGGCGCTTCTTTGTATTACCAGTTGTAAATAACAAGTTTATATAATTTTCTGCTTTTAATAACATTCCATCGGAACGCATTCCTTCCTTCGGACATTTTAATTCGTTTTCAAGTTTGGCGCCATTTTCTTTACACTCCCTTCTGGTTCATTGCTATTGGTCGTTCGCAAAAGTTGCAAGTTGCAACTTTCAACAGAATTCTGTCAGTCGCTTTACTTCTTGCAACGCGATCGTTTTTAAAGTCTCTTGTGTTGTTATTAGTTTCTATTCACCGAATTCTGTCGCGAAACTTTGTGATAATAGCTGATCTCGAAATGAACTGTGCGAGATAATGGTCTTGAGGAAACTACGACTGGATAGTGTCCTGTAGTAAACCTATAACCTCTATTTTGCCGTGCACGCTTACATTTGGGCATCGAACGTCATAATTCACGTAAGCGTTTCAACACATTGTGTATTAATATTTCTGCTTTTGTCAGCGTGTTGTCGAATGAACATAAACATACAATTCCACCTCGTTGAAAATAAGCCTGGTTCAAATTATGCGAGACCTAAAAGGAGTTACATTGACGCGTGAACTTTTACGTCACGTTTGTGTTTTATAGCCGTTAATTAAAAGAGGCAATATTCTGTTTTCGCTCTTTCGGTCTACGATACTTATATAATCGAACACGCATCTAGTTTACTTGAGAAAACGTCGAGTCACGGAAGTATAAACAATTTACGAATGATGTAATTTGGGTATGTATTAATAAACGTTTTATAAAATCGATTATTGGTACGTTGTCATGCCCGTTCCTCCTCTCATCTTCGCCATACCAATGGTTTTGTTTTGTATGTTCATTTTCAATGTTTCAACCTCTTTGTTACGTCTAAATTGCCGATCGATGATTATGGATTCTTCCGGTAATCCGAGCGATCGTGCGTTATCTCGATGTATACGAATACGTACTGTGTGTTTATTCGAACGTATTCGCGATTTCCAATTAGTTCGGTAAACGTTTCTGTTTATTTGGTAATTCTAAATAATGACGTATACCGAAGTGTGTTTAGCGAATCACTGGGTTTACTGTTAAAGCGTACACTTGCAATCGTTTATGTACAGTACAGTGGCGTACACAGCTATAGTATAATTTAAAATAAACTAAATATTAGAATAAAAGGGGATATTTAGAACTAAATTTTAGAGTAAAAGAAAATATTTAGAGTTAAATATTAAATTACATTAAAATAAATATTTCGAACTAGATATGTCGAACTATGTACACGTTATTCATGGCTCGATGTGTGTCAGTTCAATTTTCGTTCTGAGACTGTACCGCAAGTCGCAATCACAACATCGCGGGATTAATTAAGATCTTCTCGAGAAGAAAATGTGGGGAAGACTTCCTGGATCTAAGTTGACGAAGGTTCGCGCGACTCATACATACGTACGTGTATTATATATTGCGTTACCTCGGTTACTCAACACATCCGCTCAACTTTCTATTCTGTCGCGAGTACTTTCGCGCTCGTCTATCTTCATCGCGGCGCACGCTATGGCGTTTGAACGTGTACGCGTTCTTTCGCGGTCTTCTATACGACCCAATTACGCCGCGAATCAAGGCCAGACTGAAATAATGCGCGATAATGATCGAACCAGCTACGGGGTGCAACGGGACATGCGGTCTGATCCTCAATAAACAACAATCATGTCCACCCTTAGTAACTCGCGATACAGCGTACCTGCGTTGTCTGGTCGTGATGTTTGCAGAAAATAATCTTGTTTACCAGCGTTTGCTATCTCGGAAGAGTGAAGTAGCGCGAGATGGCCTCGACTTTTGATGGCCGGCCCACCGGTACTCAAATCCATTTTTATAAAATACGATCGGTATAAAGCCGATTATTCCGAAAGTGGCTCCTATTTTCCTTAAATAGGTTGCCGTTTTTTGCTATTTTTGCCCCAATTTGATTATCCTTCGATTTTTATAGTTTCATGCTTAGGCAATTAAAATATCCAGTTTAACGAAGTGTATCTTTTTAGGTGCAATGGAGAAGAACATAGGATTTGCGGCTGGAAGTGCTGAGCCATCAGCACCACCATCAACGGCACCACCGCCTACGGCGCCACCCTCCTATGAAGAAGCTATTGGAAATATAAGCAATCCTCCGGGTCAGCCAAACAATCCTCCATACCCGGTAGCAGGAACAGCCATGCCGGTACCATTTTGTACGTAGAGCTAGTATTAACTATTTGATTACGGTGTCTGCTTAAATCAATTGTTTGTGATCCTGCTAAACAATGAAACATGTAGGAGACATTACTGTACTTTGCAGCAAGAGAGCTGAAACCACTCGTATAATGCCTTGCTCCCGCTAATGTGTGCTTTGTACTGGTACACGAAGTAAACCAATGGTAAACAATTTCAGATAACCCATCGTCAAATCAACCGGCACCATCATATCCGTCAAATTATCCCGGTACTGGTGAGCCACCGATACAATCGCAGACGCAGTTCACTCCGAATCCAAATGTACCACCACCGACGGAAGTTAGAATTATCCATGGCCCGGTGACATACTCGCTGAGCCCGAACCCAACAAAAATGACTTGTCCCAACTGCTACTCCAGCATCAAAACCACTACGACATCGGATCACCAGCCGACCGCTCACATTTGTTGCATCGTTCTCTGCTTACTAGGGTGAGTAACTTAAGTTCGACTTACCTACACTACTTGTCTGTACCTGTCTCCGGCAGAGGGAACATCATGGCTCACATCTTTGCAGCACTATTGTAACTTACAAGGGAAGGATCCGATCTAGGATATCTAGATCATCAAATCAAATCCTGGTGGTTTACAATTTTTTTGCAATTTTCATTTCCTTGGTAGATCCGATAGTGAGACTCCTCTTACTTTCTAACAGTCAGTTATTTTCTTTCTCTAACCTTTCGACCTTCTAATCAGCTTCACTTTCCTGTTTTCTGAGCTCCTGACACATCGACTCAAAATGCTTTTATCAATCGCATCGTGTGCATGCCGTTATCTCCGCGCCATTCCTTCGTTTCTTCTTTGAGCTTGGGCAGTTCCATTCAGCAAGCCTTACAGCGGGCATAGCCGAGAGCAATGTAGCGTCAGCGAGATTAATATTGTCATAGGCTGAACCATCGAAAGGAGGCGTGGCTCATGCCCGTTGCTTATGCCCGGCGAACCAAATTCTTGGATTTCATAAGGTGTTGGATAATGTGATGGTCGAGAAACGATTGTCTTTGACCAATAGTTCTTTCAATTTCAGATGTTGCCTTTGCTCGTGCCTGCCGTACTGCATGAGCAGTTTCACGAGGGTCCACCACTTTTGTCCGAACTGTAAAATCTATATTGGGACGTGGAAGGGCTGAATATGAGCCGAGCACGTGCACATTATTCGTATAACCGATTACGATTTTTTTACACAGTGAAACAGAACGTCGCAACGTTTCGAACAGTATCCTCGGAGAAGTATTACTTTGCTTGATCGTCGCAAGGAACGTCGACGCTCCGACGCGACGGTCCCGCACGTTTCCTCGACGAGACGCTTCGTTCGTTGCGACGGTTAATCGTTTTTGCCATTCCTTATTATGAACAAATAACTGCAGCTAAGGGTGTTCACCGTATTCCACGAATTTAATCGTGATCGATCGTACCTACGTGCGGCCGACAGTGTTCCAGCGGAGCACGGACAATTTCGACGAGATTGTCATAGTTTGTATAAGAAAAATACTATTGTATGACGCTTATTCCTTGCGAGACAACACGTGTGCAAACTTGTTGTGAGTGATAGTCGACGATGGTTATGCGTTTCATATTCGACTCGAATTTAACGAATGGATGCGGATGCGGATGCGGGTGTGGGTGTGGGCGTTCACTTGTGGACGTGTGCGCGTGTGTCTTACGAATAGAATTAGATCATTTTTGAGCGTTCGGTCCGAGAACTGGTTCCTCCTACCTGTATCTGTCGCATTCCACTGATTTTTAACAATGTTTTTCTACTTAGGAGGGTACTCGTATCGCGTAGGTATCGTTAACACCATAGAGAAAGGCGTGGCAGAGATCGTAAATTCATACCTTCGGGACAGCGTTATTCAGCTCGAGCTTCCAGATAAGCAAAGTCGTAAATTAAACTTCGAGAAATCGACAGCCATGATACCGACACCGAACGGTCTGTCCCGAAAGCGTTGAAATCGCAATGATCGATTGCTTTAAAAATTGGTGAACGATATCTTTCGCATGGAACAGCGAAGAATAGCGTTCACCGAAGGCTCAGCTTGCCAATCCGCGTTGACGCGAGATCAATTTGCCCCTTCTGTGATGATCGTCAGCCAATTAATTTTATTCCAATGGTAAAATATGGAGGGACTGTTTAATTCTCGCCCGTATTTTTTAGTCTTTTACGTTTTCGGCTAAGTATTTAACTTTAAGTGTCCGTTCCTTTGCCTTCTTCGATGTATTTCTTTGTAGAAAGGCAGTGAAAAAAGAGAGTGCTATATACATATTTAAAGGGCATACCAGAAGAGATATGCCCCACTTCCAGCATGCAGCTGACTCCGCGCAAAGATTACGATTAGTGTCTATACTAGGGTTTCCCATGCTTCCGAGAATCTCGAACGAACCCGTTTTCACAATGTACACGGGGGAAAGTGAACGATTAACTTTGTATGGCGGCTGCAGTAAAGATCGGACGTTTAGAATTTCATCGAGCCCGATAGAGACATGATCATGATGTGACATAATGTGACAGAGACACTTTATTCCGGCTATTTATATGAAAGAGAAAAAGGAAGACATGAAACCGAGAACAATTCGTTTGGCTGCGTTTCAGTGTTTACTAATATGAATGTATTCTACAGAATATGCATTTAATGTATAATATTTTTCATGTATGTGTTTGGAATAATAAAATATACGTTTGTTTTAAACGAAAGCCGAAAAACTTGGTAGAATCCGAAAGTATGTATTTGTTCGTTCGACGTTGAAGACATTCGACCACTGGTGGCGGTTACGTTGTTGTAACAGTTGTTTATTTTACTTTGATCAGTGTACAAGAGATGTTGAACAGACTCGAGAGTATATACATACTTGTTTCGTTAAATGAAAAACGATCGTTTATATATTTTTTAGTACTTGCAAAAGTCTCGTACGTACGCTACGTAAAACATGTTCTCAGAAACTTCCACGGTATCGGTTATGCTAGGACTCGAGCAAAAGACGAGTTGCGCTACACGCGGCTAGACTTCGATTCGTACAGTTATGTTCCGTTCGGAATCAGTTTCCTATGTGAGACTGACGGTTACAAAATCCCTACGAGTACCTAGTTCGCATACTGCAACGATTCTATTAGCGGTACGATAAAACGGATTTATCGGTGATTCAAGAGCACTTGTTCAACGTGCGCGCACACTACAGTGATTAGTACACTCGGTTTTTAATGAAATATGTGTTTCCTCTTTTTATACACAACACGCTATCACGGATTGTACGCGTTTGCCGAGACAATAGACGAAGAGAGAAAACGGTTCTCGGGAACTGCCAGGAGCTATCCTTCCTGCATAAACTAGCATGAGATCTATGAAGAGAAACGAAGGGTAATAAGGAGAAGATGTGAACTTGACACGCGAACTTTCATGTCTCCGAGCGGTGCTACTTCGACGGTTCTACGCGAGAGTTTCCATCAGATCGCTGCGAGGAAGAAACTGCTGCTGGGCCACCGACGAGTACTCCATGTCGATCGGTTTGGTATCGTCGTAAAGCGCCGGAGCTTCGCAGAGAATGGCGAACGTGCCGACCATTGAGCTTATCGTGAATATCCAGAGAAATAGCCGGTCGAGCACCATCGCCACGAAACCCCAATCTTGATCTTCCTACAGTAACACGGAATTCCATTAGCGTTCAAAGTATGTAGCTGTTGGTTTTCGTTTAGGAAACTCAACCCTAGACAAACTAAGCAAAATTGTATTCATTCTTTGTTCGCTTTTCCAAGAAACAATATCTTCACTACGTTAGAAACGGTTCTCCAATATTTCCAATATTTATTTTAAGGTCGAAGTAAGAAACGGATCCTTCGTCGCTTACCGCGTTGAATTCGTCTTGCCGTTGTATATGGTGCTGAATGAACATCACGTTGTGCAGAGCCTTTTCAAGTTCGAACGGATATTTCTTCTTCGAGGCGACGTCGCTCAGCGATTCGTCGAGACCGGACATCACTGTAGGAAGTCCGTTGTATCCGCCTATGCACCCTAGGAATCTGTTATGCGCTGTTGTCGTGTGCAGGCCGTTGCATCCTGAGTTCGAAAAATAGATTAAAGGATGGACAAAGAAACTAATGAAAACAAGTCGAAAATGCTTACCGCCGATTCGTTGGTGACGCGCAGAGTCCGGGGAGGAGACAATCGATGACGACTGCATAGCGGCTGCAACGGCAGCGTTGAACTTGTCCTTCCCCGATCTCCCTCTGCCATGTATCTTGTGCGCGGCGAGATCGTTCAGCAGATCGTCCGGCACTCTCATCAGAAGTAACTTCGGTAATCTTCTTATGAAGATTTTCCGGACCCACGGTGCCATTTTGTGGGTGCTAGGCTTGCGATAGTGAACGTTCAGTATAATGATCGTGATCACTACCGACAGGCCCACTAGGATCATCGTGAACAGCAAATATTTGCCTAGCAGCGGCAACGCTAGCGACGTAGACGGTATGATCTCCGATATCAGAAGGAAGAACATGGTCTGCGATAACAGGATGTTGATGCAAAGTGCGATCTTCTCGCCCGAGTCGGCTGGCAGGTAGAAGGCCAGGACCGACAGGTAAGAGATGCTCACGCAGGGCACGATCAGGTTCACAGTGTAGAACAACGTTTTGCGACGCAACGTGATGTTGAAGAAGATGTCGGGGTAAGGCTCGTTGCAGCAGGGATAGTATTTCTCGTGACGTTCCGCTGGAACCCCCAATATGTCCCACTCGACGCTAGGGTAGTACTCCCGGAGATCAATGCCAACCTCGACTTTGTCTCCTCTATTCTGATTAATATGTTTCAGATCGATCTAGGAAAGACGAAAATGTTCAGACACTGGTGTCGCCAGCGAATTCATTGTTAGATTAAACTCGACTATTCGTTGAGCACCTGAAATCCGTCGTAAGTCCACGATCCGAACTTCATGAAGCAGGTTTGCTGATCGAACGGGAAATATCGGACGTCTATCTCGCACGAGGACTTGAAGATCGCTGGCGGTGTCCACAACACTTTTCCCGTGTAATGCAAAATGGCCTTGGTCATGGTTGTCACTCCGTACTCCCCGTCGGCACTATAAATTACCACAAGCCTATTTTCAATGACTGCTCCATATCCAAAAGAAATTGAAAAACAGATCGTAATCAAATTTAGTTTACTTAATGGATTGGTATACTATATTGGAAGCGTGTTAAGCCTTTTAGCTAATTGCAAAAGTGTATTAACGAATGCACGAATGAGCTAATTCGTTAAATTGCTAGGAAAGTTTAAATTGCTAGTTTGCTTAATTTCAGCGGACTAGAAGAGAGTGTTCAGTCTAGACAATAGATTTCGATCGCTTACTTGTTGTAAAGGACAATGTCGGGAAGCCATATGTGTTCGCTGGGCACGTAGAGTTCAGTGACACCCCCGTATTCTGCTGGGTCCCATTGGAACTTGTGATCTTGCCATTCCTGTGACAAAATTCTGTTTAAGCTCGCGTCCCCGCGACCAATCGGCGAACGAACTCTGTACTCACGTGTTCCAGCCAAACGTTCGTCGTGAGGATCTGATCCTTCAAGTTCTGAAATCGTTCAACTCGACTTTCGTTAGTTTCCCGACGAGCCGAACGAATCGTTAACATGCAACGCGTCAATTTACATACGAGATCTATCAGCTGCGAGAGACGCAATCCGAGCTTGACGACGACGGTGTTGTTGTTGTTGGGGACCGGTCGGATCAGTCGGTTGTAATTGGACAGCAAATCGTCGTAGAGCCTCTTCGCGTCCGGGTTACCGTGGCACAGCCTCGCCGAGAGGATCAGGATGATCGTTTGCAATAACATGCTCCGGCCGACGCGCGCGTCTAGTCTAGGTCTTCGAGAGTTTAGCGTAGGTTCCTGCAGCGTGAGTTCGAGAAGCGGATTAGCCTCGAGCGAAACGGTTGCGTCGTATAATAGTCGAATGCGGGAAAAATGCGGACATCAATAGGTCAATTAAGCTTTGCGCTGCTCGCGGAATTACGAACCTGTTGCGTTGCCTGCCGAACGTATTAATTTTAAATCGAGACGGGCCACGATCGTTCAGTTTTCCCTCTGCACGCGAACTATCAGCATTTATAATTCAGACCTGTTCACGGGCCAACTTTGCGTGCAACACGATTTCAAGTAGCTTCTCGCGTCTTCCAATTTTCTACACTTTCCTCGAGGTTTTCGCGCAAAGACCAAGAACACCCCTAATCGTTCACTAGTTACGCGTGGACGTACCGGCTCCGAACGTAGCACTATACGCTATTCCATGACCGGCCGTAGATCCGCGTCGTTTCGCGCGATTTCACCTGCAAATTGCAATCGTTAGTTACTTCCTCCTCGATGATATTTGACATCGTGTGGATCCGCTCGATCGATCCCGCTCGATCGACGCTCTCTCGTCTCTTAGAGTTCCGAAGTTACGTACTTGCGACTCGAGTCTATTCAGTTTCCCCGAAACACGCTTTCCAACGGATACGATCCCGTGTCCTTTCGAGAGTATCATATTTTTTAACGCGGTCCCTTTGAACGTTCATCCCCGCGTGACCGCGAGCCGATCCGGAACGTAACGAAGAATCGATGACGCGTCGCCTCGCATTACTGACGCGGCTCTGTACCGTTTCGCTCGCGAGATGCCGGAAAAACCGAGAACAGAAATGACATTGTGTACAGCCAATGGACCACTGGATGATGTTACGTGTATCTCAGATTTTCCGGGATCAATATACCATTGCGCATGCACTAGGCTGGCCGAGAGCAGCTGCGCACTGGCGACGAACGATCATGGCGCAGGTCCCTGTTCGCGTTGCACTCAACGATAGAAAAAGACGGTTCTGCACGGACTCTCCGCCTCCTCGACGGCTCCTACGCCCTTCCGAACGGGTTCTCCTTCGACCCGGACCTCGCTCAAACATTTCAACCCCCCCTGACGAGTCTTTCCAACCGACCTGCACTCGGTTATCCGGCGAATAATCCCGACGGGACGATCGATCTTGCCAATGGATCAATTAGTCGGATCCAACCTCTTCGAATTGGCCTCGCGATTCTGTCGCGTCTCTTTGTTTCACCCTGCAAAGACAACGCCATTCGCAAACTGCAGTGGCTGAAATGCGAACTCAAGTTCTCCAACAAAATGGTAATCGCACAATCAACGGAAAATTTTAATATTTACGGAGTACAGCGAACATATCCAGACTATCTGGCGCGGTACCAATTTTGTAGAGATCGAATCGAATCGAATCGAATCGAATCGGCAGCCGCGCTGGCCATCGAAAGTTCAGTCTCGAAATAATTTTGCGCCGCTGCGCTCCCCTCTCGGGGCGTTGCACGCTGATAAACGAGATTATTTTTCTGGGTTTCGCTGTTGCGAAGCACTACTTTCGTGCGCCGGAGACCGGGGTAACTGCCCTCTTCTGTCCGTAGAAGTGCACCTGCACGCTAATGCGTTTTGTATGTAGTTTGTTATGAATAGACTAAATACGCTTAGCTCAACGATAAATAACAGTATCGATAAAAAAAACCTATGCAAAAGCGAGGTACGAAGGTTTAAGCAGAAAAGTGTCTCTGGATCGTTAAACGTTAGGTGGGTTTAAACATTTTAGCCCGACCCCTATCCTATTATGCGCGCCTGTTTCTCCGTGCCAGCAGACCGTTGAATTGCCGGAGTTTTGCAAAAGCGTTCCTTCCGCTGGCAACCATCGAAAAAGCTCGAGCAAAAAATTCGTTGACCGTACAGGTGCGGCTTCCAGGTGGATGTTATCGCGTAGATAGCAACACCCCCGAACACCATACACGGCGCGTTTGATAACGGCGCCGGAAACGGATCGTTACAAGTCTCGGGGCCTGGTACATTAGCCACCACTTTATCCTTACATGTCGGTCTCGCGCTTATATCCCCCGGTAGGTTTATCCAGGCGCGGCCGCAGTTCTCGATGATAAACGTGACTGTTTTTCCGGGGTTCTTAGTCGCGAAACGCCCGCGGGAGGAACGCCGCGGTGGCACTTTCCAGCGCGGAATAGTAGCTTCCCTCTGGGAAAGGGTGTGCGTCCGCGTGTATGTACGAGCCGCGTAGTCGAGAGGCTCGCGATCCTATCGTGTAAGCTCACCGACACACCGCCAACCCCGTACTGCACGTGCACAGACTACGGTCTGGTTGTGTGTCGACGAATATGCTCTGCATCGGAGTGCATTGAAATGCGTTGCGGGTCTCTTCTTTGCGACCCTCTCGCTCGGTCCACACCCTCCCTCGGTCCCACCCTTGCCTCGCTATTCGAAGCGTTAACGCCAAGATCCTGGCCCGACAAACCACGCCGAAATTTACGGTCTTGGAGCGTCCCTCGAAACGCACCGACCGTTAAGTTCATAATCGCCGGGTTTCATCCCTTAACGATACGATGGATTTCGTGGAAACTGAAACTCTTGCTCTCTTAGAGTTTTCTAGAAATTTCTCGGTTCTAACTTCTCAGTTCTAACTTCTCAGTGTTAATGTAATGTTTTAACGTGAACACATGCCAGTCGTACTTTCGTGTGCATGATATCATCCGATCAACAACTTCTCTTCAACGGTAATTAATGCGTCGAGAGATCTCGCATGCCACGGAGAACTGCTTCGGAAGTCTAGGTCGGGGAAGTTCGGAATCCCGTTTGAAATTTCTGCGGGAGGAGCTCGATGGGATATCGGTTACTAGATCGGGGATGAATCGACGGTGCCTGTCCTCGGCGTGGTAGCTGATAAGAGGCGAGCAAAGGAGGAATGAAGATACTCGGAGGACGGGATAGGGGAAAACTTGTTAGATTTTGTGGCGAAGGGATAATTAATACGGTGACGCGTATCGAGAGCAGTCGGCCGTCTCGAAATTTGCTGTTCGTTCTCTCGCTCAGCTGCGCGGGGAGAACTCTGACGACCTGATAAGCCGAAATCCCATTATAGTTCGTTGTTAGATTCGCCTGTCGCTGTGCGAACAGTTGACCGTCACTAGGTGTCTCCCTTCTCTGCCGCGTCTTCTCTCGTTACTTGTCTCTTTCGCGAACACGTTTACTTGCGGTTCTTTCTCTCGCTCTATCTTCCCCGAGTCGCCCTCTAAAACCCGGGGATAATGGTCAAGGTATATGTGTGGCTGTGTGTGTGTCTGTCGGAGTTCAAACGAGTGTTTGCGCGCGCTCTGTAAATTATGGCGACCCCTTTCGTGACACCCGGTGTATACATGCAGCGAACGCCGCTCAGAAGGTGCACCGTCGTCACGCCTCACGCACGGCTGATCATTCTACATCCAGTAGACCGCGTTAGCGTCGCGATAACACTTTTAATTCTCCTCTCCCCTGCCCTCACTCCCATCTCGACCCGCGAAAGTTAGTTTGTACCAGTTGCTGACGCCGCCGCGCCCGCTGCAATTGTTAGCCCCGAAGAAACGACGTTTGCCCCTGTAATTCCCACTTGCGATGCCGTTACGGGCTTCTTCCGGTATTCCCGACACTCCTCCGACGCTTTCGGTGTTCCTCTTCGGGGCTGAAAGATGGCAAAAGTTGATCGAGCAAAAGGGAAAATATGTTAAAGTTCACTATTTCTATAGAAAAATTAGGCTCTATGTCACCTTAAGAAACCGAAATTACTCTCTTGCCAACCGAACGGTCTCAATAGATCTTAATTTTCTTTCACCGTCCGCTGACAACGAGCCAGGTCACTGTTGTAATTAACGCATCGGTCGAACCTGGTTTCGTCGATCAGAACTGTGTCAGTCACACGTGCTGTAACTCACAATGCACTTATCCACTTCGGCGAAGTTTGAACTGTTCCTGAACGTCTGAACCTTTCGGTATGCAGAACGGTCTTCGCCTCCGCTGCTATTGGTTGAGAAAAGTCGATGGAGCTCGGGAAGAAGCTGGCTAATATGGATAGCTGTTGCAGCGCCCGGTCAAATGTACATCCATCTTCCGGAGAGCTACAGTTTCCCAGAAACCGTGTAATAAAGACAAATATTGAGGATTTCTCGACTGGCTGCTTTCTGTTCAAGACCTTATTGCGACACGCGAGGGACGGTTTAAAACAGTTTTAAACCTCGCCGTTCCCCCGTCGTTTTGTTGCTTTCTCGAAGACGACCCGGCGACCAGATATTTCGGGGTTTACTGTCTCGTACGTGTTGCTTTCTTCGGGACACGTTGGTGTAATCGCAGAGACGGGTTCGGCGCGATGGATCCTCGCGCAACCGGATTCCGGAATAAACGCAGACTAGGATAGACTCCCGACGGATTCGTTCATTGAAAAGCGTTGTCCTTCTTCTTCGATTTCCACGGTCCCCGTTCGCAGCATCGATCCATGCTCGATCTACCAACAAGAGAAATGACTAGCTCATTCCTGGCAGCCCCGGCATCTCTTCTTCCCTCTCGAAAGTTAACATGGCCCGCAGTCGAAGGCTTCTCTCTCTCTCTCTCTCTCTCTCTCTTCTCTGTATCTGCTCCCACGGGAGTTGTCCCGGCCCGTCTGTCGCACCGACAACATTCGCCCGAGTTCTGATCTTTCAGTAACGTTAAAGCAAGATGCTCCGTCCCACGGGGCCGGGCTGATGGGCGAAAGACAAAGCGCGAGGCGTCGAGAAAAAGGGGGAATTCGAGCTCGAGGAAACATCATTACAGAGGGACCAGAGGAACCGAGAAGTCTCGTCACCGCGTCGGAAATAGTGTTAACCAACTACGTGAATACGAGATAGCGGCATCGCCGGAGAGCGTCTGCAAAATTCGCAACCTGATGCGCTGCAACGCGATTACCGCTCATAAGTATTTGAATGCCTGCGGAAAGACGCTAACGGAAATTTGCATTTTCGTGGAGGAATTTCGAGAAAGCGTTCGTTATTTTTGCCGGATGCAATAATATCTGTTTCGATCGTTAGACCGTGCTTCAGCTTTCTGTGAAACTCGTTCTTGCCTACGGAATAAACGAGTCAATTTTGTACTCGTTTAATTCGAGACCAGGCAACCAGCGGAAAGGAGGATGAAAAGATTATCGATTGGCTGGAACAGCTGAAACCGAAGAATAGCGAAGTGTGTAATAGACGGGGTTAGATAAGGTAATTGGGAACAGAAGAAAGTGGGGAGAAAGAAAAAGCGAATGGGTGAAACTCTAATTTGTAAGAGAACGCTACAGAAACTAATGTACACTAAAGAAAAAAAAAAAAAAAAAAAAGAATTACTAACTTTTCAGATCTCAAACTTCACAATGTGTCCGCTTCCAAATTGAGTTTCGACCACGTTTTAAGTAGCACTCCTTGATCTGAATATCTGATAAAATATTCGGCACCTCGCTCCATAATGAGGATATTTTCGCGAATAGAATGACAGCCGTTCCATCTCTTAATCCGTCAAGTAAATCCGCGAAGCGAAGTATCTTGCCTCTCTCATTGTCAACGTTGCTTCGAAGAGCTTTAATTAATTTCGACAGGAGTGGAAAAGGGGATGGGGAGGGGTCGACGAGGGTGTATCACGAACTTAATGTTACAGAATAAAACCGCGAGACCGATACAATGTATTCGCGCGTTCATTAGCGGTTATAAATACATCCTCTTCACGCTGAGAGGCGAATTCGAAAACACCCGCGGTTCTATTATCCGGTCGCGCTGCGCTGGCACCGCGATGACCACAATGAGGAATCAATATTCAAAATGAATTTATTTGCGTAAATGGGCCACCAGCGGAGCTGCGTACCATTGTTCGTTAACGTTATATCGAATTCTTCTTTAATGCGCGCGAGCTTCATCCTAATTCGACAATATTATTGCCGATAACAGCTGCTCTCGTCGGCCCTGTAATGTACTAGATATCCTATGTAAACGCTAGGCGAGCGTGCATATTGAATAAATCGGTTTCACATTCAAAATAACAAGGGCGGACCGGTATCGGTTAATATCTATTTGTTTGCTACGTATATTCCGCCGTTTGCCAGAAATCCAAAAACATCGATATTCGAATGCAGTTGGTCCTTTGGGTCCGGAACACCTTTGGGAAATGCTCCGGTGGACCAGCGGTTTGCCCAAGTTAACGCTCCTCCCCTTGCGCTGTGTACGACCATTCGTAGTTTACACTACTGTCTTCGTCTCAGGTGCTACAAGACCGTTCGGCCTCCGAGCGGTTTACAATGCGTTGTAACGGTGCTTCAAGATAGATTAAGTTAAACGTGGGGAATTAAAAATGAGTAGATAAATTACAATATAGATTATTTCTTGCTCTGGCAAAATATTCAAATATTCCCCGGAAATTAATTAAACCATCGAATGTTATCGGGATCAACGAGAATCCGCGGTACGGGAATGAAGCGAGAATTGACCTACGGAGTGATTAACAATTGTTATTAATTCCGCGGCAGGAACGAGATTAAACGTCTGCCGCGAATGGAATGAAACGATACTTACGCGAGAGACGCTCGGGATTCGCGCGACGTTCGCCGCGTTAATTAATCGACAAGCAACGGGGGGTGGTCACTCAAAATTCAAATTCCGATTCGCGGCGTGTACACGGGTGGGGGAGGAGAACTCCTCTCTCCCTCTCTCTCTCTGTCTGTCTGCCGGGAACAGATTCTTCGTGTCTAGATCAGGTCGTCGAAATTAACGGCGTAATTAGAGGAGGATTGTACGTATTACGGGCCGACACCTTCAAATACAACGAATCAATTTATGGGTTGCGAACGCAAATGGCGTTCGGTCAGCGATCGTCTCGCCGGGGCATGAATTATTGATATCACGATATGCGCATCGGTAATATTCATCCTCGGGCTTAGCGCGAGCGGGCGGACACGGGCGCGCGCGTGGATGCTTGTCGAATACGCGAACAGTTTCGAATTCCGTTGTACTTTCGCCTGTGTTACGGTGTACACAGGAGAGGCCAGAGCAGAGCCTAGGCCGGAGGTTCGAGTAGGGCGTGTTCGCGTTGTCCAAAGGCAATGCAGAGAGCGCGGCGGCAACCCTCGAGGCCCGAGGAATTCCGGCGTCTGCGCCCCCGAAACAAGAACTTCACGCATACCCGTTTATTTTGGAGAATCCCCTGTAGATCGGAGGAAGCGGTGGCGCACCCGGAAATACCTTACACATACCCCATCAGGCCGAGGGGGAGCAACGGACTATCGCATATCTGAGGTCGTGCCCGCGTACCTGTGCTAGCATTTACGTGCACGCGCTTGTCACATATTTTCCTCGATTTGACCCGTTTTGCTCCGATTAACCCGGGCTATACACCCCTACCCCCGTTGCGGTCGACGATTACTGCGAATATTTCCCGGGGAACTTTGAGAGGCGTATCGGGAACCGATCGCCACGCGATCGGTATATATAATACTTCGCCGGCCCGCGGTAGCTATCGCTTCGTATCCGCTCGAAACCTCTTCAAATATTTCTCCCGTTCTCTGTAGTTCTCTCGTTCGATGTTTACCCTTCCTATTTCGCGGCACACAGTCCTCGGATCGTTTGTCTTGTCGTCGATCCCGGACCGGACCGGACCGGACGTTTCCCGAGAAACAACCATAGTCAGCAAACCGTCTAGCGTCGCGTCGGAAAACGGGGTTTCTTATCGTTCGACGGACGAGACGCGCGCGAGCCTCCGATCTTCCGAGTTCCAGTTTACACAAATCTCGGTCAATACGCGCGTGGCATGGCTCCCGAACGCGTTCTGGACGTTTGCTCAACAAGTTATACCCAACGCTCGCCGATACGTATCTTTCTTTTTCTCGGCAATCGAGCCTCCGCCTAGCAACGTTAAAACGCGATTTTATAATTCAAAGCAGCGAGTCTCTTCTTTTCTTTCTTTCTTTTTTTTTTTTCAGCCGGAACTTTATGCGTCCGACAGTCGTTAATCCGACGGAAATTGCGGGCCAGTGTTTCGCGAATGCAAGCGGATGCAAGGCTGCGCTGTTACGAGACACGCGTTATTTTTCTTCGTCGCCTCAAAGAAGCTTTAAATGAATGAATTATACTGGCTGATGGAGTTGTACTGCAACGCCAACGGCTTGCCGACTACCGTCGCAGCGTTGGATCGTTGGATCAGGAATGCCATGAATCGTTTTCTTCCCTTACGATCATCGATGACGCGTTCGCGACAGGTCCGATTTATTTCTTTCCTGGAAGAATAAGAAATTTGACATCTACTGGCCCATATCTTGACAACAAGAGAATAGAATTCTATTCCGGGTCGAAGGAAACTAGTATCGTACATATTTAATGGTCTTTGTACAACATTTTCTAGTGGAAGGGGTTAACCGCCTCTGCT
>CM052121.1:6551176-6589883 GCA_028454245.1 Halictus quadricinctus | reverse complement strand
GAGAGAGAGAGAGAGAGAGAGAGAGAGAGAGAGAGAGCGAGCGCGAGCGCGGAACAGGGAGAGACAGATAGGGCGGCTCGTCGATTCTCGGCGAGCGTCGTGTGGCAGTGCCGTGTTTCAGGTGCGCCAACGCGGCCTGAAGAAAACTGGAAAAAAGAGATTCCTCCTCAGCTCTTCAGCTCTGGACGCAGAGTATCTTATTTGCAAGCTCCAATGACTCCCAGAGATTCAGCTGGCTGTGGTCGAGAGATGCAAGTACGAGTCTCTCTTTCGGCATCGTTAGGGGTGGGTTTTGGTAAAGTGGTTTGGTACAGAGTCGAGATTCGGTGAATTTTGGCAATGATCGTCGATTGTCGGGGGTCCATGGATCGAGGACGAGATCAGGGGGATGATTCGTGGAAGGGAAAGATCGAGGGGGTACGATCCTGTCGGCGCGTCGCCGCCTCGAGGTTTGCACATGGTCTCGCGTTCTCTTGGCGGCGATTCGTGCAATCTCGAGGGTCGTCGGCGGTGCTCGTCGCCGGTCCTGTCGGTGCTGCCACATGGCCGTGCGTCGTGTTTTGCGGGCTTCGCGAGCTTTCAGGGGCGGCACCTGAATGGTGGGGGTACCATCGGTGAACGCGATCGGGAGCACGAGGGCGCGGGCGAGGGCGAGTGGCCCGAGTGCAAAAGCGAGACAGAGAGAAGGGGGTGAGGAAGAGATAAGCAAGAGAGAGAGAGAGAGAGAGAGAGAGAGAGAGAGAGAGAGTGGCGTGGTGGTTACGCGCAGGGGTGGCGGTGGCGGTGGCGCGGTGGCTCGGCTACGTTCGGTCGACTTCGCAAGTCATCGCTAGCGTCTCGCGTCGGGGCTTCCACATGGGTTGGTATTGGCTCCCGGGGCGCAGGGTGGCTTGTGCGGTGGGGCTCTAACCGGAGAGAGTCTCCGAGCGTAGAGAGTATAGCGAGGGAGGCGGCGAAGGTGCAACAGAGAAAAGGCATCGAGCACGGTCGTAGGCCAGACAGGGAAGAACGCGGAGGGTGAACGAGCGCGAGCGAGCGAGCTAGCGAGCGTGCAAGAGAGGGAGTGATACGGCTCGCCACAACACCCCTCTCCCCCTCCTGCACCCCCCCACGGAACGGGCAGAGCGTCAGTGCTAAGGTGGGTTGCTCGGTCGGAACATTGCCAGAGAGAGAGAGACACGTCCTGGGAGTGCCTGCCTGCACCGACACGACTCCCTGGTGCAGATCCCGCAGCGGTGCAAGGATCGGGAGAACGCGCGCATCGCGTCGTCGAGTGAGCGAATGACCGAGTGACTGGACTGATCGACACGCGCTTAACATCGTTGCGACACGCTCTCCTCGCCTTCCCCCCGTGACCAGGCACACGCGAAGCAACCCCCGTTCCTTCGTTCGTCGGAACGGGAACGGAGAATCGGGAACGGGAACAACACGGTCCGGGGTTCGCGAGAACTGTATCCGCGGGATCCGAACGGGAACGGGAACGGGAACGACAAACGGGAACGGAAGAAACGGATTCGCCGCGCTGAGAGAGAGAAAGAGAGAGAGAGAGAGAGAGAGAAAGAGAGAGACGGGCCGTATATTCGACTGGTTCTTCTTCAGATATGTAACCCCTTGTTGTGCGTGACGACCTGTGCGTGGTGGCCGCGCGGAAAACTTGCGACAACGGTGCGGCGGCGGCCTCGGTCTGGGTGTTTCGTTTCCGACACAAGGAATTTACCATAGTGGAAGGTGGTTCCGCGAGAGCTCACGCCAATAGCATCGACTACTCTGACGGCGCAGTCATGAGAGAGGCGAAACGGTGTTGTCCGAGGTTGATCGAAACGGTCTGCGAAACGACTGGAACGGCGGCGTTTCGTTTGGTCGGCTAGACCGGTGAGCAGTGCACGTATGTATGTACATATTGTAGAGGAACGGACAGAAAAGCTGGACGTGAGAGGGAGAGGGAGGGGGAGAGGTAGAGGAAGAGGAAGAGGAAGTGGAAGAGGAAAAGGCAGCGGCAGAGGCAGAGGCAGAGGCAGAGGGCGAGGGAGAGGGAGGTAGAAGAGAAAGGTGTGTCGAGGAGACGAAAGTTAGTAGGAGGTCAGCGTGGCTTCAGGGTGGCGGTGGCCGACAGTGATGGTAGTGGTGGTGGTAGTAGTGGTGTAGTGGTGGGTGCTCCGAGCGGTGAATGATCGTTGACAGCCTCGTGGAAGAGGCGGCTGCCGCTTATGCGGGCTGCCGCGCGTGCAGCCGCATCATCGTCACCGAGTAATTCGAGTCCGGCTAACTGGCTAGGTACGTCGGAACGAAGGAAAACGCGGCGTCGACGGCGATATACGTGCACCAGCAGCAGCATCAGGAATACGTGGAGGAGAAGGATCATCAGGGTGACCGTAGCCGACATTCTCGTCGCGACGCTCGTTGCCGTGGGTCCGGTGAATCCTACCGGGTACGCGGCTCTTGCGTCGCATCCTGAGGTGGAAGTTCGCCGCGTCGAAGGGACACGGGGTGAAGAAGGAGGAGAAGGAGGAGGAGGCGAAGGCGGAAGAGAAGGAGGCGGTAGAAGTCCGCAGTCGTCGAGCTGGCGGCTGCCAGGAGCCGCTCGAGAATCATCATCCCGCCGGTTATGGCAAGTTGGATTACGGTGCTGGATTTCTGTCGAAAAGCCATGACGAACGCGTCGTCGAACAACGGAACAACGACCGGGTTGCGTACGAGCTCGACGTGCATGATCAGGAGGACGACGATCTCGACAGCGTTGACCACGACAACGAGGAAAAGCACGAGGACGACGACGACGACGAACAGGAACGCCGCGATCATCGCACCAGCCGTATCAGTAGTCCCGAGGGATACGTCAAAAACGATCGGGATGATTATCGTCAGCCGACCGAGGAACGGAATGAATCTCGGAATGATCAGCTTGTTGTTGGACACGCTGACGCTACTGCCGGTAGTAGTTGTTGTTGTTGCAATCGGCGACGCCACGGTTTCTCGGGCGCACGGTCTCGGACCGTCATCGAGCGCCTGGTAGCAAGGCGGTGGCAGCAAGCGGTCGCAGCTCTCGCTCGCTGGCCTCCCGGTGCTCATATTCACGTCGTTTGTTACTACTACTCCCGTCGTTAGAAGAAGCAGTGCTGTTTGTTGTTGTGCCGTCCGGATCTCTTCTCGGGGGCTATTATCGTTATCATTGGTATCTGTCGTCGGTAGTGGTGCGTCAGGTGGGTTAGGTGTTGGTGTTTTGGTGCGCCGTCTATACCGATATCTCTATTCAACGTGTCCACGGGTTATGTCTGCTACTACTGCCGGCCGGCCGGTTGGTTGGTTGGTCGGTCGCTCGTTTCGATAGCCGTGTACCCGCAGTGCGGTCGACTGTCGGCTAACTACGAGGGCCGGGTCTACCCTGTCCGCGCGCGCGTCTCTCTCGCAGTCTCGCAATCGTTTCGCGCTCACTATATATCGGTGACTGCTGCTGCTGCTGCTGCTGCTGCTGCTACTGCTGGCCGACGACCGCGACGGTCGCGTGTCCGGTTCTGACCCGCGACCTTTCACGACCACCACCACCACGATTATCTTAGACGCGACGACGGTCACGGTGGCAGCCGCTACGACCACGACGACGTCGGTTACGTGGGGGATATGTGCGGCCGCGCCACGTACACGCGACGAGGACTGGGGACTGCTGCGGGTAAATCGGCACGGCGCACCGAGTCCTCGTGCTCGCTTCACAGGACGCCTGGGATACGGTAGCTCGTCCTTCACCGTTACTTCTCATCGACGCCCGCGGGCAATGTGCCCACCCGCCGGCAAAGCAACGTGAGTCCATTTTTACCCTCCTCTCGTTTACCCAAGATTTTCTATGGATCTCTATTCTTTTCCCCTGTATCCGACGGGAACTTGTTAGAGAGTAGTGGTAGGTCCGGGCGCCAACCCTCCTCGCTACCGAGGCTCCTCCCTTCGACTCACCGGGGCTTAATAAATTCCCGAGAAGCCGGAAAATGCGGCTAGATAATGGCCCAGCGGAACGACACGTTCCCGAATATATTAAAACACACTGCTCCTTCGCGAACTAAACTTTCAGCGACCTCCCTTTCGGTGACCAGAGGAGTCTGAAAGCAAATCACCTCGCAAGTCTCGAAGCACTAACGCCCGTGGTTTCGCGGTCACGAAATCCAATGTTTCCTACCGATTAACCATGCGGGGTAGCATATGTTTCGCGTATCTACGCGCCGTTCCCAAGGCATGTGTAACTCGCATACAGCTGCCGGGATGAAGCAGCTATTGTTGCAAGGAAACAGTTTCGTTTCACGGGACGGTATTGGTTTCTCTTGTGTAGGTCGCTCTTGTGCGGCAGTGCCTCCTTTTGCTATTCGGATTTTGAATCGCGTTGTACCTCGCGTATCGGCATTTGTCGTCGCGATCTACTACAATTATCGTTGCACGTTAATTATTGTTTACCAATGGGCGCCGGAGGTGTCGCGGCCTCGTTCGCACAAATAACGCGTTGCCACTGTCAAATGTTTGCGATAGTTCTGCCAGGGATAATGTCCTGGACGCGTGTGTAAATTAATTTAATTAGTTCATCATAGTGAATAATTTTAAGGGCGTTGTCGTCGTTACGCGTTCCGTCTCCCGGGGGGGAAACAAAAGCGTGTAATTAAATTTTTCTCTTTCCCTTTTCTCCCTTTTCATCTCCTCCCTTCTTTTTTTCTCTTTCTATCTTCCCCACCCTTCGTTTTCCCCCCGATGCCTCCCCCCTCGCCCCCTATGCCGTTCATCCCTCGGCTTTCGACGAGGAAGAACTTTGAAACACAACTTTTCCCGTTTGACAGACAAATAATCGCATTCTTCGTTCTCTTTCGAGGGTCTCGCTTTCACAGTTTTCTTGCTACCGATGGTTGGGCGCGCGATCGCTTTTGTAACGCGAATCTTAAAAGCTTTCGGAACTTTGTGCCTCGGACCAAAGTAAGTTTCGCCAGCCTCGTTCCGACTTACGGAACAAAAAAAAAAAATAAAAATAAAATAAAAGGAACCGCTATTCGCATCCTCGACCCTCCCCGCCCCCCTCGCCACCTCCACGTTCTCTAATTAATAATCGACGTTCAAATTACCCGTTAATATTTATCCCTCGCACACGGGAAACCCGTTCCGTCGAACCATCAATCATTCAATCGTTATTTTCATTCTCGATTCTCCCTCCTTCGAACGGCTCGTAAATGTTTTCGCGGCGTGCCGCGTTATAAATGCAAGCATTCGAATTCGCGCGGCGGAATATCGCGGCGAAAATGATTTTTCTTAGCGGGACCGTGTGCGCTCCAACTGACGAATATATTGCTTCTTTCCTCCGAACTTTTATCGGGAAAGTCCATCCAAAAGCTCCTATAGAATCGCGCGAAAACGTCGGAGTGCTTTCAAGGGGTGCCGTAGTTCTGGGCGTAGTCCTCTGATCTCTCGCTCGCTCTCCCGCGCGCTCTCTCTCTCTCTCTCTTTCTCCCTCCTTCGATCCTCCATCCATCTTTCTCTCGTATTACTTTTCCTCTAGCTACGATTTTCCGGTTCTCCCGCGATATTCTTAATCGATACTTTATTGTTTCGAACAAGCTGAAATTTCGAGTGAAATTGTTGTCTCGCCCCTCGATCGGCTACCCCTAATCCCTTGCAAACTTCTCTCTGATTCTCGAACCTGCGTCAACACAGTTTAACAATTGCATTTTATGTCTCCTTTGACAAGGAAGAACAGTTTCTCATACATTGCGGATTTTATACAACTAGACATTTTTGCTGTCGCTGTGACGGCCGTATTAATGATACCAGAGCGTTTCGGTGTCCATGGTACAAGCGAAGAGTCGACACGAAAAAATAAGTGAAAAGTATTGAATAAAATTTGTGTTCGTACGAAGTTTCGTTTTTGAGAAAATCGAGTTTCAAAATTCGTCGGGCGCGCGTGCCTCGGCATATAGACGAAGTAGATATGGTAAGCCACGAACGGACACATCGGCCGCTACGTATTCAATAGTACGGGTTCGTTACGGACTCTCAAAGTGGATTACCTTAAAAACGGAGCCCCGTATAACAAATTTTTGTCTACATTTTGACCGCTTCCGATCACTTTAGCACTAGAATTGCCAATAAACCGTAACTAGTTCGTATTGACTTTTAAAAATAGCAAAGCAACATTTATTGAGAAATTCTACTTTTCGTAAAGAAGGTCCGAATAGTTTGACGTTAGAAATGAATATAACAGAAATCAATCAAATAAGTGGTTATTTGAGAAAGCTGGAATTTCTCGAATTTGTAGAATCTTCTATGTAACAAATTAACGACAATGAGAAAATTGTTGAACGGTCGAGGCTGTCGCGTCCAACGACTGGAAATTATGAAACGCACGTGCGCATGCATAAACGATCGCGTACTGGAAATAAATTAGGAAAATTCGGCTCGACTCGAACTTCTCGAAACAGAATTCAGCGCGTTTAGCGTACCTCCGCAAAGCAGACCGTTCCGCGAATTCAGAATCGAACGGTATGCCGGGAAATGTTGATTCCCACATAATTAACCCGCTTTTGTTTCCGGCGTGGTCCGTTGATCCCTCGTTGATCCGTGCACGGTGTTTCGGAGTTCTGATATTACAGCGGCGTTTGTTCGTTGGAAAATTCACGCGTTGCCGCGACCCGTGCTCGACGATGCAAATCTGTCGTTTCCCAAACTGAACCCATCCACGGATTTTTCCGTTGTTCCGTCGTCGAAAGGAGATTCCGCAATGCATCTGCGCCTTGTCGAGCCTGATACCAACTGCAATCGGATTTCTGATTATTTGCGCGACGGATAAACGCAGATTGATCATGGCTTCGAGCGTTTCGTTTGTCCCGCTGCCTCGATAGAATTCTATAAATTCTCCGGGTCGCGGGATACGGAACTGTCGCCCGATTTGTTTGCTCTCCGATGATTCCTGCGTTGGTGTTCGACAAACACAACATTTCACAGTGTGTACTTCGGGCCTACGTTAAGGAATTTTTGAAAAATATCTCGGTAATCATAGGACTCAATTAAAATGAACAGAGTTTACAACTCCTTTGTAAAATCTGATGATTCCTCGGTTTCGTGGTTGAAACTTACGCTTCTCTGCCATCCATTTGTGCCTGGCGGAAACAGGCTCCGAGCCATTTCGTCCTAATAAAAATGCAGGTTTTTCGCGGCGGGCGTGTCGCATAAAACGCGAAACGTTCGCGAAAGAAACGTCATTAGGACCGTCGGCGAGGGGAGGGGCGGTGAGGGGTCTTCGTCGTCGTCGTCGTCGTCAGTCAATCGTCTCGCCTAGACCTGACAGGATCGTGATTTAGTGGCCGGGACGGATATATCGATATTATTCAAATTTATGATCCATATAGCATTATATGCGGACACGAAATTTACATTTGAATTAATGTTTGCCTCTGCTCTGTCGTATTTCGATTTCCCACCCCGCTTGTCACGCTTTTCGTGGTTCTTCGTCCCACGTGCGAATCCGCTTCGAAATTGTTCAATCCGGCTACTGATTAATAACGGTAACTGCAATCGTTATAGGCGGATATAGATTATCATGATCGAATTCTATCCAAACGAGGCCTACTCGCAAATTGATATCGCCCGTCGGAAGCCTCGACAAATTTAAACAAAAATCTGTCAATCTATTTAGCCGGAGAAGACGGGTAAACTTTGAAAAAGAAAAATTCATAAAACTCAATGAACAGTTCGTATAACAGATCATCTTACTTTAATGTACTGGAAGCATTCAGAAACGAAAGTATGCTTTATCGTCTCCGCGAATTGCTCTATAAAATGTGTGCTCCCATAAAGCTCCACGGTCTAGTGACAAATGATCTGTTTTATCTCGCACCGAACGAAATCTTACTCGCGGCAATCCATAAGGTTTACGCCGTATTTCTCATTGCACTTTATGTATATATATATACACACACACACACACGCAATACTGCGAGCGCATAAAATTTGCAGTTCAATGATAACATTCGCATATAAAATGTCAACACCGTGTCCGTCGAGTACACAGGAAATCAAGGGGTGGCAAATTGGGAGCTTCCAAGAAATAGAAACAAGGTAGAAAATTAACGTGGTTTAGGAGAATTTAAGTACATATTCTGAACAACTTTTACGTACTTAAACGAATCGTGGTTTGATGGGGATAAAGGCGAGTTTGTAAAGCCGCATCTCGGATGTTTGTCAAGTTGCATATTTCTATGTATTAACGCCCAATTGGGACGGAAGTTATTCCGCGGCGTCGGGCGTCGGGCGTCGACCACCGTTCAATTATATGGAGCGTTTAATCAGGTTACCGGCCGGTAACCCACGGAATAAAAATTGAGCCAACAACTGCCGAGGGGATGGACGCAGGCTGCCGCGGGGGAGGGAGGGGGTGCAGGAAAGAGATCGATTCGTGGCTCGCGGCTTGGTCCAGCCGCCGCCACAGTGCGCCTCCACGGAATTTGCTATAATTTTTAGCCATCCATTTCTCGATCCTGTCTTTCGCGACACGCGTTCTTCCCCTGTCGATTTCTCGTTCCGCTTTAATCGATCGAGTGCACACGCGTTATCCCGTAATCCGTCGCGCGATTCTTCTTTCTCAATCGCGTTTTAATTATCGACCGTGTAATCCGTTCGATTACAATCCCGCGACCCGCGGCGTGACCTGCGGATCCGCGAAATTAGTATTCATAACGTTGCGCTTAGGTTCGTTTTCACTTTACGCGTTAACAAGTATACCGGCAAGGGAACAGTGCTCGTAAACACACACAATTGATCGATCTCTGATCAGCTTCGATTTTCCTTAGTTTCACACCCTCAGCCCTGCCCTCGTCGACCTTGGAGAAAGATAAGGAACAAATTCATTGAACTCGGAACGCTCTCCGGCGAGGTAACATGTTCCGGTAAAACTCAAACTACTTCGCAGCGGACGGTTGAGAATGACGCAGCGTCATCACGGAATCAATGCAACCTCGTAACACGCGTTGATTCGCACATGCGCTCGAATTTTAACGATCAAGTGCTAACGGTCGCGGAGATCCGCTTATTGTTATACCTACGTTATTAATGGCTAGTTGTTTCGCTCGTTCCGGATATATTCCTGATATTTCGCTTGATCTAACGATAACGTCCGATGATCCGAGGCTCTCCGAATTTCTATGGTCGGCAAATATTTTTCCGCCGCCGGAAATAATTGCAAAGTCTCACATCGCGACGTTTCACGAATCGCGCGTCGCTGATCGAACGAGGTCAGGACGGGGTCTTTGAAATCAGGAAATCATACGAGACGGGGTGAGAGAGAGAAAGAGAGAGCGAGGGGACGGTCGGGGGGGAGAGGGAAGTTTAATCACGTGCAGTAAAATCATCGACTTAATGGCGCGGCAAAGGTAAAGCTGCCAATAATTAATAGTCCAAGCACACTTTCATCGCTTTTTTTTATCCCGGAGGGTAGCGCTCGGGTAGCTGCCGGGGATATGCAGGCTAAAGCGACCGAGTTGGTCGGTCACTGTGAAGTGGTGGTGTTACACCACGTAACCAAGTGAACCGCACCCACCGCACTGCTCCATTTTCTTACTCGAACGTAATTCAGTAATAGAATGCGACGGTCTCGTATGCGCAAACATTCCGGCTCGCGCCCAACTATGAATTACCATAGGAAGTTTAGGTCTCTCAAATCCGCCACCGCGCTTGTAGGGGGCAGTTTCCCCGGTACCGTCTCTTCGTCCTCGTACGCGTTCGTAATTGCAAAGTAACTAATTATGAAATATATTTCCCGCCTGAATGGTCCGATCGTCGATCGGTTGTCGGGCAATCGCGACATTCGCCGAGTGTAATGATTTTCGACCGCGGGAACGTAGGCGTCAGATGTGAGACACGTCGGTGCGACGAGGCGCGCGAATCGAATCGTCTAGTTTAACAGGATTGTCGTGAAAATCAGCGGCGTTTCAATCAAGGGCGTGGCGTGGTCCCGGACACACCGTTGGCAAAATTTCGTTGCTTTCGCCATTTTCGATTTGACCTGCTTTCATTCCGCCTGAAAATCTTGTTTGCCGAGCGGCGATACAATTTTATTTGCTCGTTATACCGTGACCCGGCGAAATCCTCGCAAGTTCACGAGAATACAATTTTATTCGCGCGTTATATCATCTTTCGCTAATGCCTCGCCCCGTTTCCCGAAAATACAGCCCCCGGCAGAAGAGATACGCGCCGCCACCGAATTTCAAATATCTTTTGATGTCCCGCGAATCATTTCATTCTCGTTTATTGGGTAAATGTAATTGTAAGAAACGTAGGCAAATTAACTCGAAAATACGGGTTGGCCACGGGCGATTTCAAATGAATGAAATTTTTCACGGCAATAACAATGGTAATCGGTAACGATGCATTTTGCAAATTTTAATCCGCCGCTTCGGGCAGCGTGGTAAATTTCATGATTTTTCCTCCGATTTTCACAGACGCGGGTATACTGTTATTGTTACGATGTAACGTGTGTCGCGTAATTTTTGTTCGTGTTTCGGTGATTTTCGTTCACCGCGAATCCGTTGTGGCTCAGGTTAAGGTTGAACAAGGATCAAAGATTCCGTGGAGATTCGAGCGGGAGTTATCGAGAACGTTTTGATTTCCATCGGATCGCGGTAAGTAGGCGTCGCGTAGAGTAGATTTTTCATTTCGAGGCTATTGCCGGGGCGCAGCCGCGAATGCGGGTTAAAGCGACCAAGTTGGCCCCTCGGTATGAAGTGGCGGTAGCACTCCGAGGCCGAGAGAAACCTATTCCAACGGCGCTGCTCCATTTTTCTCCCCTTTCCGTCGCTCCCGGCGAATGCGCCCGATGCACCACTTTATAATGCAAATGTTTCCAAGTAATAATTTTATCCGGACGCGGAAGGCGGGAGTGAGAGTGGGCGCTGTTCAACAAGCCTCCGAGCATTAAACGTCACGTCGTATGTCGCCAAGTATGAGCCGCTGTCCATAACCACGGTTCACCCTGCGCCCCGTTTGACTGTGTTAACCGTGTTAAACCGGCCGTCCCTGGCAACCAGGCGAATGGGAAAATAAGAATTTCTGAGCAGCTTGCGGCGAGCCTATCCTCTCGCGACGAACCACTCGGTCACGCTACTGCCGACTGGCGCATAATCCTGAATGATGCACAAGGGACGCGCTAAAAGTAACGTACACTCCGCGAGTCCGGCAAAATTGCGCGATTGTTAGTTTTTAATGAGCTTGTCCACCGGATGCTTCAAACCGACACCCATACCGGCGTCCCCGAGTCCTAGAATATCCCGGCTACCTTTAACGAGTGTCTCCACCTTGGCACGGACGCCATTTTCTTCCACTTGCCTGCTTTGCAATAGTATCTTACTGTCTAGAAATTCGTTTGACAGCTTAAGACAATTAATCCTAATTTTCAAGTATCCAAAGAGAAACTATTAATCGAAGTGTTCTCGTGTAACACGGGTCGCTGCAGTTTCTATAGTAAATCGCGACAACCGTTGGGCTCGTATCGCATCGGTTCCAGCTCGGTATTATCGAAGTACCGCTTCGAAACGGCGGCCTGTATATCGTTACACGATGAAAAATGAGTTGTACGCGATTATGGTTTACCATCGAGCGAGATCGCGTTCCGATAACACGACCGGCCGATATTATTGGATGTTGCGCGTAAAAAGTTGTTTCTTCATTAAAACGATACCGTTGCTGGCAATGTCCATCGGGCGGGTATTGATCGGCAAATATTTAACATTATAGGAGGACCCCGTCGTCAGGCTGCTTGCGATAATAAAAACTCGACACCCGTATGTTGTACAAAGACTAAACGTTCGCGGTGCGCATTCATTAGCCCGCTGGCTAACGAAGTTCGCGAGATATTCTCTGTTCATGGAAAAAATCATTTTCGTCACTTGACGATGTTAAATTTGATACCGTGTTTGGATAAAGGATATTTTCGGGCTTTTCGGTCTTTACCAGCTACAAGCTTTTCAATTAATTTTATACCGAATGTTCGGCAACAGGTGGGAGAAAATTCGAAAAAGTGACTCTCCGTGGCAGAAACGGTAATCAGAAAGAAAGAAAATTCTTCGTCTGTTATTATTTCTAATTCTCAATCGTTTGAGAAGGCAGCTGAGATTGCAATCTTTAATTCCTTCTTTCATTCCTTTTTTTTACGATACCCCATCACGCGCGCCCCCTTTCCCTATGTGTATCCTATAACGAAGTGTCTCGAACAAATTAGTTGTTTACAGGCTACCGCGCTTGCGATAGAATTGAAAGAACTTTTCCTCATAAATATTCCGTCATGCGCGCCACCGAAAACAATCAGATTTGGTTGGTAGGAGGGAATGCGGTAACTTGATTAGTCTTTGAACGTCGTTAGTTCTTGGAGCGGTTCCTATTATCCAATATTCGTGTCTGCTGGGTGAACGGTGGTTGTTCACGTGTTCGGGCATACGGGTGGCGAGTCTCGAAAGTTTCAGTCGTTGAATTCAGTCGCCGCGAGGCTTTTAACGACGGGGTGCGCGCCGCGCGCACAATAATCGTTTACGGTTTCCTCGTGGTCGACGAGGAAGAGAGAGAGAAAGAGAAAGAGAGAGAGAGAGAGTCCGGATCGCTGAACGATTCCAGACTTTATATGCGTCTAGTTTGTTAGCCGAGGTTCGAAATCGACGGGGTCGGTGAACGATCTCTCGCAGGGGACGTCGGGCTTTCCAGTCGAGCGACGACGGACACGGGGCGAAACCGGCCAGTAAAAAATTACGCTCGTTAAGTACGATGACCTCCATTTGTCTCGGTATAAAAGAATTTTGCGACCACCGAGTGGATGCCGGTAACGACGGGCTGAATTACTTTTAATAAACGCGCGGTCGATCCAGCGACGGCGCCGGCGACCGATGCCGGATCGTTCGATCGGGATCAACGATCCGATCCGATCCGATCCGTTCCACCGAGCGCTAATGCCAATTAACCGTCTTTATTGTTTTAACTCCCGTCGCGTCGCGTTGCGTCGCGCTGCTGCTTGCGAGTCGTCCGCGCCCACGCGCGCGCACGCCGCCCCGTAAAATCGATTTGGAAAAGAGGAATGTAACTGGTAGCGTGCAAAGTTAATTAAAGTCAACTGCAGAAACAGGGAATTCGGTTAACGTTAAGTGCTGGAACGTTGAGACCCCGTCAAACCTGTAATCGTCTACTTTTTCTTTTTCAAGGAAATTCCATTAAGTTGTGTAATAAGTCCGTTCGCGACGACGACGCCGACGCGTAGTTGGCTTGGACGCGATTCTAGCTGGGGGAAAAAAAATATTCAGATATCACGGGAGTCATGAAAAGTTGATTTCCAGTACGATTTATGTATTAGATTAAATAGTAACGAAGATAGTTCCGGGAATATTTCACTGTGACATCTCGAACTGTTCCTAACCGTTTATCGAACGGCTGTTTTTCAAAACGTTTTAGAAGCTGGCTTTTGTCGCAGAAATTTTTGAAAAATCAATTTTCTCGAATGTTTTCCAGCACTGTGTACGTTAGCTGAACGAAACAAACGCGATATCGGATGAAAAAGTCGTCCGTTTTTTATTTCCCCGTATTGAACTGCGGCAACGGGAAAAATCTACGTTGAAAAACAGTTAATTCAGTTAGCGTTTTGGGAGGAAATTGTGCCAAGAGAAGAGCCGGTATTGTATTAAACATGGATATTCGCGTCACTGGAGTAGGGTTCTATTGCGAGTTTGGAACTTCGTTAATTTTACGAATTTCTAAATGAAATGTTAGAGGCACGCGGTGCTGTTGAGTTCAAATATTTTTGAAACTGCATATTCAGTTCAATTTGTGACGTTTCTGAAAACATCACTGTTCATCATTGCACAGGGTTCTTTAAAGAATTGCAGCTGAAGAAATTGATATTTGATCGTAAATATTTTGACGTTTCAAACGTTTAATAAAAGCAAAAAGAAAAAATGGAGATAGAACGAGTTTTCTTAATCTGGTTGCTTTTTATGACTTTCATAACGTTCGGAAGAACGTTTCACTTGGTCCAATAACGTCAAAAGAGATATCGAAGGAATCGTTATCGCTTCACGACCTTCTGGTCATATTTGATCAGCATGAATTTATGCATTTTATATATTACAAATTGCAGGGCTCATATTCCATTCCGAAAAAAATGCTAACAGATTCTCTTTAAACCGCGTATAAGCGTGACTAGACTGCGGATATGCAAATTTCAATTAAAAAATACTAAAATTTTTAATTCACCTTTTCTACAACGAGTCTTCCAATCGTCGAAAGTGATTTTTCTCCGAATTCGATTTTTTGAAAATTAACTGTAAAACTGTAGAACTGCATAAAGATCTGCAGTCTAAGTACGAAGAATTATCGTTCGATATACAGGGTGTGCTATACGTGAGCATAAATTTGAAACCGAACTCGCAATCTTGCGCACGATATTGCCGTTTCCTCGGTATTTCTTAATAACCGGCGCGGAGGGTGGCGAGGTCAACACCCACCGGGGCACGTCGGTTTCAATCTCTCTCTCCGGTAATTGTAATTTATAACAAAACCGCGTGGGCTCGATTGCAAACAAAACCTGGAAGATCGCGCGGTTCCTCTATTGTTCGCTGGGTGGTTGGCGAGCGAGAGAGAGAGAGAGAGAGAGAGAGAGAAAGAGCAAAGGAATAAGACTGCGGCCTCGCGCATCCGGGAGAGCGGAGCCTCGAAAACAAAACGAAAAAAAAAAAAATAAAAGATTACGTTTCCATGAGTTCGAATGTGGAGGACGGCGGGAAGGATCGGCGTGCGAAGTATACGGAAAAAGAGAATTAAGCAGCGGTCCACGAATCTCTAGCGCTCGACGTCCGCGCCAGAAGAAAAAGGTAGTTAACTCGGTAAAAAACGGCCGCGGCCGTACAATAGCGCGACCGGAGAACTCGGCGAACCAAGACTTCGGAGCATTGTGTTTCGAAAGGTTTCATTATGAAAAACATCGGGAGGAGATTTTCGGTCGGTCAGTGTCCGTCAGCGCGGAGGCTGTGTCCTCGGACGAGCATCGACTCGTGTTCTCGAATTCGCGATTGTCGAGCAGTCGAGACGCCCGGAAAATTTTTCGGAGGATGCTGGGTAGCCACAGTCGCTGTCTGAGAGTGCGACTTGACAATGAGTGCAGGGTGCAAAGAAATGGACTATGTACTGGAAAAATTGTTCTGCACGACGGGAGGGTCGAATCAATTATTAGAGAGAATCGTGTCAATCGATTGGAGGAAACGTTGTAATTTTCGAATGTTTCCACCGGGATCGGACGTATTTCGTGGACGTCTAGATCCCGCTATACGAACCAGCATCGCGAAATCCGACCTGAATGGGCAAGAACACTCCGGCAAATTAAAAAATATGGCACAGGTCCAGCGCACTGGCACCGACACTGCACACTTTCGACTTCTTCCCGCTCCATTCGACGGGTTCACCCATCGCGCATCGACCGAACAATCCTAAGCGGAAACAGCCGCGAGTTTTTCCACCCGCGCCTAATCGCGTGACGCCGGAACGATGGCCATCTTCCGTCAGGAACGATACTCCTGCGACATTCTTGTTTGGGTATTTTAAATGGACGACTTCTAACAATTTTGAGAAAACGCGTGACCAGCGTTATCTAACTTTGCCCAAGTGATTCCACGGGGAATCACATAATCGACTGATAAAGCGAATAAACTTTGAAGCGGAAGGGAGGCGCGCGGAAAGGAAATGGACGTCAATCGTGCCGTTTCTGTTCGACGTTGTATCGCATTAAATTGTATTATTGGAAAAAAAGTAAAAGTAGTCGGGAACCGTTCTCCGACAGTATAATCAGAAAAATCGATACCGAGTAAAATTGAATATTAATGGTCTCAGCAGATTATTAATATCGAAAGGTAATTGGATTTCTTTCTTTATTTTGCGAGATCGAGGTGATGAAAGCTATTCCAGACGGTCGGTTAAACACGTGAAAAGAGAGGTTCGTTAAACATACTATGTTAAAGGAATTATAAAAACGGAATTGAAGTGTTCGCTCGACTGATGGTCGAATTTTTCATCCAATTTGTACAAAAATGATGTAAAACTACCAGCGAATTTTACCGAATTCTCTGTGTTATACACTTCAAAAATTTTAAACAATTGTTTTTTTCCCCTCTATTGTATAACATTGACGGAAAAGTATATATTTTTTCCGAGCAGATTTCATTCGTGTCGATCAGGTTTACGCTTAGCAACGTTTCTGCACGAGCGCGTTCGTTTTATATGTAACGAAGCATCGAAATATCTAGATCGTATCGACGTATATATTGATGGACTATTCCGAAAGAATTCGCTGTAAAAGCACAAATGTGCGTTAAATATTACAGCTCAGGAGATTCGATCTACGTTTCAAAGTTCCATTTTGTGAAATAATAGAAGGCACCTTTTTTCGGCGATCGATTAGAGTTCTTTGAGCAGAAAGTGCCGCGAAAACTAGGACGAAACGATGGATTCGCGAAGATTTAGCCGCTCCTCGCGAACCGGAATCCTCGGAAGGGATAAGAAAACGACATAGTTCTAATGAACTATAGAAACGAGGACTCGCGCGACGGTTCGCCGAGCCTCTTTTCACCGAGTCTTGCTTCTCTTCTGTTTCGAATTCGTATCAGACCGTGTGCGAATCCTCGGCCGATAAAATTCCTCAATTCATCAAATTTATCAATTCGATCACGAATCTTCGAGTTAAGCGCGTCCAAAGAAAGAAATCGATAGAAAATCGATCAACTACTGAGAAGTTCGAATATTCTTTGAGTTTCGACGATCGATTCCGATAACGAGCTTCTGTCACAATGGCTCGTTACGAAAGTGTTCGAGGAAAAAATCCGACTCGAGCGGAAAAATGATCGGCCCCAGAACGAAATAGATTCTTTTTACAGGGGGGAGTTCTGTACTTGGCGGGTAACGATCGTGGGGATCCTCGAATCGTTTCGGTGCGATTCTACGTTTCGACTCGGAACAGAATGGAACACGGGCGAGAGTAAAAGATCTATAGCAGCTTCGGGTTTCCTTCGAGGGGCTCGGCCCTGCACACACACGCACGTTTTAATGGTCTCCCGGCATTCATATTCATCCTTTCTTTCAACGGGAACGAGCGCGCGTCGCGTCGTCTTTTTGTACGGTGCCGACCGGTTCTCTTTTCCTTTGATTTCCCGTTGCGATCCCGCGGCAACGGATACCGATCGGGACTCGCATTAATTTTCGGGAATATCGGCGGGCCGAGCGTAACTACTGCTTTGCATAGCGCGAACGAGAACGCGCGGCAAAACAACGTGTGCGACCGGGCAAATCGGATCCGCGGAATCAGCATATCTGTTCGAAACGGTGCGGGTGTGCGGTGCGGGAACGACGCATAAAATGGAACACACACGGCCGCGGGAAACGCCGCGAATGGCACGCCCTCCTCCCTCTGCACCCACCCCAACCCCCGACTGCTTTATCGACGAAATCTGAATAAATGGTCCGTTTCGGGGCTCGGAATCGCGAAAAGTGAAAAACAACGCGCCGGGATACATCATTTCTCGCGGAGCTGATGTGTCACGGGCCGGCGATACCGATCTTTGTGGAGCTGCGGTTTCGCCTGCAAACCGGAGGATTATCGACCGCGAGCGCATGGTTTCCCGACGATCTTTGTTCCGCATCGAATCGCTCTGCTAATCAAAGCTGCCAGCCTGTTATTAACCGACCCGTTGCCCGCTCAAATATTCGAGATAATGAAAAATGCCTGGCACGCTTAACTCCGCTGGAGATCTTCCGGCTGCTTGAACGAAAAAATCATTTTCATTCGCATATTTCCGTGCCGGCGCGTGCACGTTTCTTTACCCGCGTCGTCACTTAGCCGCTTCTGTACTCGTCAATTACGAGGATGACCATTCGAAACCGTCGATTGAAATTGTTGTTACACCTGGTATGCGAGCAGCAGGTGAATTTCGAATATCTTCGGCAGATTTGGATAAGTGAGATACTTTTTGGTTGACGTGGAGCTGCAACGTTTGAAGGGGCGGGTTGTTGCGAATGAGATGTTCGTTTATCCGCCGGCTCCGAGAAAAACCATCCGGGGTAAGAAATTTATCGATGAAAGTAAGTCGTGCCACTGGGGCGTCGTAAATACCGTGGCACTCCCGTCACTTCCCTGGAACTCTCTGTAGACGCGTTACCCGCCGGGATCGTTCATAATTCACATCCGATTTGAACAAAGTTTTCGAACTAGCGCGATTTGCTTAATACACTGCTGTCCTCCTTTCCACTGTCTATTCTCTGCCCTCTTTCACCCCCGTCCCCATCTGGATTCGTCCTCCTCCCAGCTTTCCCGGCGTTTGCTCTCTTCAATCGTTCGACGTGCTCGCGTCCGTGCGGTTCATTTGCAAGCAAACTTTTTCATTCTATTATCTCGCCGTCCTCGATCCCATCGTGATCGCGATCGAGGGATTTCCCGTGCAGATTGCGGGACTCAGCATCTGACTGACGTTCGAATATAATATATGTATATATATATATATTATTATATCATAAAAGTACAATTCGTTCTAGCGTCAGATTATTTCCGGGTTTCTGTGTCCTCGCGGGTACAATTGTTTCGCGACACCCTGTGTAAACGATTTTCTTGCAGCGCGTGGCTGGAAGTTACCCAGGTGACTCGAATTAGGTCACCGGAAGTAGGTGGAGAAGTATCAAACTCGAAAATACGTTCGCGTTCCTCGGAGATTAAACGAATGGAGTTTGTTCGCGAAACAGTTGAAGCGTTATTATTTATGTTAACGCCCGTAATTAATGGATCCTGGAATAGTATTTGCGCGGCGGCCCGGGGGCGCTCCCGGATACGCGGCAACTTACGATTCAGAATTAATGGGAACGAAATCATTTGTTTCGCCGATGCCGCCCTCTTATTAAACTACCGGCAATCCCGGTTACACCTGCAGAACCCGTGTGAAATTTACGAGCGCCGGTCTATCGCGCATCCTTTAGACTATCTTCGAATCCTTCCTCCTGAACGGAGCCTTGTTGTCGAGTAAATCGAATAATTTGTCAACATCCGAGCGACCGATTAATCGCAATCGACCGTGCCGTTCTGACGCGAAACTAAATAGAAGACGCGGTCTCGTTCCCGGCGCTAATTAACCCTCGTGCCTCTTGTCGGTTTGACACAGTTTTCGCTGCTTCCCGAAAAGATATCAGGCTGGATGGAAATTTTCAGAACATTCGACTGCGTCTCGTCCAATTCTCAGGTTTAAGAATGTTGGTTCAAAGTTCGGGGCCAAAGTTGCTCCAGATATTATCGATACGTCAAAGTTTCTGTCACGGTTCAAAATGTGAATTTCGTTTGCCGAACGCAATTTTGCCAACGTTGCCGCGCGTATATGAATCTATCGGCATACCTCTGTGACATTTTTCTCGATCGTTAATTCGTTCAGCTGGCCGGAATGCTCGCGTGATTCGCCCGGAATCAATCGTGGCGGGGGACGCGCTCGATTCTTTAACGAGTAGATTCACCCGGGGCCTTTTAATTAAATTCCACGGACGGACGAGCGAGCGAACGAAGCAACAGTGGTGTTGGCGGGGCGACGGAGACTGCATTCTTTCTCTCGTTTCGTGCTACAATCTCATTTGTTTCTTCGTGAGGATTCGAGGTCCGCGGACGATCAAACGAGCGTCCCGTCGTCGCGGCAAATTTCCGCCTGGCAACGCACGCTCGTGATCAAAAACAATGGGCAGTGTGTGTGCGGGTGTTGGTGTCGGTGCGGCGTACGTGTCCGCGAGCGAGTGCGCGCCGGATAATTAATTATCGAAACCCGTGCATGCGGGGTATTCGTGCCGGTGGGTCGACGCTTTATTCGCCGTAAAGTTTTACTCACTTATTCCATTATCCGGCAGATAATTTTAATTCGCGGGCACGGCTCCGTTATCTCCGAGCTCATGGTCCAGCCTGCACGGGCACAGAACCGGTGAGCTCCTCCTCCTCCTCCTCCTCCTCCTCCTCCGCAAGGAATATTAACGGGTCGCTGACAAGGGGTGGAATATTTGTAAAACTATGCGTAGCCGGAGGGGTGCTCGATGGGGGGACATGCCAGCGTGCGGCTGGAAATATGACGAGCTTTCGCAGGAAATACCCTAGGGAGCAGCAGTCGCGGTGAGCCGACTGAACGCGCTTTAAACTATAAACACACGTAGTCGGCGCATATTTACCGGCGAGCCGAGCGCACCGCTCTAAAACGAAATACCTACGGTCGACGTTCTTTTCCTTGGAATTCGCAGGGGTTCAACTACCCGTCGGTATTCCCCGCGCGTAATCCGAGGAGGCAACGTTACAGCGGGCCCTCGAAAAACAGCGGAAATAGATTTCAAACTAATCGCGCTGAGAATATCTTTTATCAGTACTTAATAATTGGCCGTTTTCTGCAGCCACCGTGCAACGTATCGAGAAATGGTAGGACCGAGCACCGGAAGAAACGTGTTTCGCGAAAGTTCCGCGGTCGTGTCACAGCGCCGGAAATTCCGGTAGGAGGAGGTTCGGTCCGGATGACAGAAAGTTTCGTCGAAGGACAATACAACCTGGATATTCGCAAGACTCGAAGATATTCAGGGCGAAGTGGCGCGCAGGGCAGCGCCCATCGGGACCATCCATAATTTAACAGCGATCCGAAGTTTCTCGGCGACGGTGGTTCGCTCTGCTGTGCGAGGAATACTTGTTCGACGCAGCGGTGTGTTCCTCTTTAACCCCCTTGACACGTTTCCGGCGCGGATTCGAGGCAACGGCCACTCTTCTCGCGCCGCGCCGCGCCGGCCCGTCAGCTTCCCTGGCTCCCTCTTCTCAGCTTTTTACCCCGGGACAAATTCTGCGGTTTCCCCTGGCAAGATTCTACTTACAAAAGCAGTACCAGGCTACGCTCCCTTTGACAAACTTCCAATCCAATCGACAAACGAATCGATCGGAGCCGCCCGAACGGTTTTCCCGGGGATATTCAATGGCCCCGCCTCGACTCGATTCAGTCGGGTCTCCTCGTTTTCTTTCCGCGCTTCCTCCGGGCCGCATTCAACCGACACAATACTTTGCCAAAGTAAACTTCGCCCCCGTTCTTACTGCGTGTAATTTCGAATCTAATTACTGGATACATTTCCTCGGGTCCGTTCTCCTTCGATTGAAAGCGTCCGACCACAGGAATCTCTGCTCACTAGCCATCCGAAGCCCTAGGCAGAACAGAGAAAGAGAGATAGAGAGAAAGAGGGGGGGGGGGGGGGGGGAACGATAGAGGGGTGGAGACTGCTCGAATTGTATGGTCACTATACTGTTCCACGATGATCTACACAAAGTAGATTTTTGTGACCGGTTGGTCGCGTGCCCATAAAGGCACCCTTTTATCGATTCAATACCGTTTATCGACTCAAAAGTTTCCCACAAAATAAGTGATAAACTGTTTACCTGATAAAAAATATCGACCGTGCAAACATAATTGAACTCGAATTCAACGTTTCGTATAATATCTCCAGAATTCCACCAGAGGGAACAGTTAGGTGACAAACCTCTAGGCGTAATTGTGTTACGCATGCACAGTGTCCAGATAATTGCATCGTGTCCTTTATGCGATGTAAAAATTCGTTCAGCGAGAAACTTGAAGAGTGCAGTAAAGGCATCCCCCGAGGCGGTAACAATGAAAAATGACGAGGCTTTATGACCGAGTAGGATCGAATAACCGGTAAATTGAATGTAAGTCTCGGCTCATAATTCCGGCGCCACGTAAACGACTTGATGGAGCGTTAATCCTGCGGATTCGAGCGAATTTACGGCGCGGAAACCGTAGAAACCGGGGAAGTCTGGGCTTGCAGGTGCACCGGCGATTTACTTCCGAAGGAGGACGGTCCCTCGTGTTCCAGTCGGCTCGCCGCTGAATCGACCACCGCCTCGTTCCGCTTTGAGCTCCCTCTCGGCAGCCGTTCGTTGATTTCTTGCCGACAGCGTAGGCCGCCGCGCCCGTTGCCGGCTGAACAAGACACCGCGACGAGACTCGTCGCTTTGATGCTGGTCACGCGGAATTTCAAATCCTCCGCCGTCTCGTGTTTTTGCGGTTGAGAAAACACGAGGTTGTTTGTCTTTTCGATGCGCAACGCGCGCTCCGCCAACGGAAGACGTCTCGAGACAGCGTCGAATCTGTCGGCGCGGCGTTTGGGTTCGTTAGACCGAGCAAACAGACTGCGCTCTCCGAGTGGTTGCCGCTTTCGCGAGAGCAGGGCCATCGATTCTGCCGACAAATTCGTTAAATGTGCGAGCGTGCGAAACGCCCACGCTCGATAATCCACCCCCCGTCGCGTCCCGCGTGATCTAACCGCGCCGATTCCTTTATCCGCGGACAAAACGAGCAACGGAACGAGAAGCCGGATGATCACAATGCCCGATATTTATCGGTAGGCGAAATCAACTTTTTAAATCATCGGATTTTTGCGAACAGAGCCTTAAAACACACTCGTTGCCCCCGCTGATCCACATAATCCCGATACGAAAACGTAATCTTCCAACAAGTATCCGCATCGTGATCGATCGTGATCGTTCACAGAAGTTTCGAGTAGTTCCATTCTTTTCCCTAGATACCGTGAACCCATCAACGTCGGACGCCCACAGCGAGGCTAATGAGAGCATCGTTATTTTTGTTCAAAGTCCGCGACCACTCGGTCAAACGGAAACATTAGTTAGAGCGGGCCGGGCTCGGAGAGTTCAATTTGTTTACAACAATTCGGGTGTTGATTCTCACGGTGTTGCAGCGACGGCGCGGCGATCGATGCGATTTTACATGCAGACGCCACTCCCGCCCCCGCATCCACCCCCGCTGCACGTTCAATTCCCCGACGAGTTAAACTTGTCCGTGGATGTTCGCAGAGCTAGCCTGGCTGGTTTTGGGCGGGATCGATCGATCACGAAAATTCGACAAATTAGTAACGAGTTGGCGGAGTTCTCTCGGGGTGATCGATGCCGGCTCCGAGTCGACGCCCACTCGGTTCAAGGTCAACCGAGCGACACCCGCCTGTCCGTCCGATTTAATCAAGGTCCTCCCGACCGCGCTCAACGGTTTTCGCGTAATTAGAAGCTGGTTAGGGGTTAACGGCGCGGTGCGGAGACCGGATGTTCTACCAAGACGGCGGAAGGGAAATAGCTCGTAGCATGAGTCGCGTAGGGACGCGGAAACGAGCGGTTGGCTGGCATGCGAGAACGCATCTGAAATCCGAAGGGGCTTTGTGCGAAATCTGTCTGGCGAGAAGCAAGCAAGGTGGCGCGGACGAGTCGACCGGAGGGTTGGGAAAGGGAAGAGAAAGAGAAAGAGAAAGAGAAAGGGAAACGGGAATGAGAATGCGAGAATGGGGAATGGGAACGGGAGAGGAAAGGGTATGTGTATGTGTGTGTGTGTGTGTGTGTGTGTGTGTGGTATAGAAAAATACGGGAGACACACAGGGGTTGTCGGCGAGAAGGGAGTCGGGACGCGAGGGGTTGGGGTTGTAGGAAGCGGCGAAGAGGGTAAAGAGGAACTCCGACACGACGTGGACGCGCGAGACAAAGGAACGATGGGAAAGAAGAAGCGGAGGCAACCAGCTAGCGTGTATTATTTTCCAGGATGATGAGGGCGGCTGCTGGTCGAGTTGGTTGCTTTCCAGCGACCGCTGCAGGCTGGCTGAGACAGGATGAGAGGATGAGACGTACAATTAGTACCGCCTGCTCGCCCTTCCGCGCCGCTCTTTCGCCCGTGGACGACTGTCAACTCGCCGGGACTCGATGCTAGTCGGCTGCTACCCCGCCTATCGCGTCTCTCGCCCCGACAGGCTCGGGGGATGAAGGGTTAAAGACTTCGAACCACCACCGACGGAGTCGATATCGCTTCCCGTAGGCTAACTGCTTGCTCGTCGGCCACCGCCCGAAACCGACGGAATTAGTTCCTATCACGGCTCTAGGCTCCCACTCTCTCTCTCTCTCTGGGGTTTGCCTGCGAGCATGCAAATCGAGGCCGGATTATAGCTCGAGACCGACTACTATTCTACGTTTCGTTGCGTTCGAGCATAACGGAATTAAAACGGCAAGGTCGTTTAAGACATCTATGCGACGCGAGTCTGCCGATACAGATTATGGTCGCAACCTTTCGCTATCATCCTTCTGCTCAAGTCACCAGGGAAACTTGTGACTATCTCGCGGACTGCAATTCCCTCTGGCGTTTTGATGAGATCGAATTCAGAGAATCAAGAGCTCAGAAACACTTCCGACGTTTCTGGCATCGTCGTTCGTGTTTCCACCCTCGCTCCGAGTTCCTAGCGAAAGGAGACGTTAGGTGGGGGAAGGAAGAACAGCTTTGTGGATCCAGACTACCCTTATCGCGGATTCCAGGCCATTGTCCAGACCCTGACGCGGCCGTGCATAAAGTTTCACCCTCTTGCCAAGCGGGTTTGCGCCGTTTCTCTCTCCGCGAGCAGCCGAGCAACGCGAAGCTGTTGTTGGATGGCACCTTAAATTGTCCCGGTACCGGGACCCGCGATTTAATGTTTTTCATTTTTTTCCTACCCGGAACGCACTCGAATATCGCTCGGTCGCATGCGAAATCAACTTCGCGCGGAATCTCGGCTGACCCAGTGACATGCATCGGGTTCGTTTCGACCCGTTTGGAAAACTCGACGCGGCGAAAGCTCGCGCAAAGACGACGTTAACGCGCGTTGTGAAAGTTTCATCGAGCGGCGTTATCCCCCGCGAGAACGTACCATTTCGTTCGACGTGGACTCCGCTATCAATGGACAAACGACAGCTGAATATAGGCGGAGCGAGAGAGAGAGAGAGAGAGAGAGAGAGAGAGAGAGAGAGAGAGAGAGAGAGAGAGAGAGAGAGCCGCCTGCAAAAGTAACCGGCGCGGCGAACAACGCGAACAAACGTTGACGTCGGCCTGCCATTTCGTACGAACTGAATCTACACGGTGGGCCGATAACTTTGGCCACCTTCAACACTTTTTAGCATTCGCATAAGTAAATAGTCACACTATTCGCATCAGTGCTCACGAATATCTCTCGACATACAGTCAATTCACTCGATCCACTTAATTTGGTCCCCGAACCAGAGAATTCCTCGCATTAAAACTTTGATTTTTGGCATTTTCTTCTCAAGATTTACGAGATTATATGAAAAAAGTTAAAAATTTTTGGCCCCAAAAAGTGAAGTTCAGTCATCTTTTGTATGAATTTTGTGCCAACATGTTATGGAAAGAAATATGAAAAAGAAGGTTACGAAGCAGGTGTGATTTGACTAATGAGTTGAGTTAATCAGAAAAAAGGTGCCACAACGGCAGCAGAAGTTGCATCAATATTTTCAGCTTAACTCTTGCGTGGACAGTAACCGCCTGTGTTATTGCAATATCGCTGCATCAGATTACGCGAAACTGTTGAAAGACTGCGCGGAAACAATTTAGCGTGGCCTCCATATTTGCGATGCATCTGAATATTCAAACGACCGTATTTTTGCAGGATAGCCGCAATTTATTGGCAACCGGCGAAAAAACACTCGCAAATGGAAAAGTTCTAATAACGATGGATTGGTTTTTCGTTCGGTGCACCATTCTTTGAGATATTTTCACAATCTGGCGGGTTAGAATTATTCCGTTAACGTGTGACGATATTTATACTAAACACAGTGATTTGTTTGATGAAAGTAAATAATAAGTAATTCGATAAATCGCCAATCTGTAACTGAATTTCACCGTGTATCAAACGGCATAGTATAAAATTGATTAAACGCTATGTTGTACGACGCACGAACATATGTACCTTTGAGCTGGTAACCTATAAAATTAGCAATTTCGTTCGTATCAACAGCCAAGTAATAATTTCGGTTCATAACCAGCGAAATGTCCGTAATTATTATTTTGCCGTTAGTACGAACGAAACATATTTGCTAATATTATAGTCCACCTGTTTATTGGTTCATTGTTACTTAGATTCGAAATCAGGTCGAACACGTTCAATTTTACCCGTACACGTGAGCATTATCCCCGATAATTCACGAACACGTCAGACTCGGATTTCTGTATTTATCCTAATTATAATTCGGGTTATTTTCCGACGGCGAGGGTATTGAAAATCATTGGCCAGTAATCGCAGCGATTCCGTTGCAGCGGGGGCTCGGCGTGCGAGAAGTCAAAGTCATCGGTAGGCGTTTACAATAAAACGGAGAGGGTCTCTGTTCCCTCTCGCGCGTGTCCTCAGAAATTTGCTCCCTTTGAGACAGCCCGATTGGACGGGAACGCTCGATTACCCAAGGCAAATCTTAGCGCGAGATCTCTACGAGAACGTGACCCGGATTCACTGGTGCCATACTTGCTCGTGAAAATCGTTCTCGCGCGATTCACAGAGGGGCCTGGGTGCGACATTTCATCCGGCGAGGACTTGACTTTTCGTCCTAATTTTGCGTTCATCGATTTCGGCTCGGCTAGGTTGCATGCACGCGTTCGTTGCAACCCCGCTGCGTGCACGCGCGCCAAAATGCCTGTGCAACACGGGAAGCGTGGACGCGACATCCTCGACCGTTCACGAGGAACCCATCTATTTCTTTTGAAGAAAACTTTTGCTTGGGCGACTGAGCCGATCAATTAAAAATTTACTTTCATCCCCTATGGCCGCTCCGAGACATTGGTGACGATCGAAAGAACTCCGAGGAATATTGCGATTGGTTTTACGACGTCGACCCGATGCTGTAACCCCACGTCGAGTTGCTTTTTCGGCTCGCCGGACACGGAAGTAACGTCGTTCGCAAAGTGCTTCTGAACTTCGACATCCCTGCTCGATCGACGTCGAAATGGCACCGTGCCATTCGTAATGGGCAAACTTAATATTGGATTGTTCTTTTTTTTGTGATCGACATGGCCGGCGAAACAGCGACTCGTCGGGGTGGGGGTAGTTCCGAGACTTTTATCGGCTAGGCATTTTTCTACCTCCTAAATTGATCGCCTGTATTTTTGCTAAAAGTATTTCAATGTCTTTCCTTAGTTGGCAATATTTTGACATATTTCGTAAACGAACGGTTCGAACTATTTCAAGCGACGGAGCGCCACGGTCAAAGGGGTTAATAAAAACAAATCTGTTTATGCCACGGAAATTATAAATAAACTTCGAAGTTAATTCCCCGTGACGAGGTGTTATTCTCAAGATCGATTATGCCGATCAGAGCGCGCTTAACAATGGCACGAGAGTTCCGTAAACACTGCGAAGGCTCTATCTATATTCCGTTGACCGAAGGTAGTCGACCTTCTCTGATTGATCGTAAAGGTTACAGGGGGCAGTGCGTAATAAATAATTTCGAAATCGAGATGAGCTGGGTCACTGGCGAGCAGTATGCTCCTTACGGTCGGCCGCGCAGGTCGCCGAACGCTCGCTTTAAAGGGATGCTCGTCTCCATTTTGTTCCTCGTGTTCGCTTCTGCACGCAACCTTTTTCCGGAAGGGCGTTCGACACGGTGCGCTGTGTTCTGTGACGGTGTTTTGCAGAAAACAGGCGGCGACAACAACGCGGACGCAAAAATTATTGGAATCGGCAAACGTCGAGGGTTGAATCGTCGAGGGTTGCGAATCGAGCGGGGATCGCCGAAAGGGAATACGGAGGAATATAGGGGGTCAGCCGAGGTTCGGTTTGGTATTCCGCTAATCTCGAACATCAATATTAGCACTAAGCCTTAGACACAGAGCTTGATTAGCGGGCCACCCGGTATTCCACGTGTATATCAGTTCTGTGCCGTAGTCATCACGATGGATCGTATTGTGAGTGGCGGAGCCGACCTCGAATTGCTCCGTGAATTCAGTGATCGTAGAAATGTTTGGCGCAACAATTAACCAAGATTTCGATCGATCGAACTTCCACTGTAATATGTACTGCAGGGATCAGGGGCGACAAATCGTCGGGGTCGCCATGTTTTCTCTTTCAAATTGATCGCCCAATGAAAGTCTCGTCCGCCTGCGAACGTTATTCGGTGATACATCTTCCTTGCGTATCGCGTCCCTTCGCCGACACATCTGAAATGAAATTTTTTCCAGCGTTTCCACGATTAACAATCCTATCGCGCGTTTCTCAATTGGAACTCTTTCAGAGATTTTTCGTAATTTCACGCGAATGCCAGCGGGAAGATAGTCGGCGCTGACACCGCGGATTACGGGAAAAATTAGAAGCGTGTTACGCCCGGATTCGTTCGAATTCGACGACCAAGAGCGGAAACATTTTTTTAGATTCGGCCGCGGAGAGCAACAACCATAGTCGCCGCAATATACATCGATCAAATTTTCATCGGCCGGGCCGAGAACGCTCGGGAATTCCAACACGCTGCCCAACAATCCTGGAAACTTTTTAACGCTGAATCCCATCGAGTCCGATGACTTCCGCTCTTCCAATCTTTCCCCGAAGTATCGTGCAGCCGAAACAATAACCGAACTGGATTGGTTTACATGCAGGCAAACGTTCCTGATACCGGCGAAACGCGGAATCATGCACGACCAACGGTCACCGTGGCGATAGCAATTTCGAGAGAGAACGTAGCTGCGAGAACAGGAGAGATTCGTTCGGTTGTTAACAGGTTTTCCCATTTCGCTGTTCAATGCTTTTCTGCGATTTCTTATGGTTTTATTAGGATTCGAAAGGACTCGGCAATCCTCTCATCGGCTCTGTTGGAACTAATAGCAACAATTTTTAAATAGTCTATTCATTACAGAATCACACGATAGAAGTAATAGAAAATAAAGGACTTACTTTTTCATCCAGACGCGTAGATAGTATTGCGAGTAATCAGTAAATTCCCGGAGAATGGGCTACGAATTAAATTGCACGGCTAATGAGTTTGTGAAGAATTCAAGTGTAGCGAATAGAAATTCGAGTTGAACCCTCGTGCGTTTATCGCGCCGGTGCTTAAATCTTTTTGGCCGGGAGCGTATCTTCCCGCTGCCGTTCTGGTTTTTCGGTGTAAAATCAGAGAACGGTGGTGTCGGAGTCGAGGGACCGGCGCGTTATTTTTATCGCAAAAATCGGCGATAACCGGGAACGATGACTGGCGGTCGTTTCGACGATGGACACGGTGGAACCCGCTCGCGCGATCGGGAATTGAAATATGGGACAAGTCGGGAGAGCACTAAAGCGATTTTGCGGAACCGTTGATAGCGACGCGGTCTGCGTTGTTCCGTGATCACGTTGTTGCGCTGTTCCGCGTAGTTTCGCGTAACACGGTTACCTTTCGCGGAGACGTTCCGAAGGGGGAAACGGAAATACCGGTCGGTGCTTTAAGGAGTTCCCCCGGAGAAAAGTGCAATTACATTTTCAGAAAACTTGGAAACGACACTACTAACCGTTCGCTTTAATTCGTTCCGCGGGAGTTACGGCGGCTGAGAACGCCGTGGAATAAAACGCTATCGGTTAATTGCATTGTCTTCCGCGAGTAGAATTCCTGTCTAGCCTCTTGGCGCGGCTGCGCGCGAACGATAACGTCCAGTAAATTCGAACCGATAACAGTCTGCGCGCGCCCGCCGTGAAACTATGAAGTTTCTTTCCCAACGGTGCACAGGCGCGCAGAATCCCCGTTGATTTGCGAATCTTTGCTAATTTGCAATGCGAACCGTTTGCGTAGAGCAAGTCCCGACGTTCAGACTTTGATTACTCGATATAATATCTTTTTCAATTTTTCAAAACGTGCAAAACATTCACGAGAAACGGCTCGCATTTTCGCTTGCTGTCGCGATCGTAACTCGAATCGAATTCTGGGCTGAACGAGGAGAGGAAAAAGAAATTCGTAGTACACCATGCTGATTTAAATGGAAGTTTCGTCTCAACGGAGAGTAATTTACATGGGACGAAAGAGGGGTGGGGGTGGGAGAGAGAGAGAGAGAGAGCGTTCCGCGGAGTCGAGTGTGTATACCGTCGTCAGAAATTTTCTGCTATTCGGCGAGTTGCAGCGTCGTTGATGGCGGCTGATGGGCGTGCCGTGTATACTTTATAGCCATGGGCGGCAGATTTAGTTTCCGTAATAAGCTCGACTAGACGCGCAGCCGCGGGGAACACCCGAACTCTCTCGCGGCGAATTCTGAATTTAATATAAACTCGTCCATTCGTCGGCTCCGCACTTCCGTCGGCGTCGCGCGCGCCGCAACGATGAACGATTTATTGAGGCGGCGCGTTTCATGCCGGTCGGAAACCGATACAGTAAAAAATGAAAAAATAAAAAAATTCCACGGAGAAAGACGGAAGGAAGAAGTCGTTTCTCTTCTCTGCCGGCGAATTTGTTACGTTCCTCCGGGACAGAGTTACGACGTCATTTATTTTTTATCACGCTCGTCAGCAGACCAGCATCCATTAATTGTGTTGACAATCATTTTACAGAATCGAGGCAACTTACTTGACGAAACTAAAAGAATTCTCGCAGGAACCCCAGGATTGAATTGAACCGATTACGCGTGAAACACGTACTCGGATATCATCGATTCGGATAATCGAGGCTCCATTGTATCGCGAATCGAACAAGTCGATTACGATGCCAATAGCGTCGCGTTTCAATAGGAAAAATGTCCTAAACCGATCAGCAACAGTCTCGCGCAGAAATAATCGAAATTAATGCAACAATTAACTGCAAAATAGAATCTCTAAATCAATATCGCTGAACGTGTAACGTCACAGCAGTTATTTCAGAAAAGCACTGCATCGAACGCGTTGACAACCGTGACACCCGTATCGACGGGATTATTTGTCCAGTTGTGAAAATTAATTTCTGCGCTGACAGATCGAGTACAACGAATTTGTTTACGATTTGCAACATACAAGAGGATTGCAAGAGTGACGAATATCATAAAACGTATCTACACAGTTGGTGTTTTTGTCGAATAAACCGCTTCGATTGTAGTTTGTGAGACGCGGAGAATAAATTGAAATTTCCAGCCTTAGCAGTCGCGACAAATGGAAAATAATAGGATAACGATATTCGATTGATCTACTCGTTTTCACGACTCGAATTCACGGCGCGTTTCCAAGAAAGGTTGACCGCTCGAGGGGAAAAGCGTTCATTTTTCGCGCGCGCGACGCGACCCGAATACATTGTCGTTCCCCGGAGAAGTTATTAATTTTTCGAAAGTTTCATTGGCTGCGGCAATTGGAAAGAGGACGGAGAGAGAGGGAGAGAGAGAGAGAGAGATATTCGAGCAATTTCATCGAATGACTCGACCCTTGGAAGAAGCGGGGCAAGCTTGGCAGCCGTGAACGAACGTGATCGTTAGCACCGCCGCGCCAGTTTCGTTGCAGTGGCGCAGAACAAATTAACAAAGCGACCACTTTAACCGATGGTGCTTGACCTTCGACGTCTGATGAAAATAGAACGCGCCACCTTCTGATCATCTTAATGAGCTACCAACAATGAGAGCCGTCTAGACACACCACGGCCAAAGATAGCAACCTCCTTGCTTTTTTGCCACGTTTGCAGTTCCAGATTAGTATTCCGCGAATATCAGAAATTAGCGAACGAAACTGTACATTTTCACAAGCTATCCAATCTAATCATCGACGTCCGTGTGTATCGATGTTTTCTCGTGCAAAGCGACTGCCATAACTGCACAAATATCGGCGTGCACACAACGTATGATCCGACAACTAATATTGAGACAACAAACGATTGCAAGCGCCAACGTAAAAACAAGAAAGACACACAATAGAGAGGAAATAAAAACGGAGGAAAAAATCAAATAATACAGTTTATTCAGTCGTCTGTCGAAGCCTGTTAACATTTCGAGCTAGCAAAAACAATTAGAAAAATCGATATTCTCCTAAAAAATGTTTTCCCCTGTACACAAACGCTAAATACAATTTTGTTTGCCGCGTAGAGTACCCGCGGCACACGGATGTAAAGTTATGTACGAAGAATTACTTTAAACCCGGCTGGTTTCATTGAATCCGTCGAACGTTGCGCCGCTCCCACCGATCGGGAAATGGTATTTGATTATTGCAACGTTTTCCTTTTTTTTTTTTTGTATTTAGCCGTACTCTGATACGCTCCAATTTTGTCTTTCGAATATTCGATTATTCGAATATTTGAATATTCGATCAACGTGCTCGCTCCGTTCCCCGTCTTCGCTTATCGAACTGCCCTATTGTTTGCCAGATTTCCCTCGAATCCGCGCATTCCGCCAGAGAGACAGAGGGAAAGAGAGAGAGAGAGAGGGAGAGAGCTAGCACGTAATATTGGAAACAGCTTTCGTGTAATGTGACCACTTTAGAAACACGTTTCCACGCGCGAGCCAGTAATTGAAAAGTGTGTCTGTACAACAGCGTCGCGTTCGTTACGTTCTTCCGGGAACCAGGATACTAACGGCATGCCTAACGTCTGCGATCATGCGCTTCTACAATTCGCCCTGCATTCAATTTCATATGGAGCTGTCGAATCTGTCCTCCGCGTGAGAAATTCAGCTGCGAAACCAATTCGCAAAACCTTAGCGCGACGTCCGACGACCGTATCATTGACCTATACTACTTGAATTCTTTACCTTCAGTGCATCCTTCGTTGGATCCGGATAATGTATTCAGTCGAGGATTATATATAAGCTTAGTAGCTCAGGATCCCATCGTTGACGATGCAAACAATTGATTTTTGTATTTGTCAGTATAGGGGAACGTATAGTAGGTATTCCAGTAGTCGAAGGCTTGATTTCTCAGACGTACGAATTCTAAGTGGCTTTTGGACTCGAAAACGACACTATATGTACAGATTACCGTGCAACTCTTGCTCGACGATTATCTGCAGTGTCTCCCAATATTCGGACACTCTTAAAACAATCATAATTTATCAACTGTGGTTCAATTTCATTGGCAGAGTTGGTTTAACGCGAGCGAGTAGCAGTTTTGAGCGAGCCGGTAGATATCACCGGGCATCCTGCCGCGTCTGGCTGTTTCTCCATTCCTCCCGAGGGTTTTTCTTCTTTTTCACCTGTTTCCAAGGCAGCCCCCGCGCCGCCGCCCCATTCTCTTGTCCCGCACAGCTCTGCTTTGCATAATTTCTATCGCTGCAAGTGGAACGGAGGCGGTCGTAACTGCCACGCGCTCTCGCTCCGTCGCGCGCGTTCCCCGCCCGCCTCGGTGTACATTATACGCGCGCACCCTCGTTCCCCGGGTTTTGCGCGGGGGTAAATTGACACGGAGAAAGCGGAGGAACGCCCGTGTGTCGGTGCGCGGGTGTGCTCGCCTCGCCTCGCCTCGCCTTGCCTCGCCTCGCCTCGCCTGCTACCCTCGCGCTCGGCCGTCCGCGAGCACATCCGGATACTTATTGGCGAGTAAATACGGGTCAACGTTAGAACGCTGCCACGGGTTTATCCGTTCTCCTTTTCTCTTATTTTTTTTAACAGTTACTGTTAATTTATTTTGTTCATTCCACTCTTCGAACACGTCCTTGCCCCCATTAATGCGTCTCGAAATGTTACATTTTTCTAGATAAATTCACGAGAGCAACAAAATCATTTGCCCACCGAATAAAAATTAGCAAATTAATAGGGTGTCCAATCTTTTTGCCTGCATTATCATTAACTCGTTCTTGGCAACGTTATTAATGCGAAGCAGGGGCGTATCCGTTTCTTCTCGGTGTTTCTCTAAACTGCCGCGGCGGAATGCGCGAGATAAGCTTTTTCGCGTATCAGAAACGGCCGCGCCGGAAAACGGTTCTCGCAAGGAACGCAGGGAAATTCCAGCGATGGCTCGTCCATCACCCGGACCCACCGATGCGCGAGACTCCGTACCGTGCTGCAACGCTTCGCAGGACTTGCAGTTATTTAATTTATTGGAAATTAATTAGATTCACTTAACTTGCCCGTGCGGACCGTGCAGCCTCCACCTATCCGCGATCCTCGATTTCAACTGCGATTCAAACGATTAAACTCGAATGCCCGGCGTCGCGACGTAAACCCGTGTACGAGTGCGCCGTGATTAATCACGCGACGGAGATTTATCGCGTCCCGAATATTTCGGACGGTGTTAACAATTCGAGGAATCGCGGCCGTGATCATTTTTCAACGGAATGCTCCGTACGATCTTGAACGCGGCGCGGAATTCGATCGGATCGGACCATTCGAATACCGGACGGTCACATTCGAGCATTTTTCACACGCCTATTCGCGATAGGCGGCGACCAATCAACATTTTTCTGGAATACGATACAGTTTCGTTTCGCTCTTGTCTCAAAGCGTTCGATCACACCGAAAGTCCTGCCTGAAACGTGAATTTTTTCCTATTGCAAGCGGATGAAAGAAAGCAGAAAAACTTGATTTTCAATTTGTAATTTGTTCTTTCGTATCCTCCGGTGTACAGGATTTTTCGAATAATTTAAGCACACTCTCTGCTCCGCAAGCGATCCTCGGCAGAATTCGGTGTTGCTCCGCGCGATATGGGAAACATTGGAAAATGTCTGACCACGGAATTCCCCGGGAGGCCATTAATTTGCATCCTAATCGAGGAAATCATTATTTTCACCGGAGTATGCCCCATTTACAAAGTAAACGGATTAATCTTGCCACGAATGTTTAGCTTTAATGTTAATCCTTTAATTAATATTAATGCGATGTTAACAAATATTAGTGTTGTCTAAACTTTCTATCCAATTACGTTAACAGTTTACACGGCCGTTCCTATTTAATCGTACAAGTAATTCGAATCGTAACTCTGTTTCTCGTGCAAGTTTAATTAGCTGGCTCTTGTTTTCTGCTGGACGGCAAAGACCGTTTCCTCTGCTTCAACGTCCACCTCATAAAGATTGTAACAAGCAATTAAATATACTGATTAAGGATACAGCTAACGGATAAAGATAAGTGAAAGATAAAGACGATGCGAATGTATTAGTAAGAAAAGCGAGCATGGCGTGGTGTAACCGAATGAAAGAAACTCAACGAGTCTGGTAAGCCGAGGCAAGTTGAAGCTGTTAACAACGTTTCCTCGGATTTTTTCAATTTTTTCGCTCGACAATTTCGCTCGACACGGAGCACGCCTGCGGGACTGCAGTAGTTCGAGTCAGAAATTTGAAATGCACCGTCTCGGAATACGTTCCCTTAAGGTCCTCTGGAAAGACCATTTTCCGAAGAAACGGGTCGCCGCTCGGTGATTCAGTTATAAATAATGTCGAGACGCGAATGGTAACCTATCTGCCCAGAGAGAGATAGAGAGAGGGAGAGAGGGAGAGAGGGAGAGAGAGAGATGACTTTTCTCGAGCCTGTTCTCATCTTGTTTCCCGTAATATTTTCCCTTACTTTGTCTGGTTCTCTTCCTCTGTCTTTTTCCGCCTCTCTGTTTTTCCACGGTTCAGCCATCAGCCATTCGTCCGCTTCGGCGAAGCTTTTTCCGTATGCAGACGACGACGGCAGCGGATTCAAAAGGCCTCCTGTGCCCGTAGAAAATATTGTAATCGACGTAGTAGGCGGTACCAATAAATCGGCCCCGTGAATCGCCGACTAATGACGAGAGCCGGTCGTAATAGTTCGACGATATTACACTGTCTCGTCGATAACGAGCAATATTTCAATACGCCCGGCCGTTATTGCCACCTGAAGTGACGGGTCGCGATTCTGAATCACCGAAACGCGTTCGCGCGGCTCGCGATTTCTGTTGTCGCCGTGTTACCCGGCCTCCCGTTAACAATCAACGGCCACGAATAAGACGTTAACGAAGTTCCGTTTCTCTTTTCGCAGTTCGTCGACCATAAGCTTCGACCTATTTCGCCGTTCCCCGTCCCGCCGTTGATTTTTCTCGCAGCGCATTGTCCGCGAATTTATAATAATTTACGGGGCAACGAAAAGCGGAAGTGTGTGCCGAGCTTAACGTTTCCCCCCGACGGGTGTTTTCCGCGAGAGTTTCGCATCGAACCGAGGAAAATAATAGCGTTGCTGCAGCCTCGACTATTTTGAGATATTTTAAGATATTTTGCTCGTTACAACGAACAAAGCTTTTTCTTTGACCTGCAATTTCTGTCTTGACACACACTTAACTTTCGAACTAGTGATCTCCTAAGACCGAAACTTGGATTTTCGGAATTTCCTGGCCAAAGTCTACAGAATTCCGTGAAAAAAGTTAAAAATTTCTGGTTTCCCGAGGCGAAGTTTAACCAAGGGGTTAATCAGAAACGGTGAACATTGGTTAAACGAGCTAAAGAGCTACCCAAGCGTACGGGAAGCGGATTCCGATGTATGTAACTAGACCAGCTAGCTGGAGGAACTAAAATATCTAAAAATACCAGTACTATATCGAAAGTACAACCGTGCCCGATAGGGTAGGAGCTTCGGAAACGAAGTCCGCCGGGTAGGGATTTATCGCGACGGTGTTCCGCTTCCCGAAAATTACCAGGGCCGAGTCGACGATCGATGGAAAGAGAAACGGGTTTATGGGTTCTGTGCGAGGGACGACCGGTAAGAGCGTTTTCTGGTGATTAGAGTTTGACCGACCGAAGCGATCAGCTCAGGTCCAATAAAAAAACGAGAAGAAAAGAGGAGAACCGAAATGGAACGAGTCGATCTAGTCTTAGTACCTCCGTTAAATACATGTAGGCGCGTTGTACGTGTGCGGGATTTGTTCGAACGAAAATGCTCTGGCCTGTTCTCGAGCTATTTCGGAAACTGCGCTGCAAACTTTCTGCAATTTATTAGGTTTCAGTCTTGGTACATATACCTGGAATTTTTGCTCCGTTTTATCCTCGTTTCCTGTGTGTATTTAAACACCTTTTAGCCGGACAAAAACCATTTGCTAGCAACATTTAGCTCTAAATTTATCGATCAGCCGAATGTACATTAAGACTCATCCTGGAAGCGCTGGAACACTGTGGGAAAACGGCAGCCGTTGAGTATCGATCGACGGGAGGGAGGTATCCGTCGGGCAATCAAGCGCGCCATATAAACGGCACAGTTGTTAATCGTTACTGCGGCCTGTCCGTGGAATGGGAATCGGTCACCATTCTTAGATTTATTTTCGATGTTCAGCACATATCGCGCTCGTTTCCTCTCGATCCGCTAACCTTCCAAGCCGATGATATCGCACGGTTTAACTGTTGGCTCAGACGGTAATTAATTTCGGGGGGAATTCAAGAATTTTTGCTCCGATTTCTCTGAAATCACATGAAACGAAAACTGCTTGAACTGGAATTATTTCAAACGAAATTATTGAAACATTTTCGTTTAGCTGCAAAGCACAAAGTCTTCGAGATGGTCGCCTAGACTCTTCCAGGAAATTTTCCATAACGCAGAAATCCGACGGGATACTATTTTTTTTGGGGAACCAAAAATTGTAATAAGTCCCAGCATGAGTTATTTGCCGCTCGATTCGAACGGTATCGAGTCGAGTCGGCTAATCTCGAGACGCTCGAATACCTGACTGGTACGCAACGTCTCTGCGAAGTTACCGAACTGCGAACAATTAGGTGTTCAGGTAGTTTAGTAATGCATGGAACTTGATTCCTGGATCAGAACTTCGGCGCCGAGCAGCGTTTCACGATTTTCCGCTCAGCCTGCAGTTTCACGGATCGCTTTCGTCTTTGAACGAGTCCGGGACGAGAGTGCATTGTCGCGATTCCACGTCGCTTGTCTTCATCTTCTCGCGCCGAGCGACACCGTCCGATCACCGTCGAAAATAGTTTAGCTACTACAAGGACGGGATACTTTTGTAGGAAATTTTACGGATCGTAATTTCGGCACGATCCTAGAGCTCCCGAATTCGAAACCGACTCTCCCTCGTTTGGATCCGGGCGTTTAAAGGGATTTCTTGCAGCAGGAGATAGCAGTTAAAGTCTTTGATTGCGGACTAGTCTCGGAAAGTTCGACTAAGGTTTAGGCGAGATTAAGATATCGACGGGAGGCTAGTAAATAGGGAACTGTAATGCGAGCAGTTAGCCGCGGCTTGGGATTTAAGGGTAAGATTTCAGAACAGGAAGATACTTCAAACGAAATGGTTAGTGAACGTTGTATACGTGGAAAACATAAATAATTTCTAACAAATAGCATTTTTTAAATCGCAACGCTCTGCGATGATCCTGCTTAAACTGTATCCGCGAATTGAAACGAAACTCTTCCGTTCTCGCGGTCCGCTCTTTCTCGAATCGGCCATTGATATTACGTTCTGCGGTGAAAAATCCGGCATTTAAAGGTCTCCCTTCTTAACGCAACTATTTTACGGACGGGGTATAGTGCCTTTCAATTAAACGCTGTCGGAAGAGAGCCGTCTCTCGCGGTGGTCCTTTCACGCGAAAGATTCTGCGCCGCGTTTTTCCTCGGCGCCAGGCTTTTCATCCGCGGACAGGGGAGGAGCGTCTTGGCCGCGACGGGAAGAAAAAAACCGATGTCGCCGGGCCGACAATTTAAAGCCACGCCGAATCCGCCGTCGCCGTGAAATAAACCAGCCCCGCGATTCGTTAACGACGCGAATTTCCATCGCGCCGCGCGAAAAGAAGCGAAGCTTAGGGAGCACACAGGCGCTTTTGAATCGGGCTCGCCTCTCGTACGATCACTGCCGGTTGTTCAACGGACTCTTTCAGGCTCGCTCACTAATTTGCCGTATTAAAAAAAAAAAGAAAAGAAAAGAAAAGAAAACCAGACGGAAGGAAGAAGAGAGTGGGGAACGCTGGAAACGGCACAGCCTGAGAGAGAGAGAGAGAGAGAGAGAGAGAGAGAGAGAGAGAGAGAGAGAGAGTGAGGGA
>CM052121.1:6500722-6551076 GCA_028454245.1 Halictus quadricinctus | reverse complement strand
TATAGTCGAATGTGAAGGATTTGATTTCGCGCGACGAGCGAGAAAGTTTTTTCACCGGGCGGAAAGGATGCACTCGCGACGTCTCGCGTCGAGAAGCCACGCGCCGTCTTCTGCTCGGGGGAAACGGGTCGACGAGAAGAGTGGTTTCCCCTTTTCCCCGAGCCAAGAAAACAGACTCTCGTTTCTGCATCGCGAAATGACACTTGCAGCGCGCATTGAACGCCCGCAGGAAATCCCCTGGAAGCGTATTCGCGGCCGAAACAGCTCGGCGTGTACGCGTGCAGAGACGTCGAGAGCCGTTGAAATATCTTCCCCACGAATACGCTGGCTTGGCTGTGCGTCAGTTGCAAAGCCGATATTTCAGTGGCGCCCGCGTATAAACACGGGTAAAAGGACCGTTTCGCGTCCTCGTCTCCGCTCTGCTCAGCTCCGCACCCCACCGCCTTGCTGTCCCTCCGACCTCCGACGAATTTCGATTCCTATCGCCCGAAGTCAGTTGCAGTGCACACTCTAAATCTCAACGCCATACCGCGTCGCACCATGCACGTCACAATCGTCGAATTCCGCGATTTTTCCAGAAGAACAGTAGTAAATATTTATTAGTTTATTCTCGGTAATATAATTCTTCTACCATTGTGCCAATTTAATTTGAGGGATGAGGATTAAGTTACGATTCAGATTTCGGGAACAAGTATAAAACCGAGGTGCCATCCTGCCCTATCTGCTTATCAGTTGCCGTTTCGTTGCCGTTTCGTTGCCGTTTTCGCGGCGGACGGCTGAGAGGCAGGTGAATCGTTGAAAACGGCATTCGCGTGTCAAGTGTGGGATAATTCAATAATAGCGGACGCGCGAGAAGGGTCGACAGAATGGCCGAAAGGGTGTAGAGCGAAGCTATTCAGATGCAAACCGTAGAGAATGGCCACGGGTCGAACGAAGAACACAATGGAAAGCAATCCGGGTGATCTACGGGAGAACCGGTGCTCGCGCCCCGGCGTCGATCTCGATCCATATGGATAAACTAATTCAAGACGCTGCCTTTATACAGGTACATTGCGCGCGCGCGCGTTCGTATCACAATGCGAGCAGGCTTCAGCTGGATGTCGATTCAATGGTGGAAACGTCCGCGCTGTCTCTCCGTACGCCTTTCTCGACGGCGCGCGCGTTCTACTTACTTCTCGAAACAGCACCCCATTTCATGGACTCGAAATTAATGCAGTGTTTCTGTAACACTTGACACTTTTCGCGTTCACGCTGCTCTTCCCTCGACGAGAACTCTGCCGAAAACGAAGGCAATATTTGGATTCCGATTTTTTCATAAATGTACAAAATTTCTCCCCGACCGGCAGGATAGTTATATTTTCCCTAGTTAGTCGCACGCGAAAATTCGGAAAAAAGTTGAACAGATGTCAAATACCCAGACGCGTGTACCGCAATTAATTCGGATTTTTAAGTTGAACGTTCTGGTCGGGAAAAATCAAAAACCTTCAGAAAATAAAGATTGGAAGTTTAAGAGCGACATATAAGCTCACGAATATTTTACGAGTTTTCGGTGAGGTACGCCCTGAAGAAATTGATTTTCGAGGTGTCGGCCACACGTTTCGGCGATTTGGGACTGCTCTGCGGCGAGCAGAGACCGTAACGGTCACCGGAAACCAAGATCCCTACTTTCGAGGACGTGCTACAACTTTGAAACGGCCGCCATATTTCCACGTTTGCTGAACGAGAGAGAGAGAGAGAGGGGGAGAGAACGTTTGTTAGCTCGCCGCGGGTTCCGCGGCCCCCGAGTGCCGAGTCAACGAGTTTCGATCTTGTAAAGCGTTCCAACGGAGCCGGATGACGATGCTCTCGCCCGAATTCAAAAGGCTCCGGCTACAGTTTCGCAAATTGTATCGTCAAACACAGCCGGGCACGTTACTCGAGTTCGAGTCTGGAGATAATAGCACTCGACGTACACTGCTGTCAGCCGCAGGATCATCGACCGATACTTTTTTGCGCCAGTTACCGACCAGAGTGTACAGAGGAATCGCTGACCGACGATACTTTCCAACATTTTATTCTGTCACTTAATTATGCAGCAACGCCTAGAGCCCCGTCGGGTTCGCTTTACGCTCGCGCCACTCGGGCATGATATCGTTAACCATATTAGTAGCCTTCATCGACTATGCTGCGGCAAATACGAGATTTAGTGCGCTATCATCTGATTCATGAAACCGTTCTTATTTATCATCGACAGGATGCGAAGCATCGCTTACGGTGGAAATCATATTTCTACTACTCGGTTCGAAAAGTTCGTCGAATCATGTCAACGAAATTTGGTGTATCGATAGAGTATCCACCGATTTCTTTTCTTCCTTGCTTCCAAGCAAAGAAGCTTTACCCCAAGGAAAGGGGGACCCCCAAAAAACAGATAGTTATCGATCGGTTATAATATATCTCTCCTCTCTTTCTGCCGCGATTATTCTCTCTGTGTTCCGGTTGCTTGAGCAGCATCGTTTAGTTTTCGATTGGAAACGGTGCCGCGGTCCGCAAACAGAACGGTGCGCGGTGTCGTTGAAGAGGCTCGCGCATAATAAAGTATTATGCTTACGCACGATAAAACATTGACCGTGTTCATTGTCGTAATACAGCGGTTACACGGATAGTTAGTTTCTCATTCGGACTAAACAGTCCATCGCCACGAGCGCAATTTGCGCGAAACAGTCTGGCGTTCCCCCTGGCGCTGCGCGGCGCGCCTCGACGCCGACGTCCAAATGGATGCGGGGATGCGTTCGCGTTTCCCGACGAAATGTTGGCGTTCAGCAACAGCCGCGCCATTTGAATAATTATAATCCATAAAGGGCCGCGTTTGTCATTCCTTTCGGTGAATCGGTCGTTGTCCTGGCCACGCCACCGAAACCGAATCTCCGGCACCGTTATGTGGATCCTTGTTTGTCGCCTTTCTCCTCGCTAGCCGCCGCGCGCGGGCAAGAATTAATCAGCGGCGCGGTCGTTGTCCGTTCGAACCAATTTATAACGAAAGCTCGGAACGTTTTCGCACGGTACAATAAAATTCGCCGCGCTCCGCTGCGCCGGAAGCCGTTCCGATTGTTGGCCGACGCGTTCTGCTTGCTTTTTGCCGGAATCGTTTTCCTGAGTGATCACTGAGTGAACCGCTTCTCGCTCGATGACGATGAAATACCGGTTGGAAGATCGACAAATTTTCTCTACGCGCTAATATTTTGCGGAACTCCTCCGTTACTATTTACCTGTCGGCCGGACTCGTTCCTCTTTCCTTGCGTAATTCCTTCTCGTCGCAACCATCAGAGGGCGTGGGTGTGGGTGTGGGTGGCCGCGAGAGAGAGAGAGAGAGGGGCATCATCGATCGTGAACGGGGTCGGTCGATCGGACGCGCAGCGTTTCCCCTGTACCGGCTACAGCGATTCATCCTCACCCCCGATTCATCTGAAACGTCGCGCGCGCCCCAAGATTCGCAAGAGATGGATGCAGGAAACAATTGATTTTTTCCATCGACAGCGGCCACCCACACCCACACCCACGCCCTCTCATCTCGTCGGATCCCGGTGCCATCCCGTTCCATTCCGTCCAATCCGTCCCCGTTCGTCCCACCGTTTCGGTCCTTGCAATCTCCAATCCTCCTACGTTGTCACGCGTCAAGCGGTACACGATCCATAACCTATGAAACTCCAGGGAGAACCGTTCCCCTAAATCTACCCCGGTCCTCTGTATTAAGCCCCGTCAGTCGGCTGGCATAGCTGCGTATCCGGGGCCATGAAACGGTCAAAAATCAACAACCACGCGTTTCATTCTATTGTCGAGCGGTTCACAACCCCGTTCATGTTCGCCCGGCGCGCTGTCGTTCCTACTACCCCGTCAGAAGGAACCCCAGTGTTCGACAGGCTCGTCGAAAAATCATTGCATACAAAAGCAAAACGAATGAATTTCCAGGAAAATATACTCTTTCGACCGTTCTTACAAAGCGATGCAGCCTAGGCTGGCTACAATTAAACGAATTTTATGCAATTTCTTCCTCAACCGGAATTTCCTTTCCAATTAGAACACCGCGGACTCTGCGGCGATCAATCTCTCCCGTTTTACCGAGTCTACTTACTTTCCGCCCTTTTTCCCCGGCGTTTTCTTACTGCTTTATGGCTTGAAAACACAATCCGAAACGATTTGGACCGACTCCAAAAATTGAAATTTTGCCTCTCAGGCGATGGTGTGGCGTTCTTTTATTTCACCGCTGCTTTTTAGTTATTACTGATAGCCACGATAGCCACGTGCACACGGATTCAAATTGGTTTTGCGAGTTTTTTGTTCTGGAGGACAGAAAATGCAGATTTTATGGCTGCCACGGGCCGGAGACCGTTTTTTAGACAACGCTCTCGTCGGCGAATACCAGTTGTTTCTGTATAGTGAATAATAACGGGGTACTGCTCCGGTGACCAAGTAATCTCTTCTGTCAAGTTCGAGCAGAAAAATTTCCAAAACCCGTGTGGCTTTTCTGTTTGGTTACTGTCGATGTGTGAACGTTGCGTTCTCTTTCTTAGAACCGTCGCAGCTGGCGAACGAGACGGAGCCACGGCCCAATTAACGGCGCTATCCAAACGCGCGTATAAAAGCTTAGTTAGTGGGCGTACGCGACGCGAGATTCGATTAGCCCAGTTGCAACGGCCGGGAGAGCTGCATCGGGACACTGAACGATCACGACGCGCATTCACGCCCGGCCCTTTCAATAAATGTGCGCGAACTTTCCATAAATTTAATAAAGCGACCGGCGAGTTGTTGCCAGCTATTATTCCGCGTTCCCTGCAACCTCCAATTTTCAACGTTTCGCGGAGCGCGCGCGCGCGCGCTATTCAGCTCGCGAATCAAGTCCGACATGGAACAGTCACAACTCCGAACAGCGGGTATATTTATTTTTATGTGGATACGAGAGTGCGAGTACTCCTGCAAATCGAGTTACAACGGAAATTAGCTTCGAAATAATTCGCTTACACGCTGGCGATCCAATTCTTTGTCATGATTTCAAGTAATTTACATCCGGCCTGGACAGAGTTTGGTCTCAATTGAGAGAGACACCAGTGAACGCGAGGTGTATGTCTGGTATCAGTCGTGGCCATTTTCCCTAGGGACTGACAGGAGAGCACAAAGCTCGCGAACTATAGTAGGTCTCGACGGAAGGGACGACCGAGGACGGAGGCATACCGGGAAGAAAGTGCACCGAAAGGGATTCAAGGAAAAGCCAGGGACGTAGTAAGGAATTCCAGCGTAATTAACTCGGTGGTCGGTGGGCGGAGCAACGTCGGGGAAGCGAGGGGGGTTGATAATGACCACAGGGTCGGCTTATCTATGGTCGGTCGACCCAACACACCCCAGATAAGGAATCCCGCGAGGTCTTTCGCCGACTTGGCCCGGCTTGGCTCCGCGCCATTTTTCATTTCTAATACGGAGAAATCGTCTATCGGTCTGTCCGATAAAAATTGCTGGTAACTACCCACGAGACCTCCGAGACGAAGGTTGACTTATAGTGACTCCGGAATATCCTTGGTATTATAATTTACGAGACTTCTGCAGTGGATCGAGTTGTTTGCCGAAGAAGTTCGACAGACGATCCAATGTAAACGGGAGAGGCAATTTCGAATGTAATATTACATCATAAAGGATTAATTCTAACGCCGGGAACGCGGCGGGTACGAAAGTTTTCACTCGTTCCCTACCGGGCAACTTTCTCCGGGTTTTGATGGGCTTGCAGCGAACGGGCAGATTTATTGTTTAACAAGCGACCCGGCCAAAGACACTGTACGCTCCCGGACGATCTACCGCGAGTCGATGCACACCAGTTTGTCCAATGCCGATCAACTGCGGCTTGAGAAACTTCATGTAACGGAACCCATAATGGGCCGTGACAAGCGACTGCGATCCATCAATCTTCCTGTGTATCGGGATTTCCAAGCGGTAACGAGAGAATACGACGCCGCCCCGTGTGCGAATTCGACCGACGATTTGTCACATAACACTGTCCGGTATCCTGTTAACGTTTTCTCGCGCTTTCAACCGCTTGCTCTACGACATCCAGTCAAATGTAGAATCTACTAAATGTGCACGGAGGACCTTGAGAAATTTCTAATGTTTAACCCTCCGTATCTCGGAGTCATTCGTGGAACGTGTATTACTCCGATATAAGGCGACGCTCTTTATTCCGAAATAAGCTGTCCCCTCTTCTTCTTCGAATATTTGTGTACGGATTGTACACGGATCAGTTGCAGGGAAACTTTGGAAACACGAGACTCGGCGAATCGCAGGGAATTACGAGCGACCGCGTTTCGCCGCTTATCATTTTTCGTATCGATCGATTCAGCCAGTCGTAATGCAGCGATCTGCGTTCCGCGACTTTGCACCCGTCGAACCTTTGCGAACCGCGGATCGTTAGAACCCGTTCGCGCATAAGAATCTGGCTCGTGATCGGCGTGCTCGTAAAAGGAAACGGCATTCCACGGTACAGGGAAAGTTTCGTGCGTCCCAAGAAAAGTTATCGACGATTTTCTTGGCTGTTTTCCGATCGCGGTTTGCTCGCGAAACTTTCCAACAGGGACCTGCGATCGACAAATCACACGTTTCATAATATCGGACTTTTAAGCATCGACAGAGACTCTTATCGGCTCGTGTAACATGAAACGTCATCAAACCGTTTGCAATTTGATCGTTGCAATCGGTATTTTCAAACCGCCGCGTGGATTTTACGCGTTTCAAGGATAATGAAGTTTTCACTTTACGCTGTAATTTAGATCATTTCCGCGCCACTAATTTTGTGACAGTCGCTTTCGAGCAGATCAGTAGCCCCGGAAAATAGAAATTGAATGATCAAATTATAAATTAGTTGACATCCGACATTTCATATTGTAAGGAAATGCAATTTTGAAATTTGGAGATGTCTCACACATTGATAACTGGAAATAGATTAAAAGAATTGAAAAATATGGACGTATTGTTTCCGAGTTGATGAAGTCATCGGAGGAAGAACAACGAAATGTTTTCCACGGCGGATAGAGGAGTGATTTTACCTGAAATATAATTTCGCGAGTTGGTGGATTGCAGAAGGGCGCACCGGTAGAAATGGCTGGTAAACGGATCGATACGGCAGCCCATAAAATTGCAAATAATGCGAGAGCGGACGGTGTCGCACACACGCGGACGTGCAATTTCAACGGCGCCGATTGTAATTTTATGAGTCTGTATCAATGATGCCGTCCTTACTCCGCGAATATTCATTCCCCGTCGAGCGCGAGATACATAAATTTTATTTGCATATCAATAATGAATACGACGTGCCGTGTAATTCGTCGATTAACCGGCGGGGGGACGCGGAAGCGGATGAATGGAACGCGAAACGAACACGGATATTTTATTATCCGTTGTTCGCTAATAAAAGAGTCCGGGTATTTTTAAACGGTCGATACTTCTCAAACTAAACTAGAACGCGTCGCTTTTTCTTTCACGCGCCTGTGTGTACGTACATATGCGTGTGTGTACGTGTGTCTTTTTTACGCTCGGGGGATAACTTTTTTAAAACTTTTTTTAAGATTATCGAGCCTTTGTTACGCGACCAGAAACGGCGGATAACTGTCCCGATATCGATCGCAGGCTTGGAAATAAAGTTATCGCGATTGGTGATCAAGCGGGAAGAGGGGAACGAACAAATTAGGGATCCGGAGTCGTATTCAAATTCAGTATCGCGAAACGATCGACCTTGGCAACGCAGATCACCGATTAATGCGGGAAAGTAACCTTTTTTCAGGCGTACAGGTACACTGATAATGGCCGCAGGTAGGTCAGCAACGAAGCGATAAAAGTTCTTCAAGGGGTTCTCTCTTCCCCCTCCCTCCCTCCCCCCCTCTCTCTCTTCCCTCTCCTCTTTCCTTTCAGCGACACAACAATGCCGTTGAAGACCTCCTTTATGGCCGGTTACACTCTTCTTCACGACTAGTAAATGACTTGGTCTGGCAACCAACTTACGCCTCACTATGTACCATGATTCGCCTGAAAAGTTGACGTCAAAGCATTATGAGATGTCGACAAGCTACGTGTCTCACGTGCATATACCGGTTGTCTCGTACGGCAACCGAACTGTCGGAAATAGGTCGCCAGTGGAATGGGCCCGTCACTGGTCAGACGCGACGTGTCTGCGATAATGACGGCGGGAAAAAAATGATTTTCGAGGCACTTCTTCTCTGGCGAACTAGATCTGTTCGGTGTGCGAACGTAACTCGTTTTTGCCACTGTTTTCAATTGCATCCGTTTTTGTCCGAAATGTGTAAACTGTTTAAAAATAACAAATTTAGTTGATAATGTGTAATCGACAGGGACACGAATGTTGTCCAATCTTTTGCGATTCTGGCCAAGTGTGCGGTGTATCGATCGGTATTGTTATCGAGCACCCGGCACAGAGACATCGACACCGGACGTGTAGGCGAAGCTTAACGTTGAAATATATGGTTTCAGGGGTGGACAAGGCGTACGATGCTTAGGGATGCTTGGTCGAACGACGGTGGGAAAGGCTGGTGCCGATGGTGGTCTAGGCTGGGCGGATTGCTGGCGATGGCGACGGCCATTTCCTGTCTTGTTGCCCCGTTTCCGGGTGCCTCGGCCAATCCGGATGCGAAGCGTCTCTACGACGACCTGCTGTCGAACTACAACCGCCTCATCCGCCCTGTTGGCAACAATAGCGATTGCCTAACAGTCAAAATGGGACTACGCCTCTCCCAGCTCATCGACGTTGTAAGTATACACACCTGTCACTTGACTCGTCATCGTTCACCCACGCCCCGTCGCTAGAAACTATAGTTACTACTATACTATAGCTCTGAGTTGCTCTGCCCGTACGGGCATACACAGGACGGGGGGCACGAAGCCACGCCCCTGCGAGCGAGGCCAGTAACCAGTATACCAGTTCAGAGTTAATTCGACAGAATGATTCGCTTTCGGGGGCGAGTTTTCGAATCTTGTTATTCGGGTTGAGCCGCGACGCGCGTTCGCCCTCGTTGAATTTTGTGTTTATCGCATCTGTTGCTTCGTCATGGGATTATTAAACTTTTTGCGATGAACAGCTCCCGTTCGACGAAACGCGGCTCTGGCTACCCGCTGGTCGATTTTAATTCGATTGCCGCGGCTAGTAAAGCCCGTAGAACGGATATGCAAGCAAACGATAAACAGATATAATCGAATAATTTTGGCCTGTTACTAAATTTTAACGCGCTCGTGTTTATAACACCTCGTCCCGGCGATTAGATTCGACTCGGCGAACCTATCGTCTCGCGGCAGGACATTTACCAGCGATTATTTGCAACGTCTTTCGCTCATGGCCTACTTGCTTTGATTGTTGAAACGCGGGCAGTATAGTTTTCGAGAAAATACTTGAACGAAATTAATTCGGTAGACAGCGGATTTTTCTGCAGAATAAAATTGTCTGCATGTTGCTGTTAGATTTTTAATGAGAATTTGCCGTTCTAGAATTTTAAGATCAAAATTCATTCGGGAATCTGGAGGTTCATTCTGGCATTTGAAAGTAGCCATAAAAATATCGAAAGGTCTGAGTTATGGTAGCGAAAGGATCTTACGATCAGGCGTCGTCGAGGAGTTAATTAAGAGGACCTCGTTCACTTCGATTGCGGGTGAAAATTTGTCCATGTTACGTGACGCCGCGAGGATTTGAGACAGCGACTGACACAGAGTGCAGGTCAAGGTTGGAAATTAGAACCGTTGCCCTTGGTGTCTTTCGGAACTTACACACCTAGATTTTGAAGAGGCTGGAGGCATGGATGGTCATTACGACGCGTCACAGCGAGACGGCCGCTCGAGTAACTAACTCTAACAAGGAACGTTAACTGTCCCATTCCAATTTTGATGAAACATTGCAGGTAGCGGAGCCAAAAATAGAGCGCACGTATTCTTTTTCTTTTCTTTTTTCTGTTTTGTTGGGACTCAAGTTTAAACCACTGAAAATTGGCAACCGCGAAGCCATCTCGGAGACTATTAAAGCTGAGAGCACAGCTCGAATGGCTAAGTATAGTTTGCGACGATCATGATTGTATTAAACCATGCGCGCAAGTGCAACGTCCGTGAGATTGTGTTTCACAAAATAAAACGTGGGATACGAAGTGAAACGAAACGAAACAAGGGAGACAGACGCAAAACTAAAAGAAATAAAATCTGACAGACTTAAACGTCATTCCTGAATGTTCTTCGAGTGCCTCGGGCATGCTGAAAGGAGACAATGGCAGCTCTACTCGGCGATCTACGCGTCTAGCTATAATAAAACACAGTAATCAACATCTGATTGGAGACTAACTTTTCGTGTAGCAGTCTTACCAAGTTCGTCAGCTAGATTCAGCCGATACGATACTGTGACGATACTGTTAGACGGCGCGTTGATAATAAACGGTGCGACGGGACGGTCGGTTTGGTGGGCCAGTTGGCCGGCCGGTTGACCAGTCGATAACAAATTAATTATAGTACGTGCGCGTAACACGTATTTAGTCTATAGGCGGCGATGATCGAGGTAATTACAGGCGAAATTCGGAGCTTGGATATATAAGCATGTAACACGAATGTAATAACCAAGGAGACAATACCGCGCGTGGGTGGGGGTAGAGGGGATCAGTGGGGTCGGGGGGTACAGGGGAGACACAATCGCGTAATTGTAGCACATTGATCCGTCGTAGGAAGACGAGAGAGCCCGAGTGTATAGGTGGGCGCGTTCGGGCCCTGGCAAACCTCGCTGAGACACGATTGATTGCTTGCGATCAGATTATGGCAATTAATGGCTCGAGTGCTACGGATCAGGCCGCTTGTAAATTAGTTCCGGTTCCGGGCCGGAGAACCCCCGGAATTCAACTTATCGCCGCAAGTACGTGGACGCGAGCTATAGATCGGTGGGGCCTGCATCCATGCCTTGCATAATCCATGGGCTGGCTGTGTTACGTGTCGGATATATTGAAATGAATCTCCAGTTAGCCGCCTCCGCCTACCTGCCCTACCTGCACTGGCTCGCTCGCTCGCTCGCTCGCTCGCTTCCTTCCTTCCTGCTCGGCCTCTCGCATCGGCCAGGTGAGCCGAGGATGCCGGAAGAAATATTCCAGGCAGCTGCCGGCTTCCACGGCACGCGGCGCACCGAATATTTCTTGCACGCCTACCTCCGAGATCCAGAGTGCCCCGGTCAATTACCCGGTACTATGGATTTAGCAGGTAACCCGTATATCGGCGACCCGCTCCGCGATTTACGAGCGTGCGCCGAGGTATTTTCGATTTCTTAGTTTCGGGCGCATGAGTCGTAAACACGTTTATCGAGTACTAAGGTTCTGCGCGATTACCCGGCAAAATTGGCAGCAACGCGAGAAGGAATGGGGTTATGGAAAATTGATAAATTTCGTTTGATTTTGAACCGCGATAGTTCTAAAATCGTTTTGACCAGCTTTCCGAGGCAAATGCCCCGGAAAAATGTTACTAAATAGTACTGTTTATAGAAAAAATATTATTGTATATTACTCGCATATATATTCAGGTACCCGAGAAAAAAGTTTCAGTCATTTTGAACAAACTAAAAATTTTGACTTTTGGCGCGCTAAACTGGCCAAATACCCCACTGTGCGGCGTCTGTAACACTGGTAGCCAATCGATAGAGTTACGAAACGGTTACGGTAACGCGAGCCTGGCATACGGTTCGTTCTATTCTTCTCGATTTTCAAAGAACCAGTCAGCCAGGCTCGCTTTTCTAAACGCGGTAACTCGAAACCGGTCACGCACCGCGCTCGAACCCCCCTCGCAGTTTCGAGACCGCGATCGGTCGACGGTCGACGTTCGACGTTCGACGCGCAACTTTGAATCGATCCTCTCCCGCGTCCGACGCTTTTCAACCTTTTCACCGGGTCGTCCGGGACCGGGCGTTCGGTCGCGAGCGCGACAGCCAACGCCCACTTTTCACGGCCGTCGAAAGCTTCGGAATCCAATCGATAATCACCGGCTGATCGGCCGATTGTTTGCCGTGCGTCAACCTACGATTCTTTAACTCCGAGGCGGTACTCTCCTGTGGTGAGGGTAGAATTTTAACGATTACGGTAGAGACCTTCGCGACAGTTACCGGGAGAATGCTGTGGTTATCAATTTTCTGACTCGCGTAAGGGTTCGACCGCTGTGCGCCGAGTCGATGGACGAGAGACGAATTCGATGGCGCCAGCTGGGCCAAATCGAATTTCGCGATGTTCGAGAGTCGGGAAAACGGGTCCGGGTGGAACAGAAGAAGGAAGAGATAGAGAGACGGGGAGCCAGGGTTAATGGATGTGGCAAGTGGCAAGTCTGGTCACGGAGGAACCGACGCGGCGCGGCGCGGCGCGGCGCGGAGTCCCAGCAGAGCCATGAGAGGTGCGATTGCTACCGCTGCGGCCCTCGACCGTTATTTACACGGCCTCCTTTCCGTTTCAAAGGAACACGCCTTCTTCGAATCGTGGTTATTCTTCGGAGAAACAGAGAACCACAGAGAGAGAGAGAGAGAGAGAGAGAGAGAGAGAGAGAGAGAGAGAGAGTGAGAGAGACGAGGGGAGAGAGGGGAAAAGGCAGCGGGATTCGACTTTGTTGGGATTTACGGCCTGCGCCAGCACCCGGCGAGATTGACTTTCGGCAGGGTGCCTGCCGGTTCTTTGTATCGCGAGAGGATTTTCTTGCTGGTATGCGAGCGACGAAATCCCGATCGAGGGCAGACCTCGAGCAAATATTATTGCTCCGTACACACACGGGCTCTCGGAGAAAAAGAATAATTAAACGGCTCGCGCGCCGCCAGCTGGAAAGTCACCCGACGATACGCAAATCTATTTGTTCTATCGATTATTTCGCGAAAGCAGCCGATTAATTCGCAAATGTTTGGACTTGCTTGCCGAGCGATATTCGCGGTCGGCTGAACGTGGCTGATTCGATTGTTTGCTCCTGGCTATGCAAAATATTTTCTCTTCTTTCTTACAATATTATTAGCTTCGTTGCAGTTCTTAGAAGTACTTACTTCACTCTATACGTCGCCAAGACCTGAACGGTAAACCTCGGGGTCAAATTTCAAACAGTTATGGCTACTATCCGGCGTTAGGGGAGTTTCCCCTGTGCACGGCACACTTCATACCAGGAAATTAGAAATATGCTCGCAGGTTCGAGGGTGGAAAAGCATCGATACGAGAGCGAAGCGGCTAATTCCAGCGATTGGCGTCCATTATCGAGTGGTCCAATTAAACCGAGCATTCCGAGACAGGTGGAATCGAAGAGCAGCGCAAGGAGGAAACCGACTCTCGCCTCGTTAGGGCACCGGGCGGGGGGCAGGGGGTCGAAACGAGCAGAGCTTGATCCCTTCGTTTCTCCTAATTAAGCCGCCGGCTCTCCCGCGATGTCTGACCGGAATTCCGGAGGGGAAGTTCGCAACGGTTCGATTCTTCTCGCGCTCCTCGTTTTAAACAGCGAGCACTCGCCTACCCTACTCCCCCGCCTACCCCTCATCGTCTGATTGTGACGGGCAATTGCCCGGTCAAAGACGGTTTAATTGGATATCCTACACTAGTCAGCCAGCCGCGTTTCGTCACGCGATTTTTCGAGGATCCCTCTCGAACGGCAATTCGCCGTGACTCGATTCTCGTCGCCCACTCGGAGACGAATGGCTGATCAAAAAAGTGTGCCCCGGTCGACATATTCGATCGCGGGACACCCGGACGATCTACGAAAGGAGCAACCGTGCACCTCGTGCCCGTTAATTCAATTTCGCGCGAAATCGCTTTAAATTGCCACTCGATTTAGCGTGAAATCATACGTTCATTTCAAGTGTCCGAATAATTCGTACCAGCGAACTCGATACACCAGTTTTAGAGCAAGCGAGTGTCCGATTTAATTCAAGAAAAAAACTCCGAACTCATCATCGGCGCTGCCTGCGAACGACATTTCCCCGCCAACCCCGAAATTATACCGTGACGATTCCCTTTGCCGGACCGCGTGCGTACCGCTGCTGATGGAACAAACCATCGGGATCGCTGTGGACCAACAGCCTTTGCGGGTCAAGCGGATCATAATTAATCGAGGACGTATAATAGTCCCGGGCAGAAAGTAATAATTTGCCGTGTGCGTAAAGCACGACAATCGATTCGAGCGGCTATTAATTTCGTGGATGGAACCCGCAAACGTGCGCGAGCCCGCTCCGAGACCGATCTCGATCCGACGTCGATTCCGACGACAATTACTCCGGACACCGCATTACCGGATTAGGAGTCGAGGACTCGAGGACCCGCGCGCCGATTTCGACCTCTATTTTATGGAAATTTCACCGCTGCCTTTAACGTGTCCCCGTCAAACTTGAAATTGACTTTGAAACTACGGGCCCCGGGAATGATACGCTTTTCCACATAGTATTTTGGCAACTTCCCCTAAACTTCGATGGATGTTTCCGGCTCGTTCTAAGCGAGAGAGGATTCGCTCGCTTCTGTTCATCGAATCGAATTCTGCTGGGATCGAAACGTTTCAAGTCGAACGCACCAGACGACGATGAGGACGACGACGGTGAAACGAATCCCATAATTTTACCGTGGCGGCGCGGCGCGGCGGCGCGACGGGCTAAATCGATCGACGCTCTGCCGGTCGCCATTATTCGAACACCGCTGTCAAGGAGACCGCCGTTTCGGCAGTCTGGAATCGTTAAGCGGCACGAAGTTTCTCCGCTCAATCCTAATGAGCGAAAGCACGACTTCGTTATCGCGACGCGACTGATGATGCAACGCGATCCGCTGTAACAGTAGCTAGTTCCAAAGATGACCGACTGTCTCGCAGCGTCGCCGTTCAACCGGATACCAACTCGAAGCTAATTGACAGTGATTGAAACAGAAACTAATCCTGGACCCCCCACGGGGGCTGTCGGTGGTTTCTTCCACGCCGTTGAATTACCGGTCTTTTAATTGGCCGTGTTGTCTCGCGGTACCGTCACCGTTAATGAACAAGACAGAGCGTATTTTTCAACCGACACCGTTCGCAGGAGAAAACCGCCGAACAAAATGCAGCGCGCAACGATCCGCTTGTTTGCATTGCGCCCCGTTCCGCATGTATAATCGACCCGCGCCGACCGGCAGTAATGGAAAATGTAGCGTCCCGTTTAACCTGATCGATTTAACCCGATCGGGAAGTGTAATTTCAACGTTCGATTTGCCAAACGAAATACCGAGAGACCCGCCAACATCGTTTCCCGCCCCCCCCCCCCCGTCGAAATCGATTTTCAATGTTTTATAACAATCCGAACGTTCGACCCTTACAGTCGCCTCGGTAACCACGTTAAATTAATTACCGTCTAGTAATACACAGGGGCTAAATATCGACCATTTTCCCGGAATTATTTCCCTGTACAATCGGGAGTATATTCGCGTAAGAATAGATCTACAAGGCACGAAGCTGCACGCGTCCCGATGCACCTGCAAGGTATATCTGCTGTCAACTCGGTTCTAAATCAGCGGAGCTTAGTGGCGAGAGCACTCATTTCCTGCCCTGTTACCGGTCTCGGTGAATAATTAAATTTCCCACAGTCTTCGCAGGTGACTGATCTCGGGCTAATTGCGATGATAAAGCTCGCGATTCGTGTAATTTCCAGCGAAGCCGGGTCGACGCCGACGCCGACGCCGACGCCGACGGACTGCTTCGTGAAATCCTGGGAAATTCATGATAGTGGATTCGTATGTTTCGTAGAAACGCGGCGCGCGAATAATCGTGTTCTCGCACGAAAACCAGGGAAATCGAATCGTATAAACGAATTACACAACTGACAATGGAAGATTCTCCGACTTTGATTCCAATGGCTCAAGTCTGGAGCATCAAATTTCATTTCAAATGTTTTAATCATTTATTGAAAATGATTTGTGACGTCTGTAAACATTTTGAACGAAACCTCTTCTACTCCGGTATACTTGTACCGCCGAATTACAAAAATTCGATTTCCACATATTCATCGAGAACTATCTATCCTGTGAATTACATATTTTAAATTTGATTTTCAACGAATCGTGAAAGGTCGATTTTAACATGGAATATGAATTTCGATCTGGAGATATATCCTTATCTATGGAAATACAGGATCGGCGCAATGACGCGGACGTTGATGCACTATTTTCATGAATGAATATTTGATTGTATGGATTTATTCGACGCAGCAATGTTGGGATTGTTACCTGAAACAGCAAATGACAATTAGCATTGAGCATTATGTGCGATACAGCCGCAGTTAAACTGTAACATAAACAAAAGTATTGCGGGCGCACCGGCTATCGAATTCAGTAGCACTTTATCAATTAACTCAACGCGGTGACAGCGTAATTTTGATAACCTTGATTCACCGTTGAAAAGACAAATTCACCGACCAACGTGAACCATGTTGCCAGAAAATAGAGGGTGTGCAAAGTGTACGTAGCATTAAATTAAACATACGAAACATTTAAATATGCAAAGTCCCTTATTAATTTTTCCAGCACCGTATTTTGTCACTCGTGCGCCAGCCTCGCTTGAAAACGCTCTCGGATAAGCTCGCGCGCGAAAATGCTGCGAGACAGAAAAGCTCGCGTGTCTGCGTCAGTCCCGCGACACGATATAGTCGGACCTTTTTTGTTGTTCGTTGTTCGGATGGACGATTACCGCGCGGAAACTGTCCACCAAAGGGACACGATTACGTTTGATGTTCCGTCATTCGTTTGCCTTGCAAAAAGAACAAAAAAACGGCTCGATGCGAATTCCATACCAGCAACGCGTCTCGCAGCCTTCTCCATCAACCATGGAATTATTATTAACTGTGCTATTAATCCGAAAATATTCGTGGCGTGAAACGCATAAAAACATAGTTTTGCTGCCTCATCGGTCACACATGACTTTCTTCAAATGATTATTATCGCAGAGTTTCATCGTTTAAGGAGTTCGATAACCGGATTTACTGTCTTCGCGCGTTCCGCGACGCGTCCCAGAATCGCATCGTCGAGCGAAAAGTTAAACAGTTAAACAGTTTCGTTGCGCCGATGTTCCTTAAACAGCGATAATAATTCCGATTTGTGGGTCACTGGCGCGGCGCGTTGAGAGAGAAAGAGAGAGAGAGAGAGGGGGGGGGGGGGGTGGGTGTGTTCTTCGAGATCGAATGACGCTCATAAAGCGAAGCAACGTAGCAACGAGTCTCGATGACAAAGCCGATGGAATTGAAGAGAGGGCTCAAGGGTTTGCTCGACGTCCGATGCGCCTCGCCATTCGAGTCCGTGACTCGTAAAGACCCGTTCGCTCCCGAGACGCGCGAAAAGAGTAACGAACAGACGAATAAATCAGAAAGCTCCGAGGTTAACGGGGACGATGCACTTTCGCCCAATTGTACGGAGCGAACCGTGTCGTTTCGATCGCAGAGTTTTCATTGCCGGCGAAACACACCGACGCGCGAAACGAAAGGACTTTTGAACACGTCATTGTTTCACCAATTTTTCGAATTTTATTTTCCTTCCGAGTCAGAACAATCAAAATAACGCGAGCAGTTTTTCATAGAGCACGTTTTAAAAAAGAACGTGGTAGACAGCAGGTGACAGGGTTCTCGGGCGTTCGAAGAGTATTAATGCCGGAGACTTGTCGTCTTAATAGATCTCCGTTTTAATAGCCAACCCCTCGGCCCTTCGGGCTCAAATTGACGTGGCATCTGTCAGGGGAACCATCAAGCTTAGAATCCATTCGACTCTTGTCATCTCGTTTTATCGTGAGTTACTTCCCGCGCAACTTTGTCGACCTGTCTGCCATCATCCCGGTTACTAGCCTGACTTCGACATTAACGAGGCTCCGTGCGATTAGACTGCGTATCTCCATGGAAAATTTCCTAAATCTATTACCCATTTGTACGCTCACTTTTTCGCGTTTACTGCCACGTAAAACACGTACATGCAGTTTCTTCCAGCGTTTCGAACGCGTTATGCGAGAGCCTAGTGTGCACATGTCGCATTAAAGATAAGGTGCGGAGCGCGCATATCTCAGCAATGAGTCGGGGCGCACCGCCCGCGCTGGTTCATCTGCGTATCGGACTCCGCTCCGGGACAGGATATCGATTTTCCCGTAAAAGCTGCGAAGTCACGTATCTTCGGGCTGACAGAAACGTCGCGGGTTTTCCGCGAGCCCGCGCCATTCGTCGGGCCATCGTTCCGCGCGTAAACTCCGGCCGATCTCTCCGCGTTATCGCGGAGAACCCTCGCCGGAAAGCAGCCAGCTCTCCGGCAGATCCTCGAAACGCTCGGTGAAAATTCCTCGCGCCGTCGATCGACGTTCCCCCATCGCCGTCACGTTATCTGTTTGCCATTTTACGACTCGCCTACACCGATACCTTCATACTCCACCTCCCTCTCCCCTACTCGCGTAGTATCGGGACGAACACGTGTTGAAGACTTCAACAACCAACCCCGTCTGCCTTATGATTCATTGCGCGAACCTTGCTGTTAATAATTTCCTAGCCGAGGAATTCCGTATTCCACGCGTGTGCGCGTTTACCGCGAAAGTTCGATATTCGTAATGTCTCCTTTTTCATTGACCCGAACTACTTGACATCCATCTTCATTACATTCAATTGATCGGCTTCGGGGAATTTAGTTTGCACTGGGCGTTTTTCTATTCGCATTTATTCGGAGGAGGTATGTATTGTCTCGTGCTCGCTAATATCGAGTTCCTGCTAATACCTAGTTCCAACGTACAGGGTAAATGACGCAAGACTGGCAAGGAAAGTGTCTCTCCAGGTTATTGGTTTAATTTATTATCGTGGCAATCTATTACCGGGGGTTTGCGGAATCGACTTTTTAACAGCGTGATTTATAAACTCGAGTTATACCACTGAATTCTTTCACAACGTTCTTAAACGACAAAGGCGAACGTAGTGATAAAATTACTGAATATTAAATATATTTTAAAAATCGAATTTTAAATATCGATCTGCGTCCTTTCTGCTCCTCTCCTCCAAGCTGTTCCCGATTTCCGATTTCCCATTGCATCTTCCATTGCGTTTATTCGCCATCGTTTCCCTCTTGGTATAATTCCTCTCTTAATCTGCCCCAATTGATTTTTACCCTTGATCGATCTCTCTCTTCCGCACTCGGGGCGATTATTTGTAAACGAAAAATCGCCGAGATAAAAATAGATCTGAGGCGAGCCGGGGTGGCATACGCGCGGTTAATCACCTGCTTGATGGAATCAGTGGATGCTCGAAGGGTGGATACAAGAGTTGCGGCCGATAGTTACGGCAATTGGATTCCGAGCGGCCGTGGCTGCCGGCCTGTGAAAACTACAGGAAACTTAATTACCCGAAGTGGCCGGTAACAAGGGAGAAAGCGATTACTCGCCGCGCGTCGAATCCCGTCGATCTGTCGGTACCGTCATCAATTTGCGACCATCTGCATGGAAACACTCGGCGCGTCTACCTTCTGCACTTGGTCGCGTCGCGCGGCACTGCGAGCGCGAACCCGGTCTAATTCAATTCAATTCAATCCGGCTCGAGTCGAATCGAATCGAACCGAGTCGAGTCGTGTCGAGTCGAGTCGAGTCGAGTCGAGTCGCGCGCGTCGCCCGAAAACAGATATCGATCCGAGCATTGTTGCCGGCGACGACGTCCCCTCGTTTTGTTTCGGCCGATTCGATACGAGCCGATGCGTCCTCTCTTTGGTCGCGTGTCGTCTCCGATTCGTTCGTGGAGCTCGCCTAACAGGAAATTACGAGCGCCCCGAAGATGCATCGATAACGTCCCGAGCTGTTTACTCCGTTCGCCTCGCGAATCCCAACCCCCGTTCAACCCCTATTTTCTAATAATTAATTGCCACTCAGAGAATGACCATTCACGCGTTCTACAATATTTCCTACCGCCCCGAACCCGTCGGAGAAAACTAGCCTGGGAGCTAAAGCAATGATGTTTCACACATATCAAATAATTAGTAGTCTTGCCGAGATTCGCTCGGAACAACAACCCCCTCAGAATGACGACATCGGAGCACCGAGAGCAAGATAATCTGTTATTGTAATTCTCAGTGTATCCGAGATATTTTCTTTGGAGGAACAAGCCATAGTTTCGAGATGTCCCGGTTATGCAAATATTATGACGCTTTCTTAACCTTGTTATGGCGTTTGCCTGCTGGCGCGAGAGGGAATCGCAGAGAAAGATAAAGACCAAGAAATAGAGGGAGATAGCTGTGTGGCAATGTGTCCTGCTCCCAGGGGAATAGAGTACGACTGTTGTAACTTTGCTTGCCTCGCGGATCGACGGAAAGGGGTTAACTACATCTTTGAGCGAGTAGCTAACTCGAAGTCGATAATAGACGTCGGTGCGGCCGAAGTTCGCATTCTGGTCAAGCCTGTGTATCGTCACAGCGACCGCTCACATTCGATAACGAATTTCCCGACTTCCGTTAAATTAGGTATGCCTCATTTCTATTCCATGTCGGCTGTTTGGACAGTTTCCACGGACTACTTACGCGATGGACGTGTACCAACGGAATCCAGCCCCCGTCTAGCTCCCCTATTTTTTCGGGACACGAGCGCATCCCCCCTAATATTACGGACGAAAATGCGGACAAACATCGTCCACGAATTTCCCTAATGCGCCCCGCTTCAAATCATTTCTTCTTTATTGCAGCACTCGTAACCTCAAGCTCTCGTAACTTCTCGTAATTGGAAATGCATACAGAATTGTTGTGTACGCGACACCCTAATGTTAGGTCTTCCCCGGAATTGCAGTTTCACCCGAAAAAGACAAGCGCAGGACTCGCGGCTCGATGCTGAATGCGCGTCTTCCACGATACGGTTTGATAAATTGCTGGCGGCAGCAATACCCGAATTCCCCTCGAATCGAAACGTTGCGCGCGTAATTGGTCAGCCTTGTTATCGACCAGCACTCCTTCCTGCATACTTAAGCGTAAGAAAATACACGGTTCCGTCTAACAACCGCTGGTTAATCAGTGGACTGCGGATTTTATGCATTTACGATAAAGTTCGTACCTTTTTTGTTTGGGTTTGTACCGAAAATTTTAAAAAATGTGTTTTGTAGATTGAACTATTTTTGGGTCAACATGTCGAGTTGGTAGTGGCATTACTGAAAAGATTGTTCACCGTCGTGCTCGTGTTTCGTTTCCATTTTATTTTTACATAAATTTATTCAAACTCCGAGCACAGCGGAATACTGGCAGCATTTTAAGGGAAGACGTAACAAAAAGAAAGGTACTTATTCTACTTGGACCGCAGGTGGCCCATATGAATGTTACAGCACGCCCAGCTGCGTTAAGTAACTCGACTCCATCTTTCGTGCGGCGAGATGCAATCTACATATGTATATCGAAATCTAATCTCTGGGTTCCAACAACAATCTGCATACGGATTGTTTCGTATTAATGTGAACAGCTAGAACGCGTCGACCGTGGTGCATAGTTGTTGAATAATTATTCGCGGCGTCTGTTTTTGACGACGAATCGAAATTGGGGTCTCGGCGGAACAATTTTGTATTAGAAACATGGACTTTGCAAAAGGACCTTGTTCTGTTAGTTTTCTGGCAGTTCGAGGGTTTGCTCTTTTTTCCCAAAACCCTCCATATGCATCAGAGTAAGGAATTTTTAACGTGTCGGGAGCGTGCATTTTCGAGGTTGTTTTTCCTCGGCGCGTTGCACAGGTGGTGCGGGAGGAGGGGGGAGGGGGGCAGGACAGTTTTCCCATGAGAACCGTGGTTCCGCTCGTTGGGATCGAGAGAAAAAAAAATCAACTTGCACTTGGGGCCGATGGCGTGTTCCTCGGCCGAGCGGGGGTGACGACGGGTTAATTTGCTAATGAATTTTAAAAAGTGTCGAGCGGCCCGGCCCGACCCGGTCCGTCCCGACCGGTCTTTCATCATAATAATTTGATTTCACCGAGAGCCAGCTGATGCAGCGCGATGGTATTGTTTACACTTGGATATTAACCGGTTTTCGAGGAGGAAAGGGGAGGTGAAGAGAGGAGAAAAAGCAAGAAGGGCGGCGAAAGGGTGAGTCGAGGGCAGGGGGACGAGTGGTCCAAGCATCGTTTGCGATTGAGACCGTGCAATCGACTGGAATTGTTCGCTCGTGCATCGTCGAACTTGCCTCGAGGCTGAAACACCACGTTCTCCCTGATTCACCCCTCCGTCTCTTCCACCCCCTACTTTGCCTGCGCGACCCCCTCGCGAATCGTACACCCCGTTTTTCTTTCTTCCCTTTCCCGAGGGAGTTTCCAATCCCGCGTATCCGTAACCAAGTCGAATACTCGCAGTCATTTCTATGAAATAGGTGCAATACTTTCGAAAGTTTCCTTTTCACAAAACAGGTTAAAACTAGATCTTTCCGCGAGCTAACAGAAAGTACACAAGACGCGTTTTTCCTGAAACTTTTTGCAACAGTGCAATAAAATGCGAGACATTGTTTCCGATGAATACGGCGATCAATTGAATCAGATTTCAGTGAATCCTACTAGTCTCGAAAGCACTCGTTTCATCGTAATCCTCGGCGAAGTCATCGGAGACAGCGCAGAATGGATTTAATCCGGGGAATCACCGTCGAGAAGGTTCCCGTTTTCGAAGTAACGATTCGCCGCGGCGGATAACAATCGTATAATACCGTGAGAATATTATCGGTACAACGGTTAAGTGTCGAGGTGCCACTCCTTTGTATTACGGTTAAACGCGGCGATAAACTGCGACGAAATTCGAGTGAATAGCGGAGTGGAGTGTGTTTTCGGTACGTGCGGCCCGCGGAACTTTCGCGTGGAAGTAAAGAGCGAAATAACGTTGATGCTAACAAGATTTTCAACGATGCAGTTCCTGCAGTTAAACTTTTTTACGCCCCATGAATTCCATTCGCGAGACGAAACACGTGAGAAAAAAGGGAACGAGAGAGAGAGAGAAATAGGTGGTAGAGAAAGAGCGAAAAAAAAAAGAAAAGGGAGTAACCTACTTTGACAGAAATCCACAGATGTTGGTTCGGGAAAAGGAACGAATTAAAGGTCCGGTCGCGAGGCGAAACGCGAGCGGTATGTTTCAAACGGTCGCTATATTTTTCTCACTTCGTGTTCCGCCGACCCATGGCGGGCACGATACTGTTGACCCGTTTTGTGTCGCCTCTTTGTTAAAAAATTTCGTTAGCAATCGTTTCGCCGAGCCTGCAGCGAGATCGCATTTCCCGAGACATCTTTGCTCTCTTCGCTTTCACAGAAAATCATTCGACGATGGAAACTCTACGGTATCCTGTAAATTGTTTTTTACGGAGTGCACGGAGCATTGCCCCGAGTGAGCTAGTTCCTCTCTCTCTCTCTCTCTTTCTCTCTCAGCTGACTGTTAATCCTCGGAGAACCATTGTAATCCTATAATTATAAATTTTCCCCAATTAACGATTCACCCGCGATACCTTTGACCCCCTGTGCGAGTAACTCGTTTGTTGTAATACCTCGTGAAAGGTCTTAATTAAGGGGATTGGAAAACTGACGGAAAGTTAATTCACGTGTTATCGTTTCGTTAAACAACGCAGACATAGCGGGATTCCTTTAGTTTCAATTTTGCCGGATTAACGGTTGACTCGAACTACTTACAGAGTGTTGCAATTCTTAGCTTTGCATGTTCTTCGAGTAATATTTGAACTTTTGACAAAGGGAGTTGTTGGGAATTGACAAAAAATGTAGAATTCAGAGGATCACTATTAAAAAATGTCCGGTTTGTTTATATTATGGCAGGAGTGAACGGAGCAGGAGGTCCAAGAACTATGGACTTCTGTTTCTCCGTATCGCCGTTTCGAACGTGCTGAAAAATTTCCGCAGACAGAAAAAGAGGAAGGACGGAGAGACAGAGAGGAGGAGACAACGAGAAAAACAGACGTCCCGACGTTACTTTTGTCGGGCGAATATGGAGGCGTATCGATGCGCTAGAGCGTCGCCGGTGCAATCCAGCCGAGGGTCATCGAACCGTGGCTGCTGCACTCCCAGCTGCAACGACTCCGCGACCGGCCAACCGGCGGCAGCGGCAGCTATTGCAGCTGCACGCCGCTTTTACAACTGCATCCCGCAGTGAAATAACAGCGGGCGTGGCGTCGAGCGACGTCACGACGCCAGTCGACGATCGACTCTCTCGATTAAATACTCGCGATTAGAGGCGATAAGGCATAGAACCGATTGCGATAATAACGCGTGGCTGCAGTTATTCCGACGCTGCGCCCTTAAATTTACGATCCGTTGGGATGGGGGTGGCGAGAGGGTTGGCGCCGCGATCGCACGCGCGCGCCCTCTATCCACCCCGAATCGTTTTTCAAATTTATAGGGAAACCGTATCCCAGACTGCTGTCGTATAACTTTTCCTGCGAACCGCTTTGACGCAGTTTAACTCTCCTCGAAGTGAAAATTCAACCATTTTCTTTTGACACGCTCTGTAAAACGATCGATCTCTTTCCGTCTGCGTTGCGAGACCTATTCCTTTAAAATGTGACGCGTTATAAATGAAATTTGTTGCTTGAAAGCAAAAAATAGGCGAGGCTGTTAGTCTAGGATCTTTAAATAATGGTCTGCACCCTCGGTAAATATTTGTTCGACTTCCAAAGCACAAAAACACGTACAAGAAAAGAATCGATACTATAATTCACGGATATATCAGCACTGACCCCTCCCGGATGAAACTACCCGTCAAAACAATTGGCTTCGAGTTCACCGGAATAGTAAAAAATTATTTTCGATTCGTTGAATGGGCAGAAGGGCGGAGTACGATCGGGCGCGTTTCGAAATGGCTGCTCCCCCTTTAAGGTTTCCCCTCGCGACGACGAAGCGAAGCGGAGCGGAGTGTGCAGGGAAACTTGTTCTCGCGGCGAAACTTTTTTCATTTGCATATTTGCGCGCGGTGCCGCTCGTCGTCAACGTTGTCAACCGTGGAAATTGAAGCCGGGGGTCGCGCGGCGACTGGTTAGATTGTTAACCTCGTTAACCGCGTCGGTAATCTTTTCCTGGAGAGTCGGCAATCGATACGCGCCGTGATTTCCCGTTGGCCGTCGTTCCCCGTTATTATTGATGCGGCTCTCTCTCGCCTGTCTGTTTATTTCGGATGTCTCTGAACTGTCGGGAGAGGCAGAATGAGACAGAGAGAAAGAGAGAGAGAGAGAGAGAGAGAGAGAGAAAATGAGAGATGGAGAAAGACAGAGTCGTGACTTTTCCAAGCCGATCCTCGCTCCGTCGAGATATTTCCTCCGTTCCCGGTTGGCTCGCGTTAATCTCTCGATTTCCGTGCCGCTTTTTTTCTCTCTTCTATCTGAAAAATAAACGTTTGATGAAACTGCATTCTGCACCCTGCACCCTGCACTCGTGCGCCGCGAGCTCGGAAGCCTCTTGCAAGGTGCATCCTCCGGCTACGTTTTTGCGAACGGTACGCTGCGCATTCTTTTGTGTGTCGTCGCAGACCGGGGACCTCGTAGCCCGACATCATTCCAGTCGATTTCACGCTGCGAAGATCCGCGGTCGAGACGCTAAGCGCCGGTAGTAATTAAGGACCGGGTTAATTAGTGGCCGCCGAGCTCGTTCGAGCGTGTCGCGGTCTATATATCACCGCAGCCCCATCAAATTTTAACGGCGCTCCGCAGTTTTTCCGTACCGACGACGAGAATTTACTTATCCGATTAGGTTTACCGATTCGAGCCTAGTTCATCCCCCAACTCCACACGATCTTCTCGACCGATCTGGAGAATCGTCAAAGATTTCGTCGGATCCCGGTCCCTACCATTTGGCGGCCGCAGTATTCTGTATACGTGCCACTTCGCGTATCTATTGCGACACGAGAAGTTCGCGAGTATCATTAACTGCAGCTGGCGTCATATTCCGCGACTCGGTAGAAACTGGCAGCGAGTTTCACGCGTGTTTAACCGCGGCGACAAGTAACGAGGTTCAGAACCGCGCGCGCGCGCGCGGAAATCGTCGGATACAGGTAAAGTCCTCGTAAACGTGATAACGTCTTTGGCAGAGCGGTTTGACGATTCGAATGGCAGCGTTGTCGTACTGCTAATTGATATCGATAGTAACTGTAACTACTGCGGCGAAACTGTAGGGCACTACATAAAATCGTACATACCTGTGCAGTAAGAAAACATCCTCTCCTTCTATGAATTATTTACTTGGGAAAACGTTTTCCAATTCTGGTTATTCTGCCCTTTCGGATCGTCAATTTCAAGTTGCAAAACATGACAGAAATCCTTGTGTATCCATACGTCCGAATAATTGGCCAACCATTATTAAACTCTACACAACACACTGTATAAAATCGTACATACCTGTGCAGTAAGAAAACATCCTCTCCTTCTATGAATTATTTACTTGGGAAAACGTTTTCCAATTCTGGTTATTCTGCCCATTCGGATCGTCAATTTCAAGTTGCAAACAACCGCTAAACTCTACACAACGCACTGTATAAAATCGCGACAGCGAACGAGAAGATGTTACCCCGACCACGGTCAAAACAATACTGCGATTTTGACCGCGTCGCTCCCGCGGACGTGTGACGTCAGGTTATACGAGGCAAGTTGGACGCCGTACACGCTAAATACAAAAACAGGGAATTCCGGGAAGTAGGTTTTCGTCCATATTTTGCAACTTGAAAATTAAGGGGGCCGGCATGGTTTGAAATCCATATACGTATGCAAGGGTCAAAATCTAATCAAACTGCCGCTTTAATATTGCAATGAGCAGTTTAGAAGTGGTCAATTGTGTTTCCTAAAAGTGCAATCTACGTCTGAGCCCAAATTGCGAATTTCTACCTGATCGTGGAGTAATTTGTAATATTCGACAAAAAATTCGAATTCTGAAGCAAGTATGACATCACAAGATGGCTGCCGCTGAGAGATTCTCTTAATTTCGAGAGATTTAGTGTTCGTATCGAAAAAAAGGCTCTATACAGACGTAGCAAAGACATGTACAAACACGGTGGTATGCATTTTTAAATGATTACTTACTTATTTAAGACATGAAATGTCTAGAAAAAAAGGCACAGCGTAACATAGCGTGACAGTCAGGGCCAAATGACAAATGTCCACCGGAGGTGTGGATTCACCCGTAGGACGAATTATTTCTTCTACACCCTGTACACTTGGTTATTATCGAACAAGGAGGGTGGTGGTTTTGCGGTCGCCTGGAGGATTCGATAAAACGGGATAACAAAGCGGACGAGATGCTTGACGGAACGTAGTGGAAGTTCGCGGCGTAAACGGCGCGGTGCGGCGAGCGACTTAGCGATTCGTGAGTTTCGAGAGCGCTCCGGGAAGTTGGCCCCGGCCAAATGGATTTATGGATCCTCTTTAAGAGAGGCGGAAGAGGGCCCCGAAGGAGAAGGAGGCTCAGCCATGCCGAAGCAAACTAATATATCCTCTCAGGACCGACTGTGTTCCCCGACTAATTGGATTTCTGTCTGTTCCCATAAATTTCGCGGGTAATCCTCCCTCGTCGCCCGTGGAAATTGTGTAGTCCTGAACGCGGCCGCGGGTCCTAAGCAAACTCGATTGATTCTTTCGCGCGGGACCTGCGAAACGGGGAGGATCCTCTCGCGCTCCTCTTCTCCGCTTACCCGACGTGCCAGACGGTAACGCGTTTTGCCCGCGAAATTCCAAACGGAGCACACCCTTCGTATTCCCTTTGCCGTCGTCGTCGAACCGTTTCACCGTGGGAAATTCGACCCGTGTTTCGAATTACGCGCGAGCGGTCACGAGTTTCCCCTCGTTCTTGCTCTCCAAAAAAAGAGAAAAAAACTCGCGTGTTTTCTGGTGTAACTTTTGGCTGGTTTTCTCCAGCGGTCGAAATTCGGTGGGATACGCAACGGTCTTTTTTGAATATCATTAGCACGAAAGAGAAAACCCCCCTCAAACGGGGAGAGCGGACATATTAATCCGTTTAACACTGCGAGTTGATATCTCGAGGATCCGAAACAGTGAAATACTGTGTAAAAAGAGTAATACCACGAGGTAGTTGCAGCTTTTAAGCGTCTACAAAGCGTTTTATTCCACAAATTACGATCCACCGGCTTTAAAATAGCTATCCGTGAGGTAAGCACGTTATAACGCCTTTCGGCCACGGCTAAAAATACCTGCAAAAAGCGCAGGATTTGTTCAGAATTTAAAATACTACTGGAAAGCCAGCGTGGCACTGAAATCGTTAACTTTTACGATCGCTTGATAGGACATTATCTGGTACTTGAAAAGGAAACAGTCCGTTTCCAGTAGAATAAACGAACTAAATAGGATGGAACAAATAATTATATAATTATTGTAGTTACTATCGTAGTTTAGTACGAGCTTTTTGAGAAATCAGTCCCTAAAAGAGAAAGAAGAAATAAGAGTGGAAGGATAAGGGAAGAGGGGAAGAATACTGAAATAAATGGGAGTTACAGGAGATAATCTGAAACCGAGCAAGCAGGATCGCGATCGTTGCTCATAAATACTACAGTTTATACGTAGCGCCGTTCCAAAAGCGATTTCACACCCTGTCGCCCGGCTCGTAAAATCTTGCCGAATCGTTTTACGAGTTGATCCGACAAAGAATCGTCGGCGGAACGCAAGACACTCTCCGGCTCCGCGCGTAGAATCGGTGCCGATGGGTCTCTATGGAAGTTCCTCGTTCGTTTCGCGAGCTATATTTCCTGGCATCGATCGTCGTCCGACTGCCGGACAAAAGATAGAACCGGATGGAGCGGCGAGCAGGTCGAAGGGAAGAACGGGAATCACGGAGAATCGGTATTTCTCGAAGCAAATCCATTTAACGAGCGCAGTTCTCGAAGAGTCGTTAGCGCGGCCCGGAGCGGAGCCGGCCGTTTCACGGGGCCGGGAATAAAAATAATCCACCATTAAAACCATTCTTCGTTACTTTCATCGCGTACCTCGCGGTTCCGCGAGGACGTCCCGACGCGTTTCAGCTGCGACTCGCAACCGAATCGGAAGAAAGCGAAAAATCGTAACATAATTCTGTATCATTGGCACATTTCCTGTACCATAATTATAACGCGAGAAATTAAAGATAGCACGCGTGTGCTATCTTTTTCTTTGGGAGTGTAGAATCTTCAGGATCTACTCGAAATATTCGAATACATGGAACGTCCCATCGTTTAGGTACGTTTTTTTTTGCGTACCGGTGAGAACAAAAGGTGGAAGAGAGGGCTCGGTCGAGCAGTGATGAAAAGCGGGTTCGGTGCGGGCGGTTGGACGTGAAAAACCAGGCCGATTCGGTGGCCGAATGCAATTAAAACTTTTCTACTTGGCCCGGTTAATTTGTCTTTGTTGGCCCGACCCCGGGCGGAAGCTCCTTCTTTTGTCACGATGCTCGGTCCGCTCGCGCGGTGATCCGCTTCGACTATCCGCGGTCCAGCTTCGCGACGCCTTTTCGATCTCGCAATCCTCGTTAATTGTAAATAAAGGTCGGGGTCTCCTTCTTCTGTGTCGGTCAAAGGCCTGGCCCGAGCACAAGATCTCCACGGTGTACCTTTTCGACGGTCGGACCGTCCGGAACCGCACGTTTAAAAACACTCCGCGACCGACCGACAATGCGCTTTCCAGGGCCCTTTGTCGCCCGGGGTAGGTACCCCGTTTCTTTCTCTTTTTTTTCTCCCTTTTCTCAAGTGTAATTCATTATTTTTACCGTTAAACGCTTCGCCCGGCCAATAGCCTGGCCCGCGGGTCTATTCTTCCGGGCCGGGTTGAAAGAACAAGCACGGATCAACAAGCGTGCAGAAGGAGAGCCTGTGCAACGAGCAACAAATGTCCGTCGATTCGTTACGGGTTGTGCGGGGAACGCACACACACGGGGATCGCCGGTGCATAACGTGAATAATCAACCGGGCTGAAATGCCGAGAGTGCCCTCGACCGAGCCATTGAATGAGCGAGCACGGGCGAGGGCATGAATTAAAGCAGAAAATAAAAAGAGAGAAAAATGTGAGAGAAAAAAGCAGAAAGAAAACAAAACGTGAATTAATTCTGGTTTCGAAGTAGAGGGTACACGCGCGACGGGGATCCGGAATTTGACCGAAAGAAAGAACGCCCGCCGGAAGGACATGTTCGCGCGATCTAGTTAACCGTTACGGGTTAATTGGGGGTGAGCAATTAAGCGTCGCGAGGGCCGACGACTCTTGGATGACATATTTCACCGCGATATTTACGCAAGGAATCTCCGGCTCGCGCGAGACCTGTTCACCGACGTGGCTCGAAGCGATTCAACGAGCCCCAATGCAACTTGTTTTCGCGCGAGATAAGTTCGCTGACACGTTATGCTATTTCCACGGTGCGCTCGCGTCGAGTGCTGCTGCCACTGCTTGCAGATAGATCCGTCTTCAAAATTTTCTGTTTCCGTATCCGTGGTGGAATTGCACATGTATGCGCATAGATTCGATTCAATGGACTCTCGCGGATATACATATTCTTCGGTAGATTATGGTCGCGGTCGCTGTGCGCAAACTGGGCTTCGTTGATCAATTTTCCTGCGATTCTCCGCGCTGATGATCCACCGAGGCGCTTGCGATGTGCAGTATTTTAGAGATTGTGATATAACACACCATTTGATGTACAGAATCACGCGTATCAGTCACTTTTAGCACTCCCCCTGCACCCAAGCTTAACCGAGACCTAATCAAAATTGATAAAAAAATAATTTCCGAACGAATAAATTGTTTGAACGTGTTAAGCGAATTTTGTTCGCGAAAAAATAGTCGACTCATCCCCCCGTCAAGATTCTGCGAATATCCGAGCTTGGGTTACCGGGTATTCTCTCTTTCTGGCTTTATCAAGGATTCGACGAGAGCCATTTACGAGGAATCGTTTCATCCTCGGCCGAATAAAGATTTTTTTTTGTCCCGAATAAATTGACGGGAAAGCCGGGCGCGGATCCGGCCGGCTAGTCCTGAATACAGGAGCGAGAGAGGCGAGGGGTAGCGTCGCGGCGTCGTGACGTCGCCGTGGAAAAGGCTGAAAGGGACGCCGAACAAAAAGGCTCGTTCGCGCCAGCTGGCCAGCCTTTTTTATCAGCAGTCTAGGGAGCTCGTTCTTGTCGACGAGATGTTCAAAAATCGCTTAGCCCCTGCGGATAGACGGTCGATAAGGGAAACCACGGTCCTGATATACGACGTCACTTCCGTTCCGGCTTGTCACACTATGCACCGTCGAATTCCTTTCTTCGGTATCTCACACCGAAATTAACGAAAACTGCATTTCAGTAGGAATTTTCTCCTAATGTTATTGTTTGACCTGTACCTCCGCCCACCATCATCTTCCTCTTCTTCTTCTTCTTCTTCTTCTTCTTCTTCTTCTTGGTCTATGTGCGAGAGACAAAGAAAAGTCACCGAAGTCATTCGAGTTTAAATTAGTTTCCTGTTCGAGCTCTCTCCAGCGAAAAAATGGACCGATGAGGACGCCTCGCATTCTTATCGAGTGGCAAAGGAAACGCTCTCTCGAAGCAACGTTTCAAGTTGGCTCACCTTTTTCCGCTCTTATTCATCTTCTCCTAATTTTCAGGTTACAGGGCACGCCCCTCGCGATCCTAGAGATGCTGCGGTCGATCCAAGTATTTGCGCCCGAGAGGAAGTTATTAAAAAGTTCTTCGTCGCTGATAAAAATGAATAATTTCCTTCTAGCGAATATCACAGAATATTTTCCGATAATTTTCGTTGAATTGATTTCCGATATGCTGGAAATATTCGTATGAGCACAGGACAGCGGACGTTTATTTCAGTTAATTAGCAAATTCCGTAATTTTTCTGTATTTGGGCAAAGACGTATCGCCGTGAACGGGTCGCATAATTTCGACCGGAAAGTTCGCCGGCGTTTTCTGTGTTCGACGGAGAGCGAAGAGATTCGCGCGCGAGAAAACTCGGGTCCCGGTGTTCTATTTCGACGGGAGAGGCGGCGTGGTTGTCTATCAAATTTCTCGGAAGAAATTGCCAGCCCGAGACAAGGCTCTGAGGAAAGCAGGAACATCAAGAATGCCCATTCCTCTTTTATCCAGCTCCGTTTATTCTTCTCCGTGATTCTTATCACGATCCGGCTCTAAGACGCCGAGGCGACGTGTCTTGCTGACGTTACAGGGAATTCTCATCGCTGTTCTCCCTCCTCCGTGATTCCTACTTTCGTTCTAAAATACTACTCCTTATTCATCCTCGTAACGCCTCCTTTGTCAAACCAGGAAAAGATGTGCCTCGTTCAGGTTACGTTTGCTCAACGGTCGGGAGGGCAAACATTTAATTTGATTGCATTATTACTCTCTGAAAGAAAAGTTTCTCGGCGATTCAATTTACACCGAAATTTTAAGGTAGTATTTCAGTGTCCGAGGCCGTTTATTCACGAATTTTTTGAAATTTTTCCCCCCGAGTATCGATCTGCGTTGGAACTTTGCGCAAATATTTGTCAGTATGTGAAATACCGTCTCTCAAAAACGCGTAACTTTTGAACCAGCGAGTGTCTCGCCTCGTACAGGAACCGGTCGAAGCTTTTGAAGTTTGTCGATATAAAAAAGGGTCGAATGATAATAACAATTTCACCGGAACTCGCGAAACGAGATTCCGTCAGCTCGCGAAAAACAGCGCAACGCGGAGGCGAGCAAGCCTTTTAACCAAATTCCCCGGCAACTCGCAAAGACGACGACGGCGGCGGCGGCGGCGGCATCGGAAGTATTCACAGGAGCGAGGCGGCTGCAGGTAAATTAGCCGACATTACTTGTAACCGAATTATGGCCGTGCTAAAACTTTGTCGGAGGCAAGCTTTTATCCGTCAAGCGAGGCTTGCCACGCCCCTCTTGAATATTTTCTCCGGCGGTGACCAGGCTTTTGGAGACTGCTCGAACGAAGGAATGCATTATGCACGTCGTGGTGTATAATTTCTATAGCTATGCTGGAAGGAATTCGAGCGTTCGCTGCTTGAACATTTCCCACGGTCTCCTGGGTACGGCCCGGAGAGAGACAGAGTGAGGATTCTGGAAGAATGCCGCTGCGGCGACTGCGCTCCGTTTCCAACGCGGAGAGCAGCCCGATCCGACTCGATCGGATTCGATTCGATTCGATTCGATCCGGATCCGGTTGATTCCGAAAATTTCTCGAAGGTGTCGTTAAGGCGGCAAGAACTCGTTGCGCACGTGCGCGTACTCCTCGTCGATCTGAATGCGCCACGTAAACTGGTAAAGTTACGGAAGGGAGGCGATACGAGGCGATACGGGAGGGAACGAGCATCGATGGCAACGAGAAGATGGGGGAGAGGCGGTTTGAAAGCGGTAGATAAGGCCTAGAGTGAGAGCAAGAGAGAAAGAGAGAAATAGGAAAGGCGGTTAAGAGGGGCCGAAGGCGAATAAAACGGACCGGGACCGGCACAGGGGAAAGTGAAACTGAAATTACATGCGTCGGAGGAGAACCAGAGAGATCCAAAGAAGGAACAGAAAGTAGACGAGGGGGGTAACGGGCGGAAAGTAAATCGTGGCGTTGGCTTCTGTGCATGTAGCACGTGTACGTAACACGGTTCTCTCGTATTCTTCCATTCGTTCGTCTCCGGAGATAGCTAGACACGACCAGACCCCTCTGTTTTCTTTCGACATCCAATTTCCATAACATTAGACCGCTTACACGTAAACAGCCGGCTCACGTTTCCCACGGGCGAGCAGCCCGTTTAAGATCGTCACCCAATCAGCGGCGAACGGGAAACCTTCGGGAGCTTTCGTACGGTACACTTCTTTCGCATAAGACACCCCCGGCCCTTCACACTTTCTCACTGAGATCGAGGCAAACTGGGATCACAGAATATTTGCGACAACACCGAGAATTGTATCGTAATCTCAAAAATAAATCGTCGCTCTTTGCGGCACATCTTTCACTGAGCCAGTAGAATAAGTAGTATATAGTCAGACCTGTACATGTCCATGGGTATGCAGGAAGCTGTGCGGAAAAATTGACCTCTCTCTGCCTGGGAATGCAAACGCAGAGGTGTATTTTGTTATTAAAACAATATCTCCGTGTTTTGGGATTCTCGAAATTTGTTTAAAAAATTCAAAGGAAAAGTTAACCTATGTAAACTCTAAATCGAATGAGATTCTTGATAAACCTCGTCTCGATAAAATTATAAGAGTCCTTGTTTTAGACTACTGCGTCAGTAGAGTGAGTCGCGTATGGTCAGACAAACCTGGCACGGAAATTGCTATAGGTCTGCAAGGAGAAGGTTTGCGCAAGGTATTAGAACAACGTCCTATGTCCCCGGGTTGCCGAAATTTGGCGAAGGAAATAAAGAGGAAGGTTAAGAATACGGGAATGTAATTGCGGCGTTGGGATAGCCGGTTCTAATCCGGGTGACGGTATCGCCGTCGGAACCATAACTCTCGCCTCTCTGCGAAAACAGTCGTAGGTTTTGTCTCGCGACGGCTTATCTCGGTCTATCCTCTTATTTCCTGTCCTTCGCCTGCAGTTTTCCCGAGGAGAACCGGGGAAAACCGGGAGAGGGTTTGGGAAGCACACCCCCGGATCGCGTCGCCGGATCTTAGGCGGCGCGACGTCTCTGTAAATCCTCGCGGGCCAAGCAAGGGAAACCTTTGTCGAAAACTGGAATCTAATTGCAGGATCAAGGGATTTGTTCCGCGCATTCCTGACGACGCTCGTCTTTTTCGCGAGAGCAAGATCAACCGTCTGTACGATCTCGGGGGATTCCCGCGGAGAAACTGGATCACGTTTATTAAACGAGCTCACCGCGATCGCGATAACAACGATCTTGCGAAATTTTTCGAAAGAAAATCGCGTCCGGTCTATCGAGAAAGTCTCTGTTGACTGTGGGAGTTAGAAAGTGTTCGAATGATTAGATTAATGATTAAAGCAACGAACATATTTTTATCTGGTTGAGCGTCTAGCGATCACTGACCGTGTTATTGTTGATCCGAAGGGGGTTCAGCGAACTCGGTTGCGCCGCTGGTTATTATTAACACCTCGCACCGTTATATATCGAATCGATCGCGTCGCAAGATATTCGCTGGTAACAGATGCCTCGGGGAAAGGATGATTCGGATCGGATTTCTCGTCGCGTATTTTCGCGTGACATAATTTGTAGAGATAGGGCGGCGTTCGAGTTGGCGAGAAGTTTTTATTCCCCTGTTTACAAGCTAACGATGACAGAACGACGCGACGCGAAGCGGGTAGACAGCCTTGTAACGGTGGTAAGATGATTTGTTGGGTTTTTCGATGGCCGAGAGGTTCCTTTTCCCTTCCGCTCCACCTACCGTCAGCTCGGCATCTCTTCAAAACCCAATAAATCCGTCCAACCCCCCCACCCCCAACCCAGTAACTAGAAACACTCGAGACTGCGGAGTGCACTCTGGAAATACGATCTTCATTCTGTTCTTTTTGCTTTCTTTTCCAGAACCTGAAGAACCAGATCATGACGACGAACGTTTGGGTGGAACAAGTAAGTAATTACGTCTACCTTGGCTCTCTCTCACTCTGGTTAATATTCATTATCATTAGCTCGGTAACGACGCACAATAGAAACAGTAAGCGATACGTGAAAATGGGCACTTCTGCAGGGTTTATTCCGATCACTTATACAGGATGTCACAGTTTCTTTTGTTTTTTTTTTGCCAAATTGTACCAGCACGTTCTTCGTCTAAGCGCATAGATCAATATCACGCAGAAGTAAAACTTTTCTCGGCGCAGTTGCACCGACGATCATGCTCCGCCCCTGGTCCCGGAAGAGATGCCCGTTCCTCCATTTTCTCGTACGATGGTCAGCCGTTTCCTCGCGAATCTGCTCGTCGAAGTTAACGAACCGTGATGTTCTCGATTCGCGAAACAACTCCCGGTCGCTGTAAGGGATGCAACTCCTTTCGCCCTGGAGCAGAGGACGAGAGGCAGAGCCGAGCCGAGCCGAGCCGAGACGATTGAGGAAGAAGAGTAGAGTAGTTCGGTGGACCAGGGAAACGCGATTTTCTCGATAACGATAGCACGGCCGAGGCAAAGGGTCGGGTACGCGATAGATAAAACAGAGGAAAGGGAAGCAAATCCATGGACGAGAAGAGCGTCGCTTTGATCGACCGAATCTCCTCCTCTCCAAAAGGAGAACGTTTGGAATTTCAAAGCAGCCGAATTTCATTTCCGTGCCTGTTGACGACGAATCGGAGTCGCGAAATGGTAATTGATCCGTATTGTCTATCTCTTTGCGAGAAAACCTCTTCTCATCCTTGGATCCCCGGGGATTCCCGAAAGTATCGCTCCCCCCGAAATGTTCGGTAAAAAGGATGCTAAATTATGCTGTTTACAGGACTCACCTCCTTGTAATAAGAAGAGTGCATGGCCTTCGGGTCACCGATTTATTTGAATGTCTTAACCATCGTCTAATTTTTTAACAAAAATATATCGCATAGGAAATTATTCTCGGCAATATTGTGAACGGAGGTCATCCTAAACAGCTGTTTCGCTGGAGAAAAAAAGGGAGATTCGATCAGATCGTAGCCAGTAACCCAATTTCAATTTGAGCTCCGGCGCGGAACAAGACACCGAGCGGATCTCGAGGCTTATCTCGGCCGAGGATCGTAATTGAAATGGCATTCGACGCGGCGCGTCCGCCCGTAATTTCGTAGAACGGAAACCGCGGGCCCGGCTCGCCCATTTTCCTCGGGGGCGAAATTCGTGGTGTCAAGGTAGCCTTATGGCCGGAGAGAGCGTGTTAGCTCGGGACTAATTTTTTTCCCCGGGAGCGTCTGCCTGGAATCAGCAGAGCCAGGCAATTGGCAGAGCGGAGCAGCCGGCTTTTGGTTTTTCTCCTCCCGGCATTCTTCTCTCGGTTGGCTCCGGTCTCTCGATCGTTTGTCCGCGTCAATAGACCTAGCGCCTCTTTTTCTTGCATCGGACGTGGAAGAGCGATGCTTGCCAAACGGCTGGCCCGGCTACAAGGTAGCAGACAAGACGTGGCCAGGTTGCGCTGCCAACAGAAGCGCCTGCTCTTTTACCAGTCGCGAATTGTTTGCGACCGCGTTGGACGACCAACCAGCTTTCTTCGAAACTGTCGATCACTGTCTTGCTCCGCTCCGTGTCCACCCCTAATTCCAAAAACGACCCCTACTAATTTCAACTCCGATACAGCGCTTTCCATAATTTTATCAAACCCCTCCTCTTAAGGGGGCCGGCAGGCATTTGGCCTTGACTGTCACGCTATGTTACACTGTGCCTTTTTCTCTAGACATTTTACGTCTTAAATAAGTAAGTAATCCATTAAAAATGCATACCACCGTGTTTGTACATGTCTTTGCTACGTCCGTATAGAGCCTTTTTTTCGATACGAACACTAAATCTCTCGAAATTAAGAGAATCTCTCAGCGGCAGCCATCTTGTGACGTCATACTTGCTTCAGAATTCGAATTTTCTGCCGAATATTACAAATTACTCCACGATGAGGTAGAAATTCGCAATTTGGGCTCTATACAGACGTAGATTGGACTTTTAGGAAACACAATTGACCACTTCTAAACTGCTCATTGCAATATTGAAGCGATAGTTTGAAAAGGTTTTGACACTTGCATACGTGTATGGATTTCAAACCATGCCGGCCCCCTTAAATCGTCGGGGTGCAAGGCCGTTCCGATAACCTACGAGTTCGATTAATAAGTATTCCTACACCGTTGAAATGTTTTAAAAAAGCATCTCTCGCGACCAATCACGGTAATCACGTTCGCGCGGTTGACGTAACAGCTAGTGTTTCGAGAAAACAGCATGACTCGGAGGGCGTCGTGAGGGTAAATCTGATTGGTGGCGCGTCATGCGGGCACGTTCTCCCGAGTCGGCAGCCGTTTTTGTCAGGCTTCGTCGACTGGCACTCGACGTCTTCTGACGCGACGGCGAAATAAGCTGGCAATCTTCGACGTGCTCGCACGTCGTCGCGAATTTCCTCTCTGGGATTCGGGCCGCGTATCTTTCTCGCGCTGGTTGCGGATTCCTCGGGAACCGTCACATCGGACCGCGCGGCGGGAAATACGCGTATATCCAGATATCCGCGGGTGCAAAGGGTTACGCGAAACCTCCGGGAACGGCCGTGAAACCCCTAAACCGTGCGCAATTTCAGCCGCAACCGAAAGCCGAGTCTTCGGGGCCGATAGCTTTCCGATAACATGACAGCTCTCCGGCCGTGCTCGCCTGGATACGCTAAGCGAGCCAAAGGGTTCGCGTTCCAGCGGTGCCTCGCATCGATTTTCGCTTCAAATTCGCGCACCATTCCGTCGCGATTACGCTTAATTTCGCCGGTTGCTGGCCGCGGCGCCGATCGCGTAAAAATATCCGTCGCGCTCCGAGCGCATAGTTTCCACGGAGAAATCATCTGCGAAAGCTTATCGGGGCTTCCCGAGTCACGTGTGCGCGGCCGAATCGTTCGAAGTGCCCGTAAAAATTTACGGTTCCTCCGTCGAACAATAAATTACGTCGCAGCGTGATTCGCATTCAGATTTGCAGAGACCGCCCGCCGGCCGTGAAAAAGGCGTCCCGGCGAGGCCGTACGACATCGTAAAACCGGCAAAGAGAAAAACACGACGCCAATTTGCCGGCTATACTCTCTTCCAACCGCGCCTCAGGAACCGCTTTCGATATCAGTCTCGAAAACTCTCAACAGTCACGGCTCCTCGCAGCCGAGCAACGAGCTATCGATCCGCGATTACACCGGATACATCGTATTCTATTCGCCTCTCAAAACGCTGTTCTCTAGAAACCGTTTCGTAGCGCAGTTTCCTCGTAAAGAGTCACGCTTATTTAACAGTAGAACTACCAAGCAATAAATGCGACTGACGTATATTACTTTGTAACAGTGACAAGACTCTACCCATTCAGACTTCATACCACTTTTATTGTAATATGTGCTTCAATGAAGAGGTTCATTGAAAAATTTCCGATGAAAACATTTTTACAATTTCAGTAATTGTAAACGAAAAAATTAGGAACAAGTCATTTTGACTCGTCCGGTAGTTCCAGTGTTAACAATCCGAAAAGAAACTAAATTTTTCAAATGAAAACATATTTTTCCCGTGTATGTACAGCGTTAAAAAACGAGATTTGTATACGTTGTTAGTTAAAAATTGAAAATTTATAGGCCGGCGATTACTGTTCAAATCCCAGTCGGCTGAGCGATTAGCCGCACGTATTGCAAATTGCAACGCTTTGCAATCGATCTGCCGCCATTGGTACTCGAATCCGATGATTGAAAATACATTACAGTTTAACGTACAATTAAATTCAATATTATCTTTACTTTCACCCTGATATATTATTCAGCAATTTTATTCGAAATCTCGTATTTTAAATAAACGCACGAAATCGGAACACCACAGTGGGGGAACAACAAACAGAATCTGTAACGGAAAATTGATGAATTTTCACTTGAAGGGCGTGCAAGGTTAATTGCAGTCTGTGTGTTTTGTCGAGTAAATGCTGTTTTGGAATCAACAATCCAGTTATAACATTCGAAACCGACCAAAAGGGAATGCCAAGCAATATCGACATACGCAGATATAGACACGTTTTTAGTAGGGTACGTTATCTGAACAAAATATTTGACGTCTATATATTTTTTTACATCCGCAGTGGTCTACTTTAACGGGGTGAGAATATTGATCGTCGCTGCAAAATCTCACGCACACGGGTTGTGTATTTTAGAATGGAGAATTCGTGTGTTCAAGCAGACTTGTAAAGCAGTTGTTTACACAAAAGATGAATAGAAACGATAATACACTTTTCCGAAATATATTTTTGTTAGGTTTGTATCTCGATAGAAAAGCGAAACAGAATTATATCGCGATCTCCTGTCGATCTCCTAGGATTGAAACTTGGATTTTCGGAATTTTCTCGCCAAAATCTGCAGGATCGTATAAGAAAAAGTTAAAAATTTCTGGTTTTCCGAGGCAAAGTTTAACCGTGTCCTCTGCATTTGGACGATCTGGTACTGCCTCTGGTGTTCTCTCGACGATCGATGCACACGGCTCTTCGAAACGAGAGAGAAAAAAGAAAAAAGAAATGTGGGAGGCCGATTAAAAGTCTCCGGCTGAAATTCAGCGGAATAGAGAGAGCCAATCGTTGTTCGTTTTGGCGACAAGTCTTCCGTTTGGCGATCGTTCGAGCCTCGGGAACCGAAGTCGTCTCGCGTGCACGCATCCGTAATCGATTTACACTACGGCAGGAGGAGGGACCGCGCGCTGAATTTTTGTCGAACCTCTGACACCGAGCACCGAGCACCGTTAATTGCGACCGGAATAATTCACGTTCCACCGAAAATCAATAAATCCCTGCAAACTTTATTGCCCGTACGAATTACAATGTTTATCGCGATCGAACCGAAAATTACTTCAACATCGTCAGCTTTCCATAGGTTTCTATTGGGAATCAGGAAAATGTGTCAAATCGATTCAGGGGCCTAAGGTTAAAGGATGTTCCGTGAAAAACCGACAGTAGGATGACGCAATTAACTACTTTTCCCGGCGTTGAAATCGCTCGGTATCGAACGAGACACGTTGGCAGCAAACAAAAACAAAAACCAAAAAAAAAAAAAATAATAAAACGAACCCTCGCGAGAACTCGGAATTTTTTTTTTTGTCCGGGTATCCGGGGCCAACTGCAGCAGCCAATTATACGGCCCGTGTCGATTTCTCGCGGCGAAGTCGGGGAAGGTGGTTGCGTGCCCGACGAGGCATACCGCTGGAAACGATGACACCGTTGGCGAGCACGCTGGAAACACCGATGAAATGAGGGCCGGGCCTCGGATTCGTTTAATGCCGCTCGAAACTTTATGAAAGTTCTACGAGCCTGCCGGTTCATCGCTGTTGCGTTTTTCTACGATAGCGTGAACTACCGTGAAAAATTCCGCGCTGTTACACGTTCGCGTGAAAAGTAACTTTTACATTTTCCCCGCGATTCTGACCAATTGCAATATTTTTCAAAAAGTCTTTCTCGCGTCAGCCAGTACAGCAATCCCTCTAATGTTTCGAAAAAATTCAAGTCCCTTTAACTTGACTACTCGTTTAATTCATTCGTTTATAATCTCTTTTATAGATATGTTCTCATTTCGGGCGTGGTTCTGTTTTCAGGAGTGGAACGATTATAAGCTGAAGTGGAACCCGGACGACTATGGCGGTGTCGACACTCTCCACGTACCGTCGGAACACATATGGCTGCCAGACATTGTTCTTTACAACAAGTAAGTAGATTTAATCGCAACAGAAATTTGCTCGGTTGTCTTCACTATTTTCTCTTCAGTAGAGAATTGCAATCAATCGATTCTAAAATCATCGTATAGGTATCTTCATGGTAATAGTAAAAAATATTAATTCGACAAAATCGTGCCATCGGTTCACGTAGAAATGGTTTGTGCGATATTAAGAACGTAAACGGTTCTGAAAGTCGACCGCTAATGAAAAAACGATAAAGTACTCGGGCAGAAGCTGAAAACAATTTTCCGCACAACATCTTGTATGAATGGATGCTGGTCGCCCCGCGGAAGCAATTTGTCCGACCGATTTTATTTTTACAATCGGAAATGGTCACCCTAAACAGCTCCTCGATACGATAGCAGTGGGATATTGCGAAAGCTTCCTGTTCAATCTCGGTCACCGTTGCAGTCTCTAATTTTATAAACTCTGCACCGCTTTTCTACCCTCCTATTTCCAGAAATTGACGTGTCGTTTTCTAGAAATTACTCGAACCGAAAAAAGAGAAACACACAAATACGAAAAATATAATCACTTTTAAAATTTCCACTGTACTGTGTTGCACTTTGATATATTTTACATGTTTGAACTAGAAAATTCTGAATAAGACAATGGCTTTTAAATATTGTCGACATCAAAACTTTTCTGATTCAGCCTCGTTCGAAAGTACGATTTAATTATTGATATATAATAATATTACGCAATACCAAGAGCAGAAGATAATAAAAGATAAATCAGGGCGACAAAGTTGGAATAAATGGAGTTTCCCCGTATGCATATTGACCATAGTGGTGGTCTGTGATATCCTAGAAAGAGCGGGGCTCCACCGTTCCGGCCATCCTTTCGGGTTAATCTGGTCGAGGGTTGATCCCCTTTTCTCCCATTCTTTCGGTGATGGCGGGCGTGTATCGGGCCGGTTTCCGAGCAGCTAGTCGTCCGTCACCTTGGTCCCGGCCATAGTTCATAGGATTTTAGCGCGGCGGAAAGTGCGGAGGACAGTATCTCGTAAACCCACCGTGGAATATTCGAGGGTGGTACGTGACGTTTTCACCGGCATCCGGTAAGGCCATTTTGAAAATCCACGGCCGGTGGAACGGGTCGCATACGTCCCACGTATACTCCCACCGGCTAACGCTGAGAAATAGGATGTAGTTCGCTCGGTGGACGACACTTTTACGAGTAAGCTGGGGTCGCAGAACCCGACCCCGAACAACGTCGTTCGCTCAACAACGACGCCTTGTGTTCGCGCCACAGACTTCGTCGGCTGGTTATCGCTCCTACCGACCGGATTCCCTTTTGTGGCTGATGAACCACGATCCGAGTTGTCCTACTAAAACCGAATTTACGCTGACCGAGATTCCCCACGTCCAACAACGCCGGAACAACCAGCCCCGCTAAGAATATCATTTCAAAGCCACCAAATATTCGCTTCAAATTTCCATCTGAAATTGGTCGGTCAGATCATCCCGTAAAATATAACTGAACACCCTGTACTGCACGGTCGAGAAAAAGTTTCATCGAGCGCAAAGTGACGGGTCTCGGTATGAAACAACTTTTATTTCGAGCAACTCTCCTCCACTTGGAGACTGTGGGAGTTATCCGAGCGGGTTGTCTTGGGTGACGGTGTGTCGCGAGAATTACCATTTCATCGCGCAATTTCTGGAGCGGCGATCCATCGGAAAAATTGATGTCTCCGCGGAGAGATTAATAATTCAATCCGTCCCGAGTGGTTGGCCGTTCAAAGCGCGGCGAGGCAATCAAGAAACTTTTATCTGGCCGACACAACGCGCCGCCACGGCCAAGTTATTAAACAGCGAATTGACGGCGACACAGGGCCCGAAATTCGATAAAGTGGTCAAAGGTTCGTCGGTGTCAAAGGAGCTGGGTCGACGGGGTCTTGGGTCCGTGTCAAACGAACGACTCGCATCGAGATTCAACCGCCTCAACAACACGGTATTATATTGGCGAGATATCCCGTTCTCTCGATCTCGATATCCTTGTAATCGGAAGAATTGCATCGGGACGAACTCGAACCGTTCCGCTGGATTTCGTTTCAAACAGCCACTTCCCTTTCAGAGGGAAACCCCGCGCCGAATCTCGGTGAATTATTAATCGAATTCGAGTGTTCCATATAAATTACTTGGCCCCCTCCAAGCACCGGGTCACGATTCAGGCCAAGCACAGCCAGGACGCATTTGCATGCTATCGGGCTACAAAGCCTCGGTATACTTTGAGCCTTTTGAAGCGCCACGCCACGCCACGCCACGCCACGCCACGCCGCCCAGGACAATCGATCACCATCGTCGAGTAATTGAAACGGCGTATAGTGGTCGAAATGCCGGAACTAGGCGGACCGAAATGAAAAACAGTCGAAAAGCTGGTTTTCTCGAGACAAATTCCACAACTCGAAAATTATACGCGAGAAAATGTTCCGAACGATACTCCGTAGGATACAGGAAGAGACGGGACGGTTGAAAATCGAGAAAGGCGCGAACGATTCGCCGTTTTCATGCGAAAGAGAGCGATTATCGATTTTCGGTAATAACTGCATGATTAACTCTTCCCGCGTTACAAGCTCCTGGTTGACGCAGTCTCTCGGCCGGTAAGGGCTTCTAGCAGTTCTCGCCGGGTTCTTCATCAACTCTCAAGAGACTCAGATAGGGTGAGAGTGGCAGAGAGAGAGAGAGAGAGAGAGGGGGGAAAGCGGAAGGGAGGTTCCCTTAGGTACCGAGAGTACATCAATTAAATCGAAGTCAAGTTGCCCTGGCGAGCTTTACTCGGTCTCGTACCGCCTGATCTTCGACTTCCGACTTTTCCCTCTATCTCTCTCTCTCTCTCGCTCCTCGTCCGTTGATTTTCACGCTTACACACTTATCCTTGCCGTCAAGATTTTCCAGATATTCTTTCCTCCCGTAAATTCGTCCTTAAGCTTGTTATTTCGATGGCCTAACTAATCAAGATTTCTAGGAGGAAAAATGTTATCTTGAGAGGGGCGATAAAGAATATTCTGCGAAGAAGACGGCGGAGAGCGAGGAACAAACACAATTTGAGTACGCAAACACGCGAGCTTCTGCTTTTATCAGAACTTATATAGAAACGGTCAGCAAATACGACCGTGTATGGTTGTCTACTATGGTTTCGGATGCGTGGAAGGGTAGTTCGGGGCTTGGGAGCAGCGATATTTCAATTTCTCGTGAATCCCTAGCACCGTCGAGGCCCGGGTTGGGCTGACGTCATGGCTTCTCGAATTTTAGCATTTCTCGGGGAAAACCGATCCCGGGGATCGATCCACGGGACCGTAACGCGATACATTATGTAAAGGTCGGCCGTCGCCAGAGCGTTGTTGACGAGCGTTCCCGCTCGTTTTCCGTTCTCCTTCTTATTCTCTGTTGTCGAGAGCGCAAAGTGCCCTCGGTCCCGTCGAGTGTCGAGCGCAGATACGATCGAGAGACCCGACGAAGTCGAAGACGAAACAAATTCTAGCTCGCCGGCGAAGATATCGAACGCCGCACGCTGCGAGCAACGAGCTTCAACGACCAGTAGGGCGCAGTGGTGCTCAAACTGTTAGGGCAATCGAAACATACACGATTTATCATCGTTAACGCAGTCCAACTTCACAGTAGATTTTTAATATCCAGCCAGACGACCTCCAGTTTTTCTTTTTTTTTTCTGAGAAATTGAAACAATTAGTTTGCTTCAGATTTGATAATTTTCCGTAAATCCATTTCCAAAAAGGATAAGTTAGCGCAGTCGTTTTGTCTCGGGTGTTCCATAATGAGACTTGCATTTGTGCGTACTGCACAATCGCAACGGTGTTTGCTTTTGCAAATTCCTGAATCTGCCAGCCAGGTTGCCGTGGAACCGGCGCTGTTTTGCCGCAATGAGACATATCGTGGTAATCAAAATAGCAATTCCATGGGCCGCTTGTTCCCATGGTACCCCGGAGTGCAGTGCTCTCTGTTACGAACTCGTATCCATTTATGATCGCGCGGGTTACCTGTTTGTAAGCCTTCCCTGTGATCCAATAATTTCTCTTGACACTGTTAAGTAGGGCTTTATTAAACTCCTCTCAGTGAAATCATGGTTATGGAGCCTGTTCGGTGGTACGTGTCTGGGTAATTGGACCGTTGACTCCGTCAAACTGGCGGACGACAAGTATGACGATACATGTATTGTAAAGGTTTTCAAAAACTCAAGTGCAGCTGCGTCGTGTACTCTTAACACTCGGCTGATCGGCCGGACTGTGTCCGACATCCTATGAATCTTTTTAACGGAATGATAGATGAACATGGTTATGTTCGTAACAGGAATTTTATGCGCATACAATGTTCCCCTCAAATTCCACAGAATGCTCTATTGTAGTAGAGATTCCTAGTAAAGGTATAAATTACAGATTAATTGCATTTATTAGAAAAGAAATTTGACAAAATTCCAGTTATTACAAGGGAAAAAGAAATCACCCCCATCAAGTACCCTGTACATCCATTGTTATTTCCTCTGTATGTAACGGGACAGCGCACGATTTCGCGTGGCGTGATAACAATGTGTTCACACCTTTAACAATCCTTCTCCGCTTCTGTTTAGCCGTCGCTTAACGTGCCGCCGGTGACGGAGCCGCGGTTCAGGGGGCAGCAACGTTTCATCCCCTTTACGGGGCTGATTTGTATGTATACATGCAAATTAGGCGACACTCGATGAAAGTATTTGCCAGGGAGAGGCTCTCCGCGAAAAGAAAGTTTCCCTGTCGGGAAGTTTCCGTCGAAAAAGCTTTTTCAGGGGACGAGAAGTTTTCGAGAGGCCGTTGGCAAAGTTTTTCGCGGAAAATCGATAAACGTTACGAGGCGGAGAGCGCAGCGTCGAGGGTTCGAGGGCTCGCGACGGTATTCGTGGTACAGAAGGTACACCGACGGATGAGATTTTATTAAGAAACGTGACGGTGGTACATGCCGCGGGATCGATACCGGCGTACTATTTGAATTCGTTTGATGTGTGTGCATACATTTCTCTGAGACTACAATATTTAACAAGTAAGAAACATTAACGTATTTCTATCTCACCGAACTCGATTATGCTCGGATCAGAATTTCACGGATCCCTGCGTGTGTCCCGTCAATTAATAATCGTGTTTTATTCGCGGTTAATCGTTTCATAACCGAACGTAGCGCGGTCGGAGGGGTCACGGGGGAGCGGGTAAAAGTTGAAATTACATGGAAACTATTTCCCCGGAGGCGCTGCGTCCTCGGGCTTCTGTCTATCGGGTAGAAACGATTTCCGTCGGATGCGAGCCGATAGACGGCGAAAATATTATAATAAAACTCGGTGTACGGTGCCCATCGGCGCGGAATCGACGATGCAAATGCTCCGGCCGTCTGCGCTCGTTTTCGGAACGGTGCTGCGCTCGACCTCCGCGCTGGTCCCAAATCAAAACTTGTCCAAAACCCAAAAATAAACTTTTTCAATCGCGCGTAAATTGCCTCGAGCTCTTCGAGCCCACTTGATCAACATTTTCCAGGCATTCGAGCTGGTTTTCCTTATGCAATATCTTTCCCAGATCAATCATAACTGAGGTATTGACACATGTATTTATGAGACGCCCTGTAGTCCGTAAATTAAGAGGCAAACCTAAGCAGTTAGCACCGGGTGCCAGGATTTTCACGAGAAGGAACGGGTTCGGGTTCGGGTTCGGGTTCGGGTACAATGACCGTTGAACGCGCGGGTGCGGGCCGAGCCGCGAAATGCAAAGTTAAAATATGCAGAGAACGTACGTGAGCCGGAATCTCGTTACTGCATTATCGCCGGATTACTGCGCCTGCAGCTCGTCCCAGACGCGGTAATCCGGCGCGGGAACGCGCGTTAACGAAGTAACACTGGCCTCAAAGTAACCGCGGCGGACCCTGCTCGCGCGTGAGATAACTTTCGCCCCCCCCCCCCCCCCTCGATCCCTCCCTCCCGTAGAAATTGGCCGTTACGCCAGGGGGGGCCCCCGCGTTTAACGCTTAAAACATCGTTCCCGGCGGCGGTATCTCGCTCGAAAGCTCGTTACACCGGCCCCTAAGAGGTTCAATTAAGCCGAACGCATTTTTATGAACCACTGATACGCTTTTACGATGATTGCCCCTCGGGACCGCCTACGATTCCGACAACCTCGGATTTTATGGTGAATCGCGGACGCCACAGCCGACGATGCTTACACGCGAGACGCTCTCGGCGCGACTCGAGATCCGAGATTCGAGATGGCGTATCTCCCGACGTTCGTTTCAATTTTTGCGACCGCTCCACCGTACGATGCTCCTTCATTTTATCGGAGCTCTGCGAAGCTTCCCATTGCTTTCCCATTTTCGGTGACTGTTTTACGGAAACTCGGAAAGTTTCATTGCGGCGAACCCAGGTGGTTATTCATTTGAGGGAATCCAGTACTTTCTCTTACGAAATATTGACTAGATTCAATTTGTGTAATCTTAACGCGCACAGAGTGCGCAACAACGGAGAAGGATAGTACTGGTCCGGGAGCGTTCGATTTCGGACTGGTACACCGAACTGGAGCGCAAACAATTCACACCTCCGAAGTGGTGGAGCATCACGAGTTGTCTTTACGCGGATGGGAAATAATATTATCCCCTTTCATTAGGAGAGACGAGCTGCGTATACCACAACATGCTAATAGGTTCGAGATCCTCGTTCATTACGCCCGTCTACTCGTTCTAGCGTGCACCGGAATATGTGTATTTAAGGGTAATCCGTCCCAAGCACACGCTCTAGACTGAATTTATGTGAATTTATGTGTCCGCATGTTCGAGAGCACTACAACAAGATGCCATCAAAATCGATCCTCTTAGAGTTCAAAGCCAGAATACCTTGTTTACCGGACAGGTCACAGCCCGAACCAAGATTCATTTTCTAAGAATATTAAATATCCCGGAACCCCCGAGATACTCATTTCAGAAAGCAAGTGACCGTTCCGGAGAGCCCTTAAACGAGTCCTAAAAATGTCCGGTGTACCTGGAGCACTCCGAAATAGGTAAAACTGCGGGTTTGTCAGGCGAATGGGCCGCCGAGTAATAACATAATCATCCATTCTCCGGATGGTCCTCGTGCCAGGAGGGATCTTTGTCCATCTAAATCGGCCATTTCGGGCAGCGAGTGTCTCGTTTCCGGCGCGCTAAGTAGAAATTTATCGCGTCGTTACCGACTCGCTACAAACTGAAATGACCGCGGCGTTTCGGTGTATTATCGAATCGTCGCGTGCCCGATATCGGCGCCGATAAGCGTCGGAAGCTTCGCGGCGTTGTGAGATCGTTAAACTCGTATCCCTGCGGGATAACAACCGCGTTTCCCTCGCCCTCTCGTTTTTGCGGCGACGACGAAGCGTCGCGTGGATACCGTCTCCGTCTCCGTCGATTCATCGACGTGCCGAGTTTACGATTCATGGGAGCGCGTTGCAACTCGCGACAATCCCCAACTAGCGGCGGCTTATCGTGCTCGGTAATAGATTTAGCGTTTCTGAAATTCAACGGGTAACGCGCTGCAAGCCTCTCTCTCTCTCCGAAGCTGAATTAAAAGGAAATTGAACTGTTCGCGGGAGTATCAAATTTGTGACTTAATGCTCGTAAGTCACGCGTCAGCCCGACGCCGCGCCGGGCGGGTCTGTTGCGCTTCCAGTGTGCAAATTAACGCCGCTTTCGCTTTAATTCAATCCCCGTCGAACGCAATATTCCGGTAGCTTCCATTTCCGAACTCGAATTAGTCGATCTTATCGCGATTATACGCGGCGATATTTGTTGTGTTCCTGTCGTTTCACCGGTGCCGGAAACCGACGATTCGATCGGTAAAGTAGCGGATCCCCTCGAAAAACGAATCGTGGATCAGTCGGAACTTGCGGCGTCCTATGGGCACGCCTCTCTGTCCGCGGTCACGTGACATCGCCGATTCCCCAGCCAATAGGATCGCCCGAACGCTGCGAGAGCTCCGTACCGTTTCCCTAGAAAATTTCTAGGCGCACAACAAGTAGATTCGTTTCGGAAAATGGAGTGTCCCCGGTATATGCTTTCCGCTAAAAGGCTATATAACACCTAATTAATACTCGGAGAATTCTCGAAATTCTCCTGTGACCTACAATTACTTTACTTGCCGAGCTTTCATCTGTTCCCAGTCGTTTCGTACGGTTCACAGCTGCGAGAACCCGTATTCTCGCCTTACAAAGGCCGGCAAAGTAAAACGCTGAAATGAATATCTCACAACTTCCGTCCGACTACTTTACCGGAGATCTACACTCGGAACTGTCCCTGGAAGACTACAGAATAAATTGCCGACGAGGCATGCTTTGGAAATGTTTTAATTAACTTCCGAAACGTCTAATGGTCGAACAGTGTACACAGAAAGTTGCGTCAAGTTAGATTCGATGTTCGAGGGAAGCATGAGACCATTTGCTAGGGAAGAACTGTTACCGTTGGTCTTCTAGAATCGACTCAGACAATTCTTCGACAGCAAGGTTATCAGCCACAACTTGGATCGACAGGTTACGATAGCTTGTCAATCAATTTGTGATCCGATCTAGGAGGTTCTTTCGAGGGTACGTGGAATTTCGGTGCGACCAATTGTAATTCGCGAAACGACTAGGGCCACAGTTTCTGTTTCGCATAAAAATCCGGCTTCGCGAGAAGTGGGTGTGTCCTATTAGGCAAGTTAAGCGTGAGCGCCGAGACACACTTTCGCAGTCGCGAAATTTGATCCTCATCGACGAGAGGCCGCGGCCGTTCCGTATCTCGAAACCAAAACACACCAATTAGCAATCAGCCAGCAGCAGCTGGAGCGGAATTCGCGCGGGCGAGACGCGTGCGTTTGTGCGGGAGAATATGCATCGGCACCGCCGCGCCGCGACGCGACGCGGGTTTCCAACTCGTCGGAGGGCGAGGAGAGGGTGTGGTGCCTCGGGGGAGGGTGGCGCGGAAGGGTTGGATCTAACAGGGCCACATGTACTTGGCATATTTTAGGTCAGCCGGCACCTAGGCCGTTATAATGCGCCTGGATGTCGCTGAGTACTCGACTCGACGACGCGGACTGGGTTGAGCGAGGCTGACACGGAGAGAAAGAGACACTCCCGGAGAGCCGGAAAGAGACCGAGGGAGAGAGA
>CM052121.1:6483575-6500622 GCA_028454245.1 Halictus quadricinctus | reverse complement strand
GTGAATTGTGGTCGAGTAATCGTTTTGCAACAATGTTCGCAGGTCGACCTCCGTCACCTGGCCCAGACCGAGGAGTCGAACCGTATCGATTACGGGATCGACCTGACCGACTACTACATTTCCGTCGAGTGGGACATCATAAAAGTGCCTGCCGTGAGGAACGAGGCGTTCTACATATGCTGCGAGGAGCCGTTCCCGGATATCGTGTTCAATATCACCTTGCGCCGTAAGACCCTCTTCTACACGGTGAACCTGATCATACCATGCGTGGGCATATCTTTCCTCTCGGTGCTGGTGTTCTATCTGCCGAGCGACAGCGGTGAGAAGGTCTCGCTCTCGATCTCGATCTTGCTGTCGTTGACGGTGTTCTTTCTGCTGTTGGCGGAGATCATACCGCCGACGTCGTTGACGGTGCCGTTGCTCGGCAAGTACCTGTTGTTCACGATGGTTCTGGTCACGCTGTCGGTGGTGGTGACGATAGCGGTGCTGAACGTGAACTTTCGTTCGCCGGTCACTCACCGTATGGCGAACTGGGTGCGGGTGGTGTTCATACAATGGTTGCCGCGGTTCCTCTTCATCGAGAGGCCGAAGAAGGAGGACGACGACGAGGACGAGGACGACGAGAGAAACGGCGGCATCGGCGTAATCGGTATCGTCGACGGCGAGCCGGTCGACGACGAGGACGAGGACGACGAGGACGACGACGTCGAAGCGGCCAACGGTAAAACGACCGACGGCATGCTCACCGATGTGTTCCATGTACAAGAGACTGACAAGTACGACGCGTACTACGGGAAACGGTTCAGCGGCGGCGATTACGAGATACCCGCCCGCGGGCTCCCACCATCCGCGACCAGGTACGACCTGGGCGCCGTGGCACCCGTCGGCACCGTCCCCCCATGTTTCGTTGATACCCCGCCCGTCCTACCACTGCCCGGGGCTGACGACGACCTCTTCGGACCAGCCAGCCCCGCTTACGTTCACGAGGACGTCAGCCCCACCTTCGAGAAGCCTCTGGTCCGCGAGATCGAGAAGACCATCGACGACGCCAGGTTCATCGCTCAGCACGCCAAGAACAAGGACAAGTTCGAGAGCGTGAGTACCTTCCTACCATTCTATAATACTTTACTATAGTTCTTCCGAACCAAGCCTCTTCACCCGGTTCAAGCTCTTGGTACCTGTCACAGGTACATACGTCATCATAGGCGTTCCCTATGTGCCGAATACGAATATGACCAGACCGTAGGAAAACTCGCAACAAGTGCTAGGATGTCTTTCATTCAGTTTGGAGGCTAAACTTCAACTAGGCAACCCAGAGATTTTTAACTTTTTGCTATATGATCCTGTAGACCTTGACGAGGAAATGCCAAAAATCGAAGCTTTAAAGCGAGGAAATCACCGATTCGATAGTTATGCGTTTCCACAGAGTCCGGTTGACAAATTGTTGATCGATTACCGGCCGATAACAACAGTTTCCCGCTTGGCTGTGTTAATCACGCATATAGTCGAGTACGTATCATCGAAATTGCATAATAAAAAGAAGAAAACGGCCGTTACACCGGCCGGTGATCGATCAACATTCATTTGTCGACCGGACAGCAAACATGGACGAAAACGGCGCGTGCGGTAATTCAACATAATTTTTACTTTATTTCTCAGAATACCGTGGTAAAAATTCCGAGCTGAATGTTGGAGTTGACTAAAAATATACTTTTTAACGCGACGCGGTTAGATTTAGGTCAGCAGAGGTCCCGAACTTGAGAACAAGAGCGATTTCTCCGGAACAAGTATTTTCCTCGATATTCAAATATTTCAGTCGATTTACAACAAGGTTTGCGAGCTGGTTGCAACCCGGTCGGAACTTTTAAGAATATGTCGGAAAATTCCGCGGAATTTGAAGTAGGTCGAAAATTTTGTTTAGCTTTTCGATATTCCGAGCGAGTGCGGCACCGTCGACGACACGCAGGTAGTCCTCTCGAGATTCGCTCTGAAGCGGCACGATCTGTTCCGATATATCGCGCGTATGTTGCTCGAACGGTTACGACGGATCGGCGAAAGCGCTTAAAACGTCGGTTCGTTTTTTTTTCTTTTTTCGTTGCGCCGCTCGAAGCTATTTGTTTTTCCGTTTTTACGCTGCCAGATAGAAAGGAGAGAGCGGGCTCGCACGAAGATCGAATCGGAAGTTCGTCGGGGTGGATTGAACGCGATGCGGAATCGAACGAACCGAGAGAGAGAGAGAGAGAGAGAGAGAGAGAGAGAGAGAGAGAGGGAGAGGGGAGAGAGATCTCGTCGGGAATCGATACCCCATTTGGAAAAGTAGAACGATGCGGATGAAATAATAAAAGCAGTGTGTTCGTTTTGTACCGGTGAAAGAATATCGAGCGGAAGAGGAACGCAGAGGGCGCGCGGAGGGTCATGGATCAGGTTGTGCACCGTCGATCGAAAGAACGCTCTTTCATCTTTACGAGTAATCCACGTCATGGAATCGGAAATGGACCGTGCAAATCACAGAAGATCGAGCTCTCTCTCTCTCTCTCTCTCTCTTTCGCGGCCCATGATTAGGAGTGCCGGATATGGCTCGGGTCAGCGAAAGCAAATTATAACGAATCAGCCATAGGAGTCGTGATTCAAAAGCCGGATAGGGTGGCGGCCGTACTATCGGGGATCGTATTAATCAGCCGTAAGCGCCTCGGAATCCGATTGCTGTTAATAGCTTCGTTTCCGATTGTCCACCGCCACCGCCACCGCCGACGCCGTCGCTGTTCGATTTCGACAATTCCTTGTCGAAGCCAGATCGAATCTGCCCCGAAACGACGCACAACGTTTGAACCTTGACTCGAGCGTACCGACACGATCGGAAAACCCATCTGCTGGTCATTAGAGGTACAACGAGCAAAAGTGATAATCACATTTTCAAAAGTTCGAACGGAACGCGTCCCACTCGGGATTGAGTAAACGCTTCGAAGATCGATACGTCGAATAAAAAATTTTTCTGCGGTTCGGTGCTGGCTCTGATGACCGAAATGGATCATACACTGTAATCATTCGGTCGAATTTCGGTGAGTAGCACGACTATTCCGCGTGGGTACGGCGAAGTCCGGAAAATGTGGTTTGCATCAATCTTGCATCGTTTGCCCTTTGCGAGCTGGTACGGAGCCATATCGAAATGTCCACTGAACCCTGGCTGAAGCGTTATCGAGGCAACGCAGAAATGATGTGGACGAAACGCGTTTTATTATAAAATTACTCCACTCGCGTTCGAGATCATAGCGAACGTGGTAACATTAATATAGACTCCCGAAAATTCCGCGTCCTCTGCGATTTGAATCAGAGCGAAAACACGTCGTAAAATAAGGGTTGGCGAGGGGGTAGTATCAAGTTTACAGATTTCATATTGGTTAGATCGACCGAGTCTTTCTCCCTCGCAAAATTCCACGTAGAATCCTCGATAATTCTGAGAGCAAAAGAGAGAACCGAAAACGGGGAGCGGATCGGTTCCCGTCTGGCCACGGGAAATGTGCGAAACCGAGGGGAATCGGTGATTCCGCGCACCGACACGACGCGACGCGACATTCACGCGTACGGTTTGTCGCGAACGGTCGAACGGGATTTCGGCAGGAATTACGCTCGCCTCTCTCGTTTCGCGAATGAGAATCCCGTTAAAGCGCGTACGCGCGCACAGGGGAGAGGCCGTATCGAGCCGCATAACCGATCGTTACCATCGGACAGTCATTTTCCGTTTCAACTCCTCTCGAAAACGATCCGCGCGCGTAGGATTCCAACGACCGCACGAATACCGTCACAAGGATTTTAATGATCCACATAAAGAACGGTGGCCAAGGCTTTTCTGCAAACGAGAAATTGTGTCAATCGCAGGAACCGAGAAGAAGGTCGAATTACTGAAAACATTTTACAGTTTAGTACAATTCGCTGTCGACTGGTGATCGAAACCCCAAGGATCCTCTGGAAGCGTTAGGAGGCATCCCTAATCATAAGTGACCGGCTCATTTGATCCACAATACCGTGTTGTAGCCGAGTGATGCATGGAACAATGGATTCTTTGTACTGCGCGGAGATGACAAGTTGGCTGGGCAAAGTAATGCGGGCCCTATTGGTGGCCAATAGTCCCACCGCTGCATAATGCCTGTAGCCCTAACTGCTGTCCATCAAAAGTGGGGTCAAGCGGAGCGGGCTGTCCCGCCTGTCATTTGTGCACAATGGAACCGTCAACGGTGACAAACGTTGGAGATAATATATGTGCTGGCACAGTAAATTTCGTATAATTCGTTCCTCCAACTCTTGCAATCGTCGCCGTACACGAACGTACGTTCCAATATCCGTAATTAGAATACCGTCGCTCGGTTATCAGTTCTTCTGACACAGGATTTCTTCCGCTGCAAGAATGTCCACACACGGGCCGAGCGACGGAGACAAAAGAACGGCGAGTTCTTTGAGAACGATGCAGAAAGGGTTAGTTAGCGTGTTATTAGTCGGGCAAACACCTTCACCGTCGCCGACACGCTTCCGCCTCGTGTCCTGTCGTGAATAGGCGAGAGTGGTTAACCGGCTTCGGAGTCTCTTCGCTTTGACTTGGTGCAAAGAACCGCTCTCATGTCGCGTCGAGATGGACCGACAGCGAAAGAGGAGGGAGGAGCCTCGATAATGTAGAAGTCACTTCGATGTCATACATCATGCAAAGTGCCGCCCGCTTAGCGGTCACGCTTCTTGCCTCGTTAGTAGTCCCGAGCCGCCCCCCGTCCCCACCGCCTCTTGGCTCTCATCGGTTCCTGCCATCTAACCGGTGCTCCACCGTAACAATCAGGTTTTCCTAATCCGCCGTTAAATCATGCTTTCGCGCAATATTCGCTAGTGATCAATTTTTCATCTGCCCACGGTTTACATTGTGCCGCTTGGGCGGGGAACGCCCGGTAGCAACCAAGGGCTCGGCGTAAAATCCTTAACACTAGAACTACCGAGCCCTAAACGTGACTTAGACTCATCCGTTTATAATAACAGCAAGATTGAATTTACTCAGGTTTACGATTTTTCTGGTAACATGTACTCCAAAGAAGAGATATATCAAAAGATTTCTCGTGAAAACGTTTTCATAGTTTCAGTAATCGTGAAAGAAGAAATCATCCAACAGTCATCTTGACTTGTTCGGTAGTTCTAGTGTTACACTCCCAAAGAAAAAGATAGCACACGCGTGCTATCTTTAATTTCTCGCTTTTCTCCGGCAAAGAGTAGCGCCGCAAAGCCGCCGGGCAGATGAAACGGTATTATCTTCTCGGCGGCAAAGTTCGTTGCACCGGTCTGCGATACTCCGAGTTTCGACGATGAAATCATTTCACCGGGAATTTCGGAAAAATTACAGGAGCCCGGTGCGCGCGCCAAGTTTCCGGGACAACCGCCGACGCCGACGCCGACGCCGACGCTGACTCCGAGGCCGAAGTTTGGTCGCGTTTCGAGAGTGTAAAACTCTGGAAATTGGTTCCGACATTGATGTTCTCCCCTCCCTTCGCCGGGAAATTTCGAAAGTTGAGACGTTCTCGTCCGGGATGGCCGTAAATTTGAACGAATTTACGATTCCTATTTCATATTTGCGCGGAACGAGCGGCGTGACACAGTTCCGCGGGCCCGTCGTGCATCGAGTTTATTCCTCTCGCCTCGCCTCGCCTCGTCTCGCCTCGCCACGCCTCGCCTAGGAAATCTCCGCGCCGAATTCCGTGTCCGTTCGAAACATCGGCTCCGTTTCTTTCGGCGAGAGACGAAAAGTTGGCTCGTCGTTCTCACCTGCTATTTTGACGAACAACTTTGTCAGAGATCGCGCGCGGCTGACCGAAGTCCCGAGCTGGAAGCTGGAAGCTGCTCGAGCGAGTTGCCAAACTGCCGGCGCAGTTTTTAGCAGACTTTACACGCTCGGTCGGCCGTCGTCGGCGAACTTCGACGGCCGAAAGTATGATAATTCACGTGCAAGAAGATTCCGCGTCGCACAGCGCGACGGTAAATGAATTTTAATGGAAACGTTCCGCTCGCATGTTTATTGGTTCTTAATATCGTTACCCATCTTCGCAATAGACGTCAAGGATCGCTCCTGCGAAGGTTATAAATGCCAACGCGAAAGTTGATATTTTTTTTTTTTTTTTGGTCCATTGCCAATGCACCGCGCGACGCGCAGGAGTTTGCCGCTGCGCTGTCTTCAGAAAGTGTCCGCGGCTGGGTATCGTTTTTGTTTTAACGGGGGACCCTTGGAGTAACGGCGCTATTATTACGCTCCACGTTCCACTTTTCCGATATTACGGACGTGTTTTATGAAACTTGAGCGTAAAAAGGGTACTATCAATGCCCGGCCGGCCGGCTCGGTGAAAGCGCGATCGGCGAGCGTCCCCCGCTCCGCTCGTTCTTCTCCGCTCGCGTTCGTTACTTCCTGCGGGTGATATTTAATCGATCGACGTTTTCTCCTTTCTTTTTTTTTTTTCTTTTTTCGCGGACACCGATCTTTATGGGCGACACCGCGTGGGGGAAATGTTCATCCACGGATTATCCGGCTATCGATTCCGGGAGCGAGGCTGAGCGCACGATCGTGTCTAAGACTTCTCTCGCATTAGCGATTTTTAACGTTTCTGAATCTACTGTTAGGTTTCATCTAACACACGCATTCTAAATTTGACTAGACAAGGAAAAATTAAGCGAGCGGAACTAACTTTTCGACCGAGGCTCGTGCAACTAACAAAGAAGCGAATTTCGCCCGGACAAATTGGTCGAACTTTCCCGTAAAAATCGCGTGCAAGCTGCGAGTTCGCCGGCTGACCGACCATGAAATCCGCTCGGAACACTCGTTTCGCGGCGTCGGAATGGGTCGCGAAACAATTAATTCCGGGGCGGTTTGCGGTCCCGGAGTGTTGAACTACTTTGCTGTCCGGCTCTGTTGCTCCGTTTGCGAGGGTCGCATCTGTTTCCGGCGACGGCCGGAAGCGTCGCCGACGCTCGGCGAGGACGCGGATTTTTCGGGCGCGCGAAGTGCTCCGCACTGACAGCGAAACAGATCGCGCACGACAACTGCCATGCTGCCGCAACGTAGACGCATGCGGGGACAGATTTGGCAGCGGACGGAACTCCGCCGCAATGCGTTCTCGGGCGGATAGTCCGCGTCGATAATTCATAGGCGGCCGCCGGCAGACTTTCCGTGTCCCTGATCATATCGAGCCAGCCTCCAGCCGAGTTTTGGCTCCTCCGCGGTCAACCGGAAGTCCTCCGGTTGACGCGACCAGCACGCGGAAATCGAAGCATCTCCGGGATCGTGGTTCGGGATCTCCGCTTCGGTCAGATTCAATTTGCCCGTTGCCCTTTGCCTTGGCTTCGCGGAGAACGCGGATTCGATTCCGGAGATAGCGAACTCTCGACTGCTATTGTCTGGCCCAGGGGTGCACAATCCTTTTGGCTTGCCTGGGTTTTCGATTGTTAGTGTATCGACGAAAAAATCTGAAAAAATTCAAGTCGTTCGGACCAGTTTTGAAACAGTTGCAACACCTCGAATGCGGTATAGATGCGAGCGCGCAACATCCGCAATGGCCGACGCCCCGCGGCCGGATGCATGGTCGCCGGGGATCCTTCCTTCGTTGCCCGAGAAGCGAACTGTGTTTTACGATCGAACTATACTCCTTGGCCGTTACAACAAACCTCATCGGGCTTCCTCCTGGTGACTGTGGATTGGCTCGCAGCCAGAGGCTGGTGTCGCGAAGGTGCGGCCGAGAAGGATTTTGCCCGCCGTGATCCCGGATTAAACAAACTTTTTCGATCGCCGTAATTTCGCCTCGCCCGGCCGGCTTACCTCCTCTCTTGTCCCCGCTAGGAAAAGAAACATCGCTTTGTCCGTTTGGTTTTCTAAATTCACTGAACGTTCTCAGAAAATGACGAAAGTCTATTCTTCGCGTGGTTCCACGTCGTTTCAAATTGATTAGCCAAATATAAAGCCTCGGGATCGTGCCATGACATGGATCGTGTAGCATTTCATGAAAAATGCCAGAAATTAGTCGGTGAAAGTTCGGTAAAAAGATAATTTTAGTTTTATCCAGCTAGGCAGCTCTCGTTTCGACCACGGTGAGTCAGTAAAAGGAAGAGGTTCTACAGAATTGAATGGGAACGGTCTCCTCTCTCGTCTCTCTATCCTTCTCCCGGGGATATCATAAAAGTATCGGGTGTCTGTTTTATCGTCCACTTCCGGCCGCGTCGCAGAGGGAATCGAAGGAAGAGCCGATACACCCTCGAGATGACGGATCAGTTGTCTCTGTCGGTTGTTTCCGCGCGCGGAGACGCACGGTGTGCCGCCTGTGTATACGTCGTAAGGGTGCTCAATTGAAACTTCGGAGATAGGACTCGCCTTTTAGCTAGGTACATAAAGCCAACCGACTGGGAGCACGTATACGTATGATGGATTCAACCCTCCCCGGCCGAACCGTGGACCGATACTATCTCTGTTGAGAGACGGGGGCGGGGAAACCCCACGGAAAAATGTATCTCGTTCCCCGGTACGGTATCGAACAGCCAGGGAAATGTGTTTCGGGGGATGCAGGGGGTTGATGATCGGTTGCTCGCGTCGTCCTCGGAAATGTCGGCTTGTTTATGATAGAGTTCAGTCGCCGGGACTCATTCTCACCCCTTATTCCGCACAATTCTTCCGTTACCCCGTCGGTGAGCAGGGATCCACGGATATGGGCCGATCTGCTGTACAATGGGGGTCTTATGGGGAAAAATAAAACGCGTGGCTCATCGAGCTGACCGATAATTGTTGCAACAAATCGAGCGTAGACTATTTTTTCTATTGATACTAGATGTATAGAACACCGAACGCAACTGTATTACAGTATTTTATAAAAGCAATAAGGGTGCAAAAGTTACTTGAACCGACCTGAGGAATCACCCTCTCCAGGGGAGTATAAAATTGTTCAAAAATCCTGTACGAAAGACCGCAGAATTTTTCACCAAGGACAGACAACTGTTTCTACCACTGACGCAACGATCAATCAATACATTAACCAGGTTCCCGTTCTGCTTTTTGTCCGCAGGTGGAGGAGGACTGGAAGTACGTCGCGATGGTGCTCGATCGGATCTTCCTCTGGATATTCACGGTGGCGTGCGTGGTGGGAACGGTGATGATTATCCTCCAGGCGCCGAGTCTCTACGACACGACGAAGCCGATCGACATCAAGTACAGCAAGATCGCGAAGAAGAAGATGATGCTGATGAACATGGGTCCCGAAGAGGAATAGTCGACGATCCCGCGCGGCCTCGCGCCGCGTTCGCAGCGTCGGCGGCTGCTGTTGCTGCCGCGTCGTCGCCGGCGTCGTCGTCGTTATCATCGCCTTTGTCCTGGTCATCGTCCTCGTTGTCGTCGTCGCCGTCGTCGTCGTCCCATTCGTCATCGACGCCGTCGTCGTCGTCGTCGTCGTCGTCGTCATCGTCGTCGTCGCCGTCGTCATCGTCGTCGTCGCCGTCGTCGTCGTCGGCGTCGTCGTATTTGTCATCGTCGTCGTCGTCGTCCAGTAGACGCCGCCCGCCATCGAAACTGCCGATTTTTGCGTCTACGCGGAGAAGGGCCCTCTCTCGATCACTGCTGCTGCTGCCGCCAAACATGACAGTCTCCCACGACACCATTCGGTTCGGCAACCGAAACCGAGCAAGAAGAAGAAGAAGAGGAGAACGAATAAGAAGAAGAGGAAGAAGAAGAAGTAGAAGAGGATTCGTGTACGATTCGTTCGGCTGACTGGTTCGTCGTTCTCATCTCGACGGATCCGGTGTATCCGTGGCGTGGATCTTTCCCTCTCCGAACTATGGACCTAGCATGATTAATCTAGGTATCTCCGTGCCGGACTCTTCGAAACCGAGAGGAACAGGGAGAGGGGAGAGCGCGAGACAGAGAGAATGAACGAGCGAGAAAGTGGTAGGGAGACGGGAAACGAGGAGGAACCGATTGTGAACGACATGGGTGAAGAGAATAAGAGAGCGAAAGAGGGAGAGAGAGAGAGAGAGAAAAAGAGAGTAAGTGTAATGAAAGAATGTATGATTGTTTAAGCGTGTGCATGGTGAAGCGTACGTGGATGCGTGTCAGCGAGAGAAAAAGGAAAACGATGCTTGGTCGAAGCGAGCCTGAAAGAAACGAGTACCGGCTAAGGATGGGAGGGGAGGAGGGGGCGAGGAAAGGTCAGAGAGGGGAGAAAAAGTGCCAAATACGCGAAACACACGCGCAACGTATTTTTGTAAATCTGGTTTCATACGTAAGGCTAGAGTCGTGCGGCGAGACGTCGAACTGCCCGAACTGCCGATTTTATATTAACAAGTAAAATGACGTTCACGTACGCGTACACCGAGAGCAACTCACACACGATACATTCACGCACAATACACGATACACGATACACGTACACGTTCGTACATAGACACAGGCGCACACGCACGATTCATACAAATATACAACGCGCGATGGAGGGACGCGTACAAACATATTTATACGTAAAACGGGGGAAAGATTAGCAAGACGAGAAATGGGAGACAGCGCGCGCGTGAACATCCGTTCGGTGTGTACCGCGCGTGTACATAACATAGGTATTACATAGGGATTAAAACGCATCTATTAAACGCGAGTAGTATTATATCCGGAACGATCTCAGCGTGAACGAGCGCGCACGACGCAATATCTCATCCGCATTCTCTCGATCGACCATCGCGTTGTCGTTGGCGCGGGTGGCGCTCGCGTCCGCGGCTGCAACCATAACAATACCAACAACAACAACAACAACAACTATGCGAGAACCATCGCTGGAAATTCGGGAATGTTGTCGCGTGTCGGGAGGACCTTGTCGGCGACGGAGGATCGCGAGCGGTCGAAGGAAATCGATCCGGGAATGCCCAAGATTCTCTGCAACAATTATCCTCTCTTTGTTTCCCCTTTTCTCATCTTTTCTCCCAATAGAGCCCCATCCGCGCTGCCCTCTGCGCGCAGAGGCGCGCTGGCCGTGTCTGGTTGGTTCACGAAGCTGGTTACGTGGAGCAATCTGCGCTAGACGATCCACACGACGGAGAAGATTTAATTGCGATCGAAATCCGGCGATCGATCGCCCGACCAAACGAGCCCTCCGGCAAGAGAGCGCGTCTTGCTGCTCGGAATCAGGATTCGCGAGAACTGCCAACTAGAAAGGACACTCTGCCCGACCGATTCATTCGGTTCTCGAAAGAGGCAGCGAAGATTGTCGTCGTTGGATCCAGGATCGGTTGGCAGGGTTGAAGAGCAATCCGAGAGAGATTCCGGTACGCCCGAAACCTCGGGACACGGGACGTTCCTGCTTTTCTTTCTGTTATCGCGATCGAGGCTTGGCCGACGTTCCGGATCCGCTGACAGTCGCCAATCCGGAGAGCCGGCCAGCGCATTCTCTCGGTCGGCGACGACGCCGATCGCTTCGGGGTGGGGCCGGCGATTTCGGATTTTTATCGTAACGAAGACAACGACTCTCCGTCTCGTTCCCTTCGTAATTCCCGTTAACCGTGTTCAATCTCTCCGGGCGAACTTTGTCGGGCCATCGGGATCCTTCGATCGTCGCCGGGATCGAGAACCGCAGCCGCAACTCTCCTCTCCCATCTCCGAGTACAGGAGATCAGAGGAGACTGCTGTTCCCGGCATCGTATACGTTGGTAAGGGGATGAGGGTGGGATGGTCGAATCGCCAGAGTCAACCGGAGGACCACCGACTGCCATTCAATGCGATATTACGTTCCCCGCTAGATCCGGAAGCGATACATCGGAGCAAACGATCCTGCGAGAACGGATCGATAACCGGGGCGAGATGTGTGACGAGGGACGCTTGGACAGCTTGACAGAGGACGTTGATCCGACTGACACGCGGGCTCACACCTGACATCTCCGGTGTGTCCTGTCTTCCAAGATCACCAGGAGCTAACTAGCCCCGGGACCCCCGTGCAAACGTTCCGCGAGATCGCTACCCGCGAGAACGAGGTGTCCGCGAAGGTCGTCGAAGGATGTCGGGAAACATTCAACGAAAATTAATTTTCTATGAAACAACGCCGGTTTTTAGAGACGTTCCCCCGATGATTATCCAGCTCCGTCGCACACCCCACGAATTTCCTTCGATCCATCGTGTCTCGTCTTTCGCGATTATCTCGACCCCGAAGGACGAGGGAACAGCCGAATTTTTCGCATCACATCGCACACACACGCACGCACACACACACACGCATATTTGTCCGAGGACGCGCGCGCCCGATCGCGCACACGTTCAATGAACACACGCATACACGCATAAACACATAAAAGGACACCGTTTATACACCGACGACAAGAACAGTGTCGAAGGAGGGGAGATGTGGGCGTCGAAGCGATGTAATAATCAATTTATTTGCTCACGTTAAGTATAACGGTATAATTGTATATTTAATATATACGTGTAGGTTTAACGCAAGGTAATTGCGCGAGGTCGGCGCATCGGTCGCATTTCACTGGACGAGAGCGTCGCGACGCTGCTGGGATCGTCGATCATTGCTGACGGCACACCTGGTTGCTGGTGGGTTTCGATGCCGATATTACCTTCAGGCAGGTAAAAATGTGACCTAATTGTGTGGAATGCTGCTCGAAACGGTGGGGTGGAAGGAAGGCGTCGAATTTACTTTTTGGCTCCCACGAGAATGTTTTTGTTTATCCGTTTCCCTCGTTCTCCCTACTCGACCGTGGAACTACTGAACAATAATTTTTCCTGCGTTATCATAGATGTCAATTTCAGCTGCCATTCTATATTGCGTACTTGCTATCTCATATTTCACTTCTTCTTCGTATGTCTCAGTGTTTCGCAGAATTTCTTATATACGAAAGGGCCGATTCCAGCAAAACTTATTGCCTTATCTAAACTATCTATCTACTGCACACTATAGTGTTCGGTGTTCAATTGTCGGGAAATAAGTTTCGAAAATCGGATTCGCGCAGGTTCTCGTAGAAAACACGTCGACGTCGAACCGCGAAATGGGTTCGGTGACGTAACGGTAGGCACGCCGGCGACGTAAACGGCGAGCTTTGTGCTTTAAGGGTACCGTTGCAGCGGTGCGACGGCGACGCATTGTTCGCCAACTTCCTGTGTCCTGGTTATTAATTTACGACGCGGCTTAAATCAGACTTCAAACACGGACGCGTCGCTACGTTATTACGCGAGTGTCACCGGGCCGGCGTAATGTATGGCGTTACGTCCTCGGGAAAACTGGGTCACGGAATTACGCTCGGATCTCGAAAAAACACACGCGAACGGCTGGAAAAAACAAACACACGCGCGCACCGGGGTTTCCGCGAATCAGGGAAAACGAAGTTCGAACGGGACGTCGTTCCGTTCCGTGTCACCTGTCCTCGCGTGGATCGATGACGCGAGACGAGAAGGCGAATCATGCTCCGGCGACGAGCACTATCGTCGGGGCCCCTGTTGACCATGCGAATTTTACCGTTTACAATCTGGGAACATTTTCAAATCGGATTCACAGTCGATTATTTCACCCCTTGCAATTTTAGTTCCTTCCCTGCCACAATGATTAACACTTCTTCGTCCTCAACTTCGTCCTCGTTGTATATTTTCGCTTAAATTTGGATTTGAATTAAATGAACACCCTTCTTCTTCTTCTTCTAAGAAATTAGGAACGGCAAAGAAACGGGGGTTAATTTTCGTCGAACTGTTTCGGAGATTCTGAATCAGTTTTTCTGCCTGATCCGAGTAAATTCGGAGAAATAACAGAACCAAGAAAATACTCGCCTAAATAGGCGCGCGTAGTATTAACTTTTCGAGTGTTTTAAAAACGCGTTTTTCAACGTGACATTTCGCTTCATGGCACGAGGTAGTTTTTCCCAAAAGCTGCCCGTCAGTGGAATTTCAGCGAAAGAGTCCCGTCACCGGTGAAGAATTAATTTGCGCGAATCGGTCGGAAACAATTTCCGCGAGAATTCGTTTCGCGGCGAAAATTCCGTCGGCGTTCCGCGCGTAAACGCCATGCCGAAAGTTAATCGACGCCTAAACATCCACCCTAACCCCGTTTCTCACCGGTTTTCGGCGACGATCCTCAGCAACGACGAAACTCCATACGATTAACTTTAAGAACATCCTCAGCATGCAGCGAGACGAATTTAAAGTAACCGGTTAACCGGGTGGTGGTTTTCGATTAGGCGACGAGCTTTGAGCACAGAAGAAAAGAAAAAAGATCTGCTGGAGGAGACGAACACGGAGGACGAGAGTCAACTCGTCATCCCCGGTTAACGGGTTAAATCACGATACGAGAATTTTATGGTCTTAGGGGTTGCATGTGAGAGAACGAGAGAATGAGAGAAAGAGGGAGAGAAAGAGAGAAAGAAAGAGAAAAAGTGAGCAAGAGAGAGAGAGAGAGAGAGAGAGAGAGAGAGAGAGCTAATGATAGTTGTTGTCGTACGTTAAGTTGCCATTCGTTGATAATAAAGAACCGTTGATAATCGATAATGACAATGAAAATACAAACGCAAAAGAGGAAGCGGTGGGGGCGCAAGGGAGAAAAAGAAGCATACTTAGCTGAATAATTTGTCGTCGTCGATCCGATCCGATCCGATTCGACGTTCGGTCGGCGATCCGCCTCAAAGAATCTAGAGTAACACCGTGTACATTGTAATAGATTACGGTAGGTGTGTTGTGTGTTGTTTTAAGTTAATCGCGCATCGTTGCAATCAACACGGGGATGATCGAAGCGCCGCCGTGGCGTCGAGTCACGCTGACGGTGCTTCGTACACTGTCGTGCCTGTTCGTCCCTCGCGTGCGGGGAAGTTTCACCCTAAAAATCGTCGAACGATTCCGATTACGCGCTTCGCCTTCTCGAGACGCGGCTTCTTTCCATCGATCTCCGAGACACAGTTTTCCCTCCGTAAAGTCGCGCGGGCCGTTTCCCCTTCCATCGCTGACTGTTGCCTAGCGACCAGAGACCAAGAGAAATATTCTTATTCTATCCGATGAGAACACGTCAACAAGGGAATAAAAATACAATGTTTACTCGATATATGTCCGAAACACGGGTCTAGGCGCTGACGTATATCGGCCAGGAGACACTATTCTTTGATCCACGCGACATTACACTTCTCGGCGATCGAGGTCTCTCTTCTTGGCCCCTCGTGGGGTATACCCCTCGGAAGTGGGGATAGTTCGGAGACTTTTATCGACTAGGCATTTGCGACATATATACAGTGAACACTGTACTTCTCTTCGTCGAAAGTCCGCACTATACGAGACGGTGGAAACGTAAATACAGTGTTCCCTCGCTGCGATGATGGTGGGGGATGGAAACGCGACGCTAAGGGAGTCGAACCGCGGCGCTGGGAAAGTTGGAGGAAAAACTGTGTTTCGATGGGTATCTTTCGTCTAATAAATCACGGTATCGCGTCGCGGTCCGCACTTGGAGAAAGGGGTAGGTTCTCGCGAGGCATTCGAATGCTGTCAGCCGGTCGAATCTGGCATCGCGAAGGCAACGGGGATAAATACGAGGCAGCGAAACCGAACCATTCAACCCGCGTCGTCTATTCAGCTCGGTTATCTCATCAACCGGGCCGGGCCGGGCCGACTTCAATCCCGCAGAAGCTGCGGCCGGTGCGCGCCGCGTTTAGTAATATTTAACGGAGATCCATTTAGCGACGGGCGAGTAGCAAGAGAGTTCTCGCGGTCAGTCTCAAAACAAAAAAAAAAAGGCGCGACGCTTCCTATTTTTTCCGGGCTTGTATCCGAACGGGGGATCTCCCGGAATAATTCTGTTTTGCCCCGCGCGCCGCTATAGCAGTCCGGCACCACCGGTTCGTGTTCGTTTCTTTTTCCTTTTTCCCCCACTTCGTTTTTTTTCCTTCTCCCCCTCCACGAGGGCTTGAAAGGATAGCCGTCGCGTGGTAATTGAATTTTTCAGTCGCCTCGGGGCCTTCGTAGACGCGCGATTCATTAGCAGTGTAAACCCAGTGCCTGGAAATTAGGACGAGCATGTAAGGTAAACGAACGAGAACGAACGGAACGAACTACCAGCAAATGGATTAAGCAAGTAAGTTCTGATTTCACTGGTGCGCCGGTTCTCACGACGGTCCGGGTCGGGCCGGGCCGGGTGCGTCTCGATTATTGCGGCCGTATGTCTACATCTTTGCAGAGACAACCGAACGACTGATTAAAACTCGAGCCAGACCCGCCGGGCTGTTCCAATTTCAAATTTAATCTCCCCTACCCTCACCCGTTTCGTATTTATTCTACGCGATCGATCAGGCGATTTAACCCTTTCCCTGTCGCTGTACGGGACAGTTGAACCGGTCTACATTTCTTCTCGTATCGATCCTTGATATATCGATCTTATTTTCGTTGTATCTGTACTTTAAGTTAACGTCCATTTCTCTTGATTTTTATCTGTTTTATTTGTCCGACGTATTTGTGATTTATTGTTTACTTTCAATTAATTTCCTTCTCTCTGCAGCTTTTTCTTTCGTTGTCTGTGCACCAAGTTGTCTCCTAATTTATTTATTTCCGTAGTTATTCGTATGAGATTTATTTATCTGTTTGTCCGAGTTGTTTGTAATACCGACGCGAGCAAGGGTGAAAGGGTCAATCGAAGGTAGCATCGCAAGCGATCGAAGAACCTCGTCCCTTCTCCAAGCGAATGACGTAACCGGAAGTCGCTCGTGGGACATGCTTTTATCATCGAAGGCGCGTGATCGGAAGCCGTGTAAAAAAAAATCCGTCTTCCTGTTCTTCGCGTTTCCAGTTTCTTACGGTTCCCGTGTAAATCCGTCGTAAACGGACATTGTACGTACATTACGTGTGACTGTGCGTAGACTAAATAACGAAACAAAGAAAAAAGAAAAAAAAGAAAAACTAAGTAAGTGTGCCGTTTCGAAACGGCGAAGTTCGAAGGGAACTGGACGATTCGCGTAAGTGATAAAACCTCGTGTAAACATGTAAAGAAGAAGAAGAAGAAGAAGGTGGAGGAGGAGAAAAAGAAGAAGAAGAAGAAGGAGGAGGAGGAGG
>CM052121.1:6440710-6480844 GCA_028454245.1 Halictus quadricinctus | reverse complement strand
GAGAGAGAGAGAGAGAGAGAGAGAGAGAGAAAGAGAGAGAGTGAGAGCAGACGAATCGACGGTGGGCGTAGATTACTTAATGAAAATGGAAAAAAATGGTAAACAATAGTAATTAATCGAATACTGAATAAACGATTAAACTACATAAACGACGCTAAAACGCTGCAACGCGGTTAATGAAGCATAGCACATAAACGAGTAACGAGAATAGCACGTAAAGAGAGAAAAAAAAACCCACTAATAAATAAACTATCACTTAACAATAAACGAGTAACGGTAAAGAAAAACCAACACGCATTATACCTAAGGATAAATAAACGAGATGAAATAATAAACGCTACGTAAATATCGAGTAATTAATTTAAACGATACCCTTACCAGTATTATCGAGCGCTAACCTCTGCACTATCGACGAGATTACGAGACGTTCGAACGAAACAGTGTTGTACATTTCTTGTTCGATTTCGAGGAGAAAGAGAGAGAGAGAGTGGAGCGGCAGAGGTGCGGGCTAAGGACAGAGAGGGAAAAAGTTACAGGTGAAAAGGAGGGGAAACGATGATCGAACGGTGTGGAAGATGAACGAGAGGATACAGAAGTTGCGAGGAATGTTGGATCGCTGTCAACGAGAGGGAGACGAGACACCCGATCATAAATGAAACACATTTTAAAACTGATAGTATTGTTAAGACAATCAGACACTCATTGCTCCGGCCACCTCGAGAGGGCCATTCGTGGAATATTTGTTGTCGAGGTTTGTCCCTCGGAGAGGGGATCGGTGGATCACGGCGGAAGGATCGAGGGAACGATCGTCCGAGGCCGAGAGACGACGATCGCCCCAGAGAAACCGAAGAAAAATCTTTCTTCTTCGCCTTCGACCGTGCTGCATCCACCCCCCTCCCATTTTACACCCACCCCCTCTGTATACTATCGTCTCGCGAGCACCATAAGCGTCTCGACGGGGAGAATAGGAGGGACAAGTCATCCGCGAGGAGGACGCGGCACGTGTTCGTCGAGTGTGCCGCGAGAGACGATTTTTTTACCATGTCTCACACTTTTCTACGGTTTCAAGCTAGCAACACTGCGCACGGGAAAAAAGCTACGGGAGGAGGGGAGCAGATTATACTTGCGATTCTACGTCTGATTTTTGGCGGCGGAATCGGGAGCGAACGCGAGCGATAGAGCATCGACGCGAAAAGCACACCCTTCCCTCGTAAACAGAAATCATTTTCAAAAACTGGAACTCTGGTTCTGCCGATTTTCACGGAATCTGTATACCCCCACTATCGTGATAATCAGCACAGAATCGCAAACCAAGCTGTTAATTGTCTCTACTTTTTTTCTACGACTGCTTGAATCGGGCTGGAAGCAAGGGATGAATTTTTTTTAGAGGACTAACAGTGAAAATCGCGAGAGCATTTTGCAATTTTTAACATCGCCGCGGTCGGTTTATCTGTGCGTTGACTCGCGCGAGAAAACTGAATGCAGACCGGGGGAACAAGATCTAGCCGATCGCAGTTTCGAGGACGAGGTTTCCCGATCGAGGATCGTTCCGAGGGTTCCTCTGCTTTTGGTCTGGTTCGTTTTCGGCTTCGCGGCGACGCTCTGCTCCGGCTTTCGCCTCCGTTTTCCGCTTGCCGTTGTGTCGCGACTCGACGACGATCACGGGACGAGATGGCTCCGAATGTTTTCGCACGAGGGTGGAAGAAGAGCGAGAGAGAGAGAAAGAGAGAGAGAGAGAGAGAGAGAGAGAGAGAGAGAGAGAGAGAGAGAGAGAGAGAGAGAGAGAGAGAGAGGAGAAACGAACCGTGACACGCATACACGCATACACGCACTCTCACACAGGCATGAACCGAGGGAGGAGGAGAAGCTGAAAAGGAAGAAAACGAAGAAGAAGTGGAGAGGAAAGATTGTTTGTAAACGAAGAGAAACGAAGAATCGTATATACGACGATGTAGATGATGATGATGATTATGATGATTATGATGATAATGATGATAACGATGATGATGCCGATGATGAAAATGATGATAATGATGATGCAGACGAGGATGGGGGAGGTAGGCGTGAAGTTATGAGCAAACATCACGAACATTTTGTTATATCCGTACGTAAGAAACGTAGACGAGAAACGTGTGTTATAAGGAAGTAAACGTATCGAATCTACAGTTAAATGTTTACGATAAAATTACGGGTAATTAAGAAGATTCTAGATTTTTTCTAACTAATCGATTCGTACGGCGGACTCGTGCCAATCCTCTAGATTTACGACCTAAAACGAGATATACAAATGGAGAATGGAGAAGCTGTTATCCTATATTAAGTCGGCTTGGAGTAAATATTTGATTACACGTATTTATTGTGGTGCGACCGAACCGTGTCTGTCTGTTTGCCTGTCTGTGTGCCTGTGTCAGCCTGTATTGTCTGTTTCGCGAGTGTCTGTGGCTACGAGCGAATGATTCAAGAGAGAGAGAGAGAATGAGAGAAAGAGAGATGAGCGAATTAAATGCCATACATAGCGGAGAGATCCACAGATCGATGAATTTGTTAACGTGAACGTTGTATGCGAGAGAAAGAGAGAGAGAGAGAGAAACGGAGCGTGAATCGAGCATCACGGGAAAAAATGCAGGAGAAGAAAAACGCGAACGGAAGAACTCAGAAGCGAGAAAACGATCGCGACATCGGCAAGAGCAACGAGGTAAACCGTATATAGATCGTCGAAAGGATCTTCTTTCTGTTACTCGATCGCGTCTCGGTTAATTCCGCGAAAGCTCCTCGAAACTCTCGACGGCTTGGATGCGGCCCGTGTTTCCCCGGATGCGGAAACGGTTCCGCGGTTCACCCCGGGACCCCGAGCTTTTCCGCCGTCTCCTCGGCTCCGTTCACGATCCTCCCCGAGCATCGTCGTATTCTCGAGAGTTTTGAGCCGCTTTCCTCCCTGATTATATATGTAAATGTATGTTGTACGTATATGTGTATGTGTATCGATCGCGCGGCGTCGAGTGTGTGCGTGAGAAAAGGGCGACAGAGAGAGAACGCGATCGAAAGAACGAAATCGAGTTATTTGCCAGCCTCGCGTCTCTAGGATTCGTTTCACCATCGACCGATCGGCAACGATCTCGAACCGGTTCAAACAACCTCTCCGTCTTTTTGGTTTCGCGCGATTTCTGAACCTGTTAATTGGAGCGGGGATCATTTTTGAAATTCATAATCGCTCGATCTTTAACGTTCTCGCGGACTATCGCGAAACTGTCCGGGCCGTTAGCCCCGTGAACGAAACGTTGCCGATCGAACGGAGATGCTCGGATCACGCTTTCGATTACTCGATCTCGTCTCGGGAACCCGGTTCCGTTTCGTTCTTTGTTTTACGTTCGTGGCGGTGACGAAAACCGAACCGTCGCCGCCGTTGTCATCGTTCGCTGTTGCGTTTTCACTCGGCAACGTTCTATCGAAGACACGAGAGAGAGAGAGAGAGAGAGAGAGAGAGAGAGAGAGAGAGAGACGATTCTATCGAATATACATATGTACATACCGGATGATGCGCAAGACGAGAACCGGCGTGTTTCGTCGGCGATTCTACTATTGTACGTTGCTATCACGACGAGAGAGAGAGAGAGATCCTTCATCGTAATTAATATTATCGTTACCACTGTACTTGCCATTATTGTTATCGCGACTGTTACGATTATTTATTACTACTACTACTACTATTACTACTACTAACTAAAACTACCTACTACTATTACTATTACTACTACTACTATCCCGGTTATTGCCATTCCACGATCACTCTTGGCGAACGAGACGACACGCGTGTCCGACGGATTTTGCATAGAATGTGCGGCGCGAACGAGGAACGATTGATGCTCGGACGGAGTCGCGAGTGGTGGTGGTGTATTATGGGTGGTGGTGGAGATATTATGGTGCGAGCGAGTAGGGCGGGATCGTATTTAAGATCACCGGAAGAATCGAAGAAGAATTTTGTTTTCAAAATAAACAACAACGAATCACCGAGAGTCTCTGACGTTGTTCAAATGCCGATCTCTCTGTCTATCTGTTCGTCTGTCTATCTGTCCGTTGTCTGTCTGTATGTCTGTCTGCCTGCCTGCCTGCCTGTTTGCCTGTCTGTCTGTCTGTCTGTCTGTCTGTCTGTCTGTTTGTTTCTCGCGCGTCTGTGTCTGCTGTGTCTCAGAAAATAAAACGAGTGCCACCTGCCCGCCGTGTCCGTATACCGTGTTGTCGCGCGCGTTTCATTTGTTTCGATTTCGTCGGATTCTTTTTTTTTTCGTTGACGCGACAGCCTCGCTCGCGAATCGATCCGTTCGGCGCGAGTCACAATCAAAAAGAATAACGAAACGTCTCGAGCTCTCGCGAACACTAAACACGTTCACGGTTCACGGAGGAAGGGCGTTCGTCGGAACGGGAATCGGCGATCGAGCGGCGATTTTACTCTCGTCGGCGGCACGGTCACACCGGTTGTCCCGAGGCAATCATGTTCTCAAGATGCGCGATCGTTTCAAGAACGCGGACCGACCCTCGCGTGGCCTCCGCAAACCACCGAAGCATACGATAGACTGTACAGTAACTTTTACGAATCCCTTTATACATCACACTCTGCGACAGTAGTGCCTAGTGGACGGGAAACCGGACGCGGAGGTCCCGGAAAGAACGCGGAACAACCGGACGCCATTTTGAGACGTTTCTGGTTCGAAGTGAAATTCGTTTCTGTTTTTTTTTCAGTTCCACTTTATGTCCAACTCGAAACCATCATTGGACCATTTGTTGTCAATGCGTTAACGTACTGTAGTATTTCGCATTACGTAAGGAACCGAGTACCGTTTGGTAAGTGTTTTATTTTATTAGAATTTCTGGAATTACTGAATATATAATTTTCTAATTTGCGTTGAAAGTGTATTAGAAATATTATTTCTGCGGACAAGGATTCTAGAAACATAAGCGTAGCAGCGTTTATTTTGCTTTTTATTGCAACTTCTGACAACGTTACAAAATGGCGTTCGTGGCGAGGTTCGGTACAATTTCTGGACCGTGTTTGACCACTCCAGTGCACGACAGTTACACTCGGTGATAAAGCACAGTAGGCCCCGATTAGGCTCTGGGTTGGGTAGATTTTATTTTTCCAAGAGCATCTTCCATAAAATTGCTGCGTTTGATGAAAATTTTTGAAATTCCAATTTTCCTTCCCTCGTGGGAAATTGCTTACAACGAACAAATTCTGATCACCGTAGCGGTAAAGTACGTCACAAGCGAGGGGGTTGAATGCACAATGTATCAGGAATGATTATAGATTCAGCAGTCAAAGCGTGCAGGAGGATTATAGCTCGTTCACTGAGAGGCCTACCGTGAGTCCCTTTGGTCCCTGAAGCGTCGTTTCCTCTGGTCGCCGTGGGAGAACGCGTTCAGTGCCGTTTTGAAACGGTACCTCCGACCTGTCCGGCGACGTAACCGAGGCCCGCGAAGGCCTGCCACAGAAACCTGTACATACACGCATAATACGCAAACGAAACACACGTCATTAACACACTGCCGTCGCTCGATCGTCGATCGAGTCGCCAAACGTGCTCGATCTCGTTTCCGGTCGCCTCGATGGAAGGGCAAATGGCACTTAAATCCGTCTATAATTCCTCGAGCGATTCCGTTGCTGACGAGTGCCGGGTTCAGAAGCGATAGGCGGAGGGGGGGTGGTTTCAGAGCTCTAAGGGTGCTGCGCGGGGGTTTTCGGTTCGGGGGATTTAGGGTAGGGGGGTTGGGCGGGGGAGCGGGTTTCAAGGATCGTTTAACGTTAACGACAGTGGGGTGTAACCGGGGGAGGGGGTGAAGTTTGCAGAGAGAAACGGAAGCAGAGACGCTATGTGTAATATATTAATTACCTAATTAAAAGGAGGCAGCCATTAATCTGCCTCAAAGAGTGAACACACGAGACGACGCGTACCGTTACGTACATACATACATACATACATGCATACACGAACATACGCGCACGCATAACAACGGTCGAAGATACATGAACACGCGGAACATACGCACACACACACATACACACATACACATATATAAATATATATAAATATACATATGTATACATACTTGCATACGTACATACCTACATGCATACGTATACAAAACGAACGCGCGTACACCAGAGAAGACACAGGAGCATACGTATAAAACACGTTATGTATGGATAAAGGAAAACTAAACTAACCTATTTGTAAGCTAACGTCTACACTCTACACAACTATCCACGTATGTAAAACGATTGAAATAAACGAGCGGTTAAAATTATTGTTTAAAAAATAATAAACGTATTGAAAAAAAAACAAAAACGAAACCGAGAGGTGCAAGATGTTTGCGTCGATCACGAGTCGTCCCCACGTTGCAGGTTGTTGCTGTTTCAGCTGGTTTGGCGGGACGGAATACGAATTTTTTAAGAAACAATTTAGAGCGTCGTCTTACGTCGGAATGAATTCGACTCCGGGCATGGCAAACGGATGGTTAATCGAAAGCGAACGGGAAAATTCGATGGAATTTTCACGTCCCACCGGATCGCTGAAACAACACCGGTCGTCCCGATTCGCGCGGACGAAATCGTCCGAGCGGATCGCAACATTTGTTTGAATTTTACGCTCGGGAACGATGCCGGCCCGGGGCTGGCTGGCGGAAACCGCGGATACCAGCATGCAACGGGGCCGTTTCCCTCTCGTCGCATTCGCACGCATTAATTACTATTAATCGATGAGGAGAGGGCGCAGGTCGTCGGCCGGCCCATTTTTCGAATACCCCGACCATGACTGGAGCCCGCACAAAAGCCCCTGTTCGTCGTCGCTGGAACCATTAGGTGCTTCCACGATTTTTTTTTTTGCTTTTTATCTCTCTTTTTTTTTTATTTAATAAGGATCCATTATCGACGGCTTTTACCGTGAATATTCGCCGGGAAACAAAGATGGACGCGGCAAGAGCGGCCGGAAACATTTGACGGCACGCTAATGCCCCCTTTTCGTCCTATATTACCATTTCCCTCGTCCCTGCGCGCATCAGCCCGCATCATTCTCTCCGGTGTACGTTGCTATGTTTTTTTGCGGCAACGTTACCAGAGCAAACAACCACCGCCAACGACCAAGAAGATGTTTCACGGACGCCGAGGATCCAGAAGAAGTTGATCTGCGTAGTACGAAGAGGACAAGTCGCTGCGTCGTTTGTATTCATACTTGTTCAGATTTTGACGAAAATTTTTGCGTACGTCAATCGATAACCCTCGGAAGCTTCGAAATTCTAAATATTAGCCATTTTAGATAGTATCCATACAGTCACCAGATGAGTACTCAAATTGAAATTCGAGTTTCTTGGACACCGTTTTAGCGATTTCAGATCACTACGGCGCGTTGTGCGGGTCAGCTCCGCCTCGCGGAAAAAGATAATTGCCTTAGCTCAAGCCAGAGTTAGGTATTGCCCGTGCAAACATTTTTCCCCGCTAACGATCAAACTTTGACCGAGCACTTTCGAAAGTCCGGGTGGTTCGTGTCACCCTGGGGAGGATCTCCGTCGACGATCTCGTCCCGAGGACAAACGATCGAGTTTTTCGTCGACGATCCACCGCGCCGAATTCCCGCGACCACCTAAGAACCTCTTCTTCAGGGTTTCTTTAACTCGGACCCGAGTATCGAAATTTATTCTCGCTCCGTCTCCGAGAAAACCGGAAATTCCGGGCCGTCCCGAAGAATACATCCCAGCGGAAGAATTGGGGCGAAGGTTTCCAGGTTGCCACGGCGTCGGCGTCGGCGTCGACGGAGAACCATAGCGACGCGAGTGTATAAAGAACAATTAAGGCGGTTTTTCCCTAAGTGAAACACAAGTCGGTTTCTCCGGCTCTTCCTCCGTCTTTTCCGCGTTGCGTCTTCGTCTTCTTTTTTCGCTCCGCTCCCCTTCTGCCTCGACTGGATAATAAATTTCAGTTAATTAAAGCCGATTTCTCCGGGAAGTTGCCTCATTACGTAGGCGGTAGGTCCACCCGCTGGACGGGATCGCGACACGAAAACAATTTCATTTTAATTAAACGCACCTGGACGAGTGGATATATAGAGCGGGGAATTCTCTTCGGATACGCTCCTGGACAAAAGGACAGCACGCGTGTGCCATCATTATTTTCTCAGGCCCGGATAGAACAATTCTAAAAATCCAGTTTTCCCGTCATCCACGCAATTTTTCCCAAAATGTTCATTACAACCGCCCCCGCTAGACTGATTCTTCTGGCTTCGCAGAGAACCTGCAGTTTTTTGGTCGATTTGTAAAAAAAGTTATTCGGATTTAAAGCGCGCGTCATCAATTATGGAAGTTGCGGTGTTCTGCGGAGTTGCGTGGCGTCGGCATTAATATTCTCGGGACAGCGTTTTTGTCTGGGAATGCTTGATTTAACCATATTTCATCTCTGCCCGAGCTGGGACGCGCGATGCCAGCGTCTTCTGGGCTCTGCACTCATTCGCGATGCAACGCGTTTAATAAATCAAACGGACTTCTTACCGAGTTTATAACCGACACGAAGAACGCTGCAATCGCACACACGCGCGGATAACAGGCCCCCCGGAGGCGTCGAGATTAAGTTGATCTACCTGTTCGTTCAGTATTCTCGTGGTTTCGGCGTTCATCGCACAATTTTCCGCGGTAAAAGGTATCCGGTGGAAAACTACGTACGAAAATTAGGTGTCGTTTCGCATTCTTCTATTCGCGCACTACAGCATTCGAAGTAATATTTCATCCGATCGTGTTGCAATTTGATATACTCGTTCAGCACGTGAAATTATATATCGCCGAATTAAAATGTCAGAAATATGGCGAAATATCGAGTGTACGTGAGTTACAATATCGGTTGAAATTTTCGATGACTCCTCTCGACGATCGCGCTGCATACAACACAATCGTGATAAACGGAGAAAATTGTTTATACCAGTTATATTTCCGGCAGCGTTAAAAACGCAAATATTCATAAACCAGCGGATCCGACGAGAAACCGGTGAAGTCGGTGAGAGCCAATTTTACAGAGGGTCTGGGGCACAAGTTTCGGGCAAAGAAACGCGAAACACCGACAATAGTAAGCGAGAGAGCACCACTGTGTACCATGAGCGCGCTCAGTTGCCTCTTGAAGCAGGACTTTAATCTACGTTTTGTTATAGGTATACTCGGCTTCCGAGCCGACAATAATTTCCATTCAGGAACACACAAAGTCGGTGGAAACTCAGGATCACGTAATCGGACCGTAATCTTGCTTATCGCAACAGCGCCGGGCCGCTTAAGAATTTCGAGTGTTCTCGCGGAATTAGGTCGGGGGGAAGTTACTCGCCTAAGTAGCTCGGTAAATTTGATTTCGGAGGGCGACGGATAGAGGGAACGGAACTTCTGTTTCTGAAGAAGAGAAACGGTCTCGCTGAAGAGCGTCTCGTTTGGGGAGCAGCAACGGCGACGTTCCCGCAGTTTTTTATCTTCGCCAGGTTCCCGTAAACAGTGGCCGCCTCCTGCGAGCTCTCGGGACGGTCGGTGGGGGGCAAGTTTGTGCAAACTTCCATTGAAAATCGCGCGCGCGCGCGCCGACGCAATTAAAAGTTTTTCCGCGATAAACGCGACCGGATCTCCCCGGCTGTTTGCAGACACTTCGCAAACGGTTGCGCGTTTTCGCTAGGCATCACCGAATACACGGGCCGATCTGTTTCGATTCGATCCCGAGACGTTGATGCAAATGTCACTGTGCTTTCGGACATCCGAAATTTCTTAACTCGCTGTCGAGAGGTTCGAGCAACACGGGGTGGATCGGTTCTTCAGCTCTTGTCACCCCCAACCCCCTTGCTTCCAGGCCCGTAGCCAACAGCAATGCGCCGTAATATCGTTCCGCGTGGCATTCCTCAGGACTTTCTTGCGAGCCCAGAAATATTGGATTCCGTCACGAATTTGAATTTCCACGGTGAATCGTCGCCGCGCCGAATATCTCTTACCAGGCGATCCCTTATTGTTATTTCTTTCTCCCTTTGCTTCTCGCAGCGTGACCCCCACCCTCGAAGGACACCCGGGGCTCCTCTCTACGAGCTGTGCTTCTCGATACTCGATAGCTCCGAATGAAACCGGTTTTATTTGTAGTTGAGCCCTTTGCAGGGTCGTTTGACGCTTCGGCGGGGCTGCCTACAGAGAAGAATTTGGAACCTTCCGGGGAACATTCGACAGTGGTGGAGCCGTCGCGGGTTCCTCGGGAACAGAGGAATACTTCGGCGAACGCTATGGAGACGGGCGCCGGTGTTTTCTCGTCACGATCTCGCCGGAGAGAGTCGGCTGATGCGTTATTGCATTCCCGTCCCTTACTTACCGTCTGCCGCGGGAACGGCGAACTTAAGGTGCACGGTGTCATTAAGCGATTCCCTTTTGTGCCGGTGTACCGGGGCGGCGAGGAACGGCTGCGGACCAGCAACTCGATACACCCTTCGCCGCGGAAGGTTCTCTCCTTGTCTTTGAAACGTGTCCTCAGACTTCGGCAATTCGTACTGCAACGAAGTGCAGCCGAGTTGCTGCGCGTCGCGAGACGATTACTCGAGAGACGGTTACCCGGGATATTCCTTCTTTGGGAACAATTTCGAATTAAGGACGCTTCGTCTGAAAAATAATTTATCTTGCTCACCTTTAATTAAATTTAACTTTAGGTTCAATTTTTTTCATTTTACTGGACACCTGGAGTAATTAATACTACCGCGTTAAAAATAATCACCGTTCTGTCACTTTTCTCCACCGATTCGAAGCGTTCCTCCGCGGAATCCCGGTGACTCGAGTTGCAAAACGATTCCGTGACTTCCGCGGGGGTCGCGGCATTAAGAATCTAAAAGAGTTTTGTTAACGACAAAAGTTCGCGGGGGAAGTCCTTGTCCCTGTTTCGTCGATCCTAAGCTATCGAACAGTATTACTATTGTCACGTCTTTGTCCTCGGTGAAAGAAAAAATGTATTTCCACTCAGCTGCCGCTTCTCGTAAAAATTGGCAGTTCTAATCAATCGATGCGTCGGTGTTCTCCATAAATCAGTTCCGCGGTCTATAAATAAAGAATAGTAGAATGGGAGAAGAATAGTAGCACGATCCTCGAAGCCCCAAAGAAGGGAGAGCCCATAATAACTAGCCGCAGAAGGCCGGCACGCAACATCACAGAATCGCGAGATTAGTTTCGCGGAACGACGCCACTGTGAATCGCAGTCTGGGCGGGAAGCGCATCTGCGAGTCTTATTGCAGTTGCACGTCGAACAACATTAAGTTACTGGCCAGAATCCACCGGCAGGAATTTCGAAGCGCCTTAGGCCGTGTCAAACGAGTTTCTCGGGTACGGCCGGAAGTTCGTGGCTCGCTTTGAGCAACGGTGAATCGAGGGCCGATTATGAGTTTGCTCAACGTTCAGCGCGCCGACGATCGACGAATCCGGGGCAGGACACGAGTTTCAAGTGGTCCCGTGTAGGCAAACACACGCGACGGTTTCAAAGACGTTTCATTTTCCGGTCCGCGCGTCTTCGATCACACCAGGTTCTGGAATTCCCGAGGCCGTGTCAACCGAATTTTTCCCGTTGCAAAAATCGGCCGGGAGGATTTTTAAGGATTCTCGAAAACGATAGAAATTCTAAAAATTTCAAATCGCACGTTCAGCGAAGATCCTTTACAGTACAGAGCTCCTATAGCGCCGGCGGATTTGCATTGGAATATTTTTCTGTCGTTAAGGTTATTTTTTTTTTGCAGCAGCATTCCGCGGAACGTGGTTACGATATTATGGATATCAATTTAACTCGAACGACCGCCGCTCCGAATCGATCGGCGGCCCGAGTTAATTGAAACCCCCGATTCCGAGAGCGACGATTTTTCAATCAAAATGAGGCAATCGAATCGATGAATTTTATTAATAATTTTTGTTTTTCTCCCTGCTCGCTCGTTTTACCAGCGAACGAGACGCGCGCGCCGCGCGGGCACATCGGGTGGGCGTGTCCCTTCGGTCGTCGCGTTCTCGCCGGGACGTGACTCGGAAAAGCCTGGACGCCTCGAAACTTTAATCTCGCCCGACATTTCCGGAGTTCCACCGTAAAACCGAACAAGCTCGGTCATCGGATCACATATATTACCGGGGCGACGAAGATGTGCTCCGCCGCGGGCTGCAGCGCGCTGCGCAGATCGAGCGACAGTTGCACCGACCTTGACAAGATTAACCTTTATGCCAATAATCGCCATTGTCAACGTTATTCCATGTCCGGGGTACAGGGCGTTTCGGAATTATATGTCGCGACCACTGTACCCTGCGCTTCCGGATTCTGTGGAGATTTGTTCGTTTTTTTTCTCTAGTCAGAGGTACACTACAAAGGTCACAGGTACGCTACAGTCACAGCAATATTTAAATTGACACATATGACACTTATGACACATAGCTGCATCGACTGGTACGTAAAGAAATATATGGTCCCACTTGAAAAATCAAAATTGACAAGTCCTGGAGCCCTCCACCTTCAAAAAGACTACTAACACCGGTACGTGCAATAACATATTATTACAGTATGGGCAATAATATTAATAATGCACTGCGAGTAGTAATGCCGCGAATCTAGGCGGTAATGTCGGTTGATACACCCTGTATAATCATAAACATACTGGTAATTACGCTGATTTCGGTACCTCGATTTCGGCATCGTAGCAATTGCGTTACTGTGCACATCAGTTTCGGTGTTTGCTAACATAATATCGATAATAAAATAACACTGGTTCTGAATCTGTGCTTGAACTGTAGGAATTGCATCGAAATAGCGACACCGAAAATACCTAATCGCCCTATGCCGCCGGACGGTAAAAAGCACAAATTCCCGAGGTTTGTTTCTCGATCTCCCTGTGGGAATTATGTTTAGCAGGGGGTGTCACAATAGTTGGACGGAGGTTTCACGCGAGGGGATGAAATTAACGCGATTTCGGTCACGTCCGTCGTCCTGCTTGCCCGGGAAAGAATTTTGCAGAGCGCGGTCCTTTTTCGCGACGCGATCCGGGACGATCCGCGGCGGTAAGCGTTTATTCCGCGAGGGTCATAATTTTTTTGCGGCCGAGCGGCGCCGACGACTCGTCGGTTATTATCAGGAGAAATTACTTTCGCGCGGAAGAATCGCGGACCCGTTACCGCCAGGTGCGCTTGCTCGCGGACCTACACATTTCGGTAAGTTAACGCGTGCGCTAAATTGGCCGAGAGTAAAGAGATCCTCGTATTTTCCCCCGGCCGGTACCCCCCGCGACCCCCCGGCTTTTTCTTCCCAGGGCAGGCCCGTATCGCACCCTCCGCGGGGGTGGTATCAACCCTTTTCCTTTTTCGCATCGGCCGGCCGTTTGTCTGCGGGATCGCGATCCCGCTCCCGGCAGAATAATGCCGGTTTTTGCGCGGAAACCGCGCCGCGCGGGACAAAGAAATACTTATGGATGTGGCGGGGACGCTCCGGTTTGCATTATCTTCGGAACGCATTATCTTCGACCAACGAAAGCACTCTAAATCGGCGCCGATGTTCTTTTTTAATCCTGCGCGAGTTCGGTGCACTGTGGTTTCAACAGGGGGAAATATCAGTTGTTGGAATTGATAACATTTTCTGTTAACGATTTTGGTCCACGGATCCATCTCCAACTGTATCTGAAGAGATAAAAAAAAGGGACTCTTTCGCAATTTTATTGTGTCCTCAATGAACAATTATGCATCGTGGAAAAGGTTAATGACAACCATATTCGTTTGAACGAGCTGAGGTGCTTTTAATAATGGGATTGCAGTTTACACAAAGGCAAGATTTATTATTAATTACGTAATGTACTGTCAAGTACGTATTCGAATGAAAGTACAAGTCCGCGCTTCATTAATGAATAAAACGGGATGCATAATATATCCTAACGCGTTTATATCACGAACCAATTTATTTGATTGCCTACAATACTTCGATGCAGTTTTTTTTCCTGTCACGCAGAAATTGTGATTATTATACAACAGCAAATAATCACTGTAATCGTGGCACGCGTTACTGGAAATTATGAAAAAGATTGGCGGGACCCAGCCACGCGTATAAACTGATAGGGAAGCGACGCGTCGATGATGAAGGATACGTAACACGACCGGGTAGCGAAAGGCAACATGGATGGTTGACCAGACGCTTAGAGTAGCTTTACGTTTGCCGGGGTGGCTCCTTTTATTAGCCTTCTAAGAGACATATTAACGGACGGTATTCGGAGCACGTACTCTTCCGTATTACCCTCGTCAGTCCTTAATCCGGTCCATATATCCCACGAGGTTTCTCTCTAACAATTAGAAAGGGGAAATGACCGCTGAACCCATCATCTTGAATCGACAAATGTCATTTATCTCCTACCTGTCTCTCGCTTCGAGCTAACAAATAAAAATTTACCATGCACCTTGCAGCTGATGATTTCACGGGTGACACAATTTTCTCGAAACCGGGAACCGTGTACTTCGCGCCACCTCTGCTTGACCTTGAGTATAACAAATTCATAAACAGTAAGCAATCGATGAAAACAGTGAAAGAACTCTACTGTTAGAAGGAGTGGAATTTTACTTTAACACAAAATGATGTTTGCCAATTTCGACACGGGACTTTACGAAGACCTTATAAAGGGTGAACTGAATTGCCTCGCACCGTTTCAGCATTGCAGAGAAGCTGTAACAGTAATCCAGTAACGATCGTCTGCTAAAGAAAAAAGAAGAAACGACGCTTTCCACCGTCGGTGTGCCGATCGTGCGGAAAAAAGGAGAAAATCCCGAAAAGAAGGAGTGTGCGCATCGAAAGGCGACGAAACTCGTCGACCCGACTCGACCTCGATTCCCGTTGGCCAGTTCGAGGGTGGTTCCGCTTGTATCCCCGGCCATCTGGAGCCTTCCGGTACATACATACGTACCTGGTCGTGGGCTGACAAAGCTAATTTCGTAAAGTGTGCGTCTGGGACTGGACGTGTCGGACGAGCCGCGCAGGGGCACGGCTAAGAAAGCAGCCGAGGAGAGAACCGAGAAAAACCAAGAGTTATTTCGGAAAATATGGGATTGGACTCGTCGCGATCGTCGCCGGGACCAGAGGGCGAATCCTGAAATACGAAATTCGCCGGTTGTTTGCTCGATACATCGAAGAAAAGTCGTTTCCGCGGGGGATGTTCCGTGAATTGGAAATTTCGGGGTGATCGAAGGATCGGGGGTAGACTCCGAGTCTCCTCTCCTATCCGCCTTTGATTCTCGCTCGCGACTAATAATAACCTCTCTTTGTTTTTCGTGCGTGTTTAACTTGCTGCATCGATTTCCGTCCTGCTTGGATTCGAATAGTTTTATTAGGATTTTTCGAATGTTGAAGGTTTTATTTAATCAAAGTTACGTCTTGGGAGGATTTCCATTCCGGTGGCTCGGCCGCGAGACGACACGCGTCATCGATCGGCGGTGGTTAATCGCCGATCCCGGTTAAGCGGGAAAATCGAGTCCCCGAAGAGAGTCCAGGCCGGCTGACGCGCGGTCTGGCATCGATTTTCGTTTCTCGTTCCGGCAGAGGAACGCGCCTGGCCAACCGCTGCTCTCCCAGAGCTGTCCGGTTTGGTAATCAACGTACCAAGAGGGTTTAATCGTGGCCGCGCGCCGGCTTTATTTTCAGCCCGGCCGGCCCGGAACTTGAATCCTATCAGATTGCCTCATCGCTGCGGAATACACGGCCGCCAAGCTTAGCGGTTGCGCCCTCACTCCGATCTCTCATAACTCTTTCGAGCTTCGAGTCCGCTGCTGCCCGCATTCGATCGGTTTCTTCTCTTGTTCCCTACCCCCTCCGCGGCTCTCCGTTGATTAGATTTTCCAAAGTACCCGGCCAAATTCTTCCCCTGTGTGACCCGATCGCTGACCGAAATCTAACCGGACACTCTTTCGCTAGGTAAGTGTTTGCGCTACGATTTGTTTTTACGATTTATCGGTTAACTGTGTCTTTTAGGTTAGCTTTGAGTCGCTTTCCCTTCAATAAGTAAATTTTACGATAGAAAGAAATACGTGGGGCGTGACAGGAGCGAACGGAAAGCGACGTTTCAATCTCTGCTCTGCTCTGCTCTTCCCTTTTTATTGTAATTTACAGGGTAATCCGCGGATAGACGTACAGTGGATAGATTTCGTTTAGGGATGGGCCGTCGACGAGAGTTTGCACGGCGATGAAAGGCGAAGAGGGTGGAGAGAGGGGGACAAAGACCGCCGAGGGTGGCGGGTTGGGGTTGATTGTAGCCGGTCGAGCAGACCAGAGAGAAATTGCATTTCCCACCGCGTATATCCACGAGCCTTGCGTCATTTCGTTTAAACAAACCGCGTCCATCCACCGCTGCCAACGGGGCCGCCCTTTTCATCCCCGTTTCGTCTTTTTGCCGTGCCGTCCTCATCATCCCCCACCCCCCTCCCCGCCGTCCTACGAAACCGCGAAACTTTCATTTGCCGCGGATATGCATCTCTCTGTAGGACGGGGACACACTTTGATCGCGAGCCATCGAATTACTCCGACACTGGTAGATCATGCTCGTCGATCCTCCGAACGCAAAAGAATTAAAGTTAGAATGTGACTTCAATCGATAGGACGTATTTATAAAATTTTCTGTGAACCGCGTATGACGGAAAACATTTGTTCGTTGAATTTTATAACTCTCTAACAGGTTGCTTAATTTAAAATTTAATAGAATCCGGCATTATTCGTGTTGCAGTTCTGTCGTCAAGTTTTTAATTAGCCTCTCGGGCTTCCTGGTTCTTGCGTGTGCTTATTAAAAATCGTGTTACCGACAACAACAATTAACGCCGTCATTAGCGAGGCATTACCTCCGGTTATATACCGTGCGTGTGCAGCCGTGCTGTTTATCTAGAGAGAAGAACAATTAAATATGCATAACGCTGGACATTATAATACTAAATCAACAAAGCACGTTTCTCTGTTTACCGTTGAACGACTGCACGATTATCTGCGATTGTACAGCGTCGGTCTACGGTGTTTACTTGGCTCTGTGACCGCATGATTTTGTCGCCGAGTCCGCGTGCGAGACACGTTGATAAGAATAATTACGCCGGCCGGAAAATGACACTTTAATTCGCTGTTTTTTCTATTCCCCATCGGCGGGAGAGTGTCGTCGTGACGCATCCTCAACCGGTCGTTCGAAAAACTAATTGCATTCCTCCGATGTAGCCTCCACCTACGTCCGGCGCTAACTAACACGCAATCACCGTCAAAGGGGCGCTCGGCTGCGCGCCACGACCGGAGCTTTTGTCGTCCGCGAACTTTCCGGATTGTAATTTTGCCGTAAATTAACTTTCCCGGATCACGATCCTTTCCTTTCGCCGAGGGAAACTTTTAGCCCCGATGATTGTCACGGAACTCGTTCGAAATGAGCGGGCACGTTACCTCTTTCCCGAATACTTCGGCCCCTCTCGAAAGTTCTGATCAAAAATTGGAGCGTCGGTCGTTTTCTTCCTTTTCCGGTCTCCGGACGCCGCCATTCCCCTCCTCCCTCTCCACTCTTTTTCCCTTGCTTTTACTCAAACCACCCATCACCACCCCCCCCCCCCGCAACCCCGAGCAACCGCGTTCGTTTACTTAAACGTTAAACAGGATATTTCAACGTGAAAGATATACGCTCGAACGGGCATTAAATTAGCGGAACGCTCGGCCGATATTGGCAACGTTCGGCCCGGCGCGGTGGAAGAAAAAAAGAAAAAGATAGGGGAGAACAGGAAGAAAGAAGAGAGATAGAGGGGGAGAGGGGTGAAAGATACGCCCCTCTCGCAATAAGAGCAGCGCGTCGACCTTTAACCCGATAACTCGAACCAGCGTCGAAGGGAACGCGAATAATTATCACGAGCAATCGATCACAAGCGGAACGGTATTGGATTAAAGCGCTATTAACGATCCCGACTATGCTGCCGGTTCGAGAGCACCAGCTTTTCCCGGAGCGTGACAAGCGACACCCCCGATGGTCGCGTCGGTTATTTCGAGGAAGAATTGCCCGCCCACGCGTGGACAAGCTCGACAAACCGCAACCTCCGAGACGATAGTGTTTTCATACCAGTCGCCGGAAAATTACTAATTTCTAAACTAGTCCGTTTTTGACCCGCGAACACCTAATACTTTTATTAAATAGAAACCTCTCTACGACCTTGCTTTACTGAAATTTATTATCGCACGACCAATACGAATCTGAAGAATTTATCATCGATTCGGACAAGATTAGGCAAAAATAAAATCAATTAGTATCGAAAGACCAGCGTGTCCGGAAGTATTATGCGGAAAATCGGTTACCTTTTGGAAGTGGGATCGTTTAATGGAATGTCGTAACTATGAGCGCTATTGCCATGGCAAACGCTGGGGTAACGTGTTAACAAGGTACTAAAAGCGTGTCGCAGTCTCCCGTTGAAATTATGGGTAAATTATAGTCAAAATGCATTATTTATCGAAGTTTCCGAAACCCCTGATAGTCGCGTTGGATATTTCAGGACTGAATTGTTCTCCCACGCGAGTACAAAGCTCGGGAATCGCATTTTCCAGCTTCGAGGCGGGTAGAGACGCGTTCGTAGAACGAAAGAAACGACTCTTCGAGTCTACTGTACCACCGGTGTCTCTCGCCTTGCCAACGATTGCGTATTTCAGTCGATGCTTCCAATTCCCGGTTACGTGTCCCGCTACAAAACTAATTTCGTCGTGGATTTATAATGCCCGGCCTCCGTCAGGCCGCCAATCAGTCGGCTTTGAGCCCGGGCTCGCTTCAATCAGTCACGGTAACTACTTTTTTTTTCTCCCCATCCGTGTAATTGTTCGCAAATTGAATGTCCGCGTTCGTGACAAGGTTTCCCGCCATAGCTGTCTTACCCATGGTGCCCCCGCGAATTAATTTGCAACGCGATTCCACCGAAAAAGAGAAACAAACGAGTATCGGTTCTCACGAATGCTTAATGTTCCGGATTACAGAGGGAATCTATGAAATGAAAAATCGTCACGGGAAATCGCAAGAAAACTCGAAAATAGTGAAACAACGGAAAGAACGTGTTTCGGTTTATTTGTCGGGACACCTGTGGACTGTGCCGGTGACGAATTCGCCCGTTTGTGTATGGATTAATTCCGGATTAAAAACGGGAGCCGAATCTTAAATATTTATTCGTCCGACGACAACGTCCGTTGACCCTGTTCCGAAACGGTGACGGGTGCGCGCGACAAGCCGCGCCGGCGTGACAGTTTTTCGAATCGTTAGAGAGTTTTTGAAACGAAAATCCGCTAGCAAAAATCACCTTTGGGGCCGTCGCGTCGCGTTGCGCCGGGATCAGTGGGAAATTTCGTCCGCCGGCAGAATTGTCGCGCCGCGTTGCCATTATTGTTTTTCCAGTTTCTCGGTTTTTTAACCGTGCCCATTTCTGCGGGCAAGGCAGGGGAGCGGTTGCTTAAAGTATCGGAAAAATTAACGAGGAATGCGACAAGCAGCTGTGCGACCCGTCTCGCGCATTTACTCGCGCTTCCCGATTGCGCAATTCGGCTGTTAACGAGCGCACTAATTGGGAATGTACTTTAGGATGCGCAGGGATCAATTGATTGGAAACTCTCGGTACTCGTGTTTCGTTATGCCCCGACCGGTGAGACTCTGGCGCTGCTTAAATTGCAAGTTCGTTTGCATACTTGCTGTAGGCGCGCGATCCTTTATCGTGATTCGTCGGGCCGATGCGTAGCACTCAACAAGTAGTTTGTTAATCGGCGGGGGTCCACCGCGCCGAGTCGGAAGACGAATAGATGACCGTTTAACGCGAACCCGATTTCACCCAGCGCACGATTAATGATTTGCGAAACGGCTCGTTCCTCTGCACACGCGAGAACAACCCTAATCTCGTCTCCGAACAGTCTAACGTGTCCTAATAGTGCCCCGCACGTCGTTCCTTTTCAGACTGCAAACTAGATTCGCAGCGAATTACCGAAAATCGAGGATATTTCACCGACATCGATTTCGCCTACAATTATTTCTTTTTTGAAAGCGTTTGTCGAAAATGAGTTGTCAGAAGTATCGTGGGCGATTTTAGAAGAATTTTTGCCCAGCTTGTGTGTCGGAAAAGGGACGTGTTATTTTGCAGTCGTGCAGGTAGATTGAAAAATAAGCGGAGGAAAAAATAAAAGGGAGAAATCCTCGAAGTGGCCAGAAATATGGCGGATGTGCTGCGGAAGAGTCGCGCGAGGAAGCAATAAAATGGACAGAAACATTAGCAGAGGCTGACTGGGCCGCAGAACGAGGGGAAAAAGGCACTATGAAACCGGGGGAGTGTAGAACGAACGAGCTGCGTGTTGCCAGGAGAAGAACTATCTCGGAATAATCAAAGAGGAACGAGTAGACAAAAACGGGAAACGCCGGAGATACGTAAGTTTCAGCCGGATTTACGATGCGGACGTGACTTCTTTGTTATCATGGAGATTAAGATTCTCGGTATGCGCCCCGCAGATTTTCGTTCATTATTTCCGTTTACTACCAAGGGGAAACTGAACTCTGGTTGCAAACGCCGTGGATTTTCATGTCGGAGGTTCCTCTTCGGCCTCGCTCGACGTGGAACCATTTCCTGTAGGATTAAAGGGTACCACTCACTTTTGTCGTAAATCAACTTCACCTTGTCAACCCAGATATTTTTAACTTTTTCCTACGTAATTCTGTACATCTTGACGAGAGAATGCTAAAAATCGAAGTTTCAAGGCGAGGAATTCACCGGTTCGAAAGTTATGCGTTGTCTTCTCGGTCGCCTGTCGTTGGCACAGATTTTCCTGGAAATTTTCTTGGAAATCAAAGACTTCTTGGTCCCGTCAAAGAATCCACGGCTCGTGTGTTGTCGAAGGCTGAAATTCTCCCGGCCGGTATGCAAATATCAGCGCGCGACGCGACGCCGAGCGGCTCGTCGCGGCGCAGTCGTCGAGGAGCGAATCAATGGAAGCTATTACGGGCTCGGATTATTCCGAGAAATTCGTGGAAAGTAATTAATGCCGGCTGCCGAGGATTCAATTTGCCCGTATAAATATTGCAATCGGTGGTTAACGAACTTCGCAGGGCGGCGATCGACCGGCAAAAATCGGCGATCGCTAAGGGAGAGGAGAATCGACACCCCCCGATCGCGTTTAAACGAGAGGACGGAACGAACGAACCGTCCCGGAACAACGAATTTGTTTCCCGGGGAATCTCGTCGAGCAAGTTTTCCCATCCGGAAGGAGCCATCCGCCGCAAACGACATCGAACTTCCAGATTTATCGTTCCACGTAATTTCTTATCGTTCCCTTTCGCTTCCTGCGTTTTTTCCCGTCCCTTTTCCCCGCGCCGCCCCGATAAAAACTTCCGGGAAGTTTCATTCTCTTTGAAAGAGAACCGGCCGTTTTCACGGGGAACCTGGAAGAAAATTCCTGGGCTAATAAACTTTGTTCGCAAACGTGCACCGCCCGCCGCCGCTGCAGACGCGATTGTTTTTCTTTCGTTAACCAAGAATTCGTCGGAATGCCTGTCGCATTCTTCCGGCCATTCATTCTTATCGAGGGGCGCGCGCGCGCGTTCCATTAACGGCTCGAACACATGTCTCGCAAACAATCTCTGCGAATCTGTTTGTCGAAGGAAAAACGGTTCTGGTTTACAGTCGAACCTTACAGCGAATTCCTCGCCGTGAAATATCGATTTTCGGCATTCTCTCGTCAACCTGTACAGGATGAACCAGTGAAAAGTGAAAAATATCTGGGTTGCCAAGGTGAAGTTCAACTCCCGAGAAACTACGAAAAACTGTTCGGGACCACTTAAAACCGGAGTCGCGTGTCCCAAAGGAATGCGTCGATTTAAATCTGCTTAGAAGCCCGCTGAAAAAGCAATCTACGTCGCACACGTCGCTGGAAAGCCTAGAGTCAAAGGTGGACCAGAATAAAAAGGTTGCTATAGACGACCTCCTTGCAGGAGTGGCAGCTCCTCGAGAGCGTGGCTCGTGTGTGTGTATGCAGATAGATCAAAAAGCCTCCTGTGACGACACTTACCCGGGAAAACACGGCTAGTATTTAACTGAAAATTCAGTCTCGCCTCGCCGGGGACTCCTTTGAGAGATATTTTTCATATAAGCTACTTAAAAAAAGAAAAAAGAACGCGCGCCCGATGCTTTCGTGCGGCGTCGGACGGATTATTACGAGCAACCGCGAGACGGTACCGCAGCGAGCCGGCTAAGGACCCGGAGACCGACGAAACGAAATCGGTGGCTGGTTAATCAATCTTCCCGGGTCTGATAAGATGAATCGTGCCGCAGGATAGGCTTGGGCGTGGCGATTAATTAGGGAGCATACAGTTGCCCCGAGCGTATCCTCGCTTGTCCTTTTATCCGCAGCCGAGCATTTGTACCTTTCCGAGCTTCTCTTAAGCTCCTTTCCGCTTATCGAGATCGATCGCGTCGCCGTCGTGCTACCGTGAAACCGTTCCTGCCTGATTTCTTCCAACTCCAGCCATTTCTACAGCGAGGAATCATAGTGGTGCAACTCGAAATTCTGATCTAAGTCCAATCCTCCGGCCCGTGCTGTGACATAGATCGTGTAGGGCCACGATTTTCTTGTAACACTTTGGGTGAGTCGTTTCTGGCCTGCGTTGAATAAACTATTAGGGGATCCAGCGATCATGCTGGTAGTGGGGGAAGGGTTCGAAAGTGACACATATGTCAGTAATCGCACACGGTGGCCCCATTTTTCTTTCCGCGTCGTACTCGTTGGTGGCCTTTGGCGCGAAACGCCCCCGCAATCGTCGATTTACGAGGAACCTGGGTCCAACCGGACCCTAACCTCTTTCGACCCTTTGTTTCACACGAGTAAACGAGCCACGGAGTTCATCCGCGTCGGCCAGGCCTTTCCGCAGATCAACTAGATCCAATTTGATCGTCGTTCGTCATTCCACCCTCCTCGCGGGAAAACGCGTGTTACACGCTAGGCCCATGGCACAACACTCTTAGGTGTCATTCGCGGTATGGCCATTTGTCTCGTCATCGTTCGCTCGAGGAAAATCGGTGATCGATCATCTCCGACTGACCCCCCGCTAGATTGATCGCGAGCCGATCGCTCAGAACACCGACGGATCTTATTCAATTAGATTCGCTCGTTCCGAGGATGTTTTCTGAGCTGCGCGCGAGATAAGCGGAAGAGGATGATCTCCCGGTGTTATGTGGGTCGGAGAAGTTAGGATAGCGGGCCTTGGGTCAGGTCTGGGTACGATTGTTAACGCCACGTGGACATTTGCGAGGAAAGTGACTTTTCGACATTTTTTCGGAAACCTTGTTCTCTCGTAATTTTTCAAAATTTTATTAATTCGCTGGCTAAACATTTTACGAAAATATGGTGACTTTTTTGTTGGTTATCAAAGCTTTTATATAATCCCAGAATTGACCTCGATTTTTGTTGTCGCAAACAGTTTTACGACTGCTTTTTAATGTGCATCCGGTAGGTTGCCGAAGAATTACACCTAACACCGAAAACTATTTCTTTTTTAACGCACGTACGGATGATATATTACGTTTGCGATGATGTCGAGTCTACCACATTCCGAGCGGCGCGCGATTATTTATACTATAAATATTTCATGTTCGTAAAGTAGAACGTATGCGTTACGCAACATTGTGTTATGTGTACACATCGCGCGCGATATGTCGTGACCACAATATTGTGTTATACGTTTCACAGAATGTATTATCTGCACGATATACACCGTGACACTTCGTATCGCATGGTTCACATAGCAAACTGTTGAAACGCATTTTACCAAATATTAACCAGTGAACGCTTAGCACAAATAACTCTGTTCATTTGCAGCCGATTAATACTCCCCACACTTACTTTTATTCGTCGATCTATTTGACCCAGTTAATCATATAACAATGTACAAACTATAACAAAAATGGCTACGCATGTCCCAGTGTTACATTGAATTCTGCCTCTACGTGCATACTTAATTAAGTTCACCGATTGGATGCATCGCAAACCTGACAGAGCAAGTAATAAAAACTGTATTTTATTATTAACAATGTTTTATCACGCCCGCTCATTTTCCATCCGCAATGAAAATAAATTTTTCGGTTGACAAACATGAATCAAAGTTATCATACACTGGGTGCTCAAATTATTAAGGGGCTGATAATTCTTCGTGGAGAAACTTCAATGCTTTCGGTTCTGACTTTCGATATAAAATTTCAATGGCGGCTAGAGCGGTAACTAGATTAATTACGCAGGTTTCCATCGAAAAGTTGCGTGTTTTCGAGCGAAATCATACATTTACGTCAAGTTCCGAAATAATTTGAGCACCCACCGTACATTTCAGTAACTCGCGCGAACCATCTACATTATCTGAAACGTACAATATACAAATTACACGGCTAACTCAATTGCAGCTCTGTCGCTGACGTACACGTACGCATCTGCATTTCAACGACGACAGTTCCACCCACACCCACAGAACGGGGATCTTCTCTGTCGCAAAATATTCTGTTAATAGCACGCGATCGGTGGCGAAACTCCGGGCGGGATTCCTGCCGACGAGGTAGGTACATAATTGCAAGCACCCAGGGAGTTTGCTTCTCGCGAAACAACCTTGTCTTTTTACGTTGTCGTTTCTGTTTGGCTGCGCGAAGGAGCTCGAAACACGTCGAGCACGATGAAAAGTTGACAAGACCGGCGACAACGGCAGCTTGTAACAACGTTTCGCAGACGAGGATAACTTTGAACGATGCGAGAGCTTCCCCGTGAATTCGGTTTCGCGAGTTTTAATCGAGTCAAGCTCTCGGCTTGAAGCTCCGATTCGAGGAATGCGTCGTCGCGCCGCGCCGCGCCGCGCCGGTTGAAAAGCTCGAAAGTTGCCAAACATCTTAAACAGTCCGACAGCGTGGCACCGCTTGGTAAACGTCTAAATTCCCCGAGACCTTCAAACCCGAGTTTCGAGACCCACTCGAGAGATCCTCGATACTTCTTCGAAAGATCCCGGACGACAGCTCTCGGGGCTCTCGCGAAACGGCGCGAGTGGTCAGCCAAACTTTCCCCTGATCAGCAAACTCGCTTCCGTGAATCTTTGTCAACTCGCGGTGTTTGTCTTGCGGAGATCGTGATTTAAAAATCCCGGGATTGATCCTGTAAATAAAAGATCGCAGGGCGTCCGAAGTTCCCGAGAAACCGAAGGCACGCTGTTGCACTTCGAATCTCTAAAAGCAGAAGCCTCGCGCTTTCAAAATTTTCTTTTATTCCATCGCTCAAATTTTTCGACACTGACCGTGTGATCTACAGAAGTGTTGCACGTGAAGGAGATGAATTCGTTAAGAAGTACCATTAAAGAATGAAACGCTATTTGCCTAAATTCCCTAGAGGTCGGGATACCCACGGACGTGAACGTAACCGGGCCGGCGCGAACGCGGTTAATACTACTTATCGCGCGCATACCTTTAACTATACCGGATCCTTTGAACCCCTCCGCCGAAACTTGGCGGAGTAAACTTAGGCGAAGTTGTCGTTCGAAAATATCCGGCTTTAGCTCCGGCGGGCTTCGTCGAAATTCCCGTTGACTGGTGGGTACGGTCCCGTGAACTTTCCGAATGGCGAGCCCTTTGCAGGAGGCGGGTTTCTTTCCGCTTTGAAAGAAGCCACGGTGTGTCGCCAGCAAAAGATACAAGGGCGAGATACGAGTCGATCAATCAGCCGAGCACACAATAGCCGGAATCCTCGAGCGTTCGTCGAGTGGCTGGCTCTGGAGCGGAGGCATAAAATCGAACTGTTTACCCGGTGCACCGGCGGTTTTTCAGGGCTCAACCGAGGACTCCAATCAAGTCGAAGAGTCCCACGGGGCATTGCGGTTGGTACTTCGAGCAGCCTCCATTACGTCCGACCACTTCAGCTTGAAGAATGTCCTGCGGCAGTTCCTCGTGTCGCGAGCTCGTCGGTCTGAAAACAACAAGCCCGCAAACCCCTGTGTATACACGCGCGTACGTGTACGGAGACGCGAACACGAGCACGATAATAAGGGGGCTTTCTATTCTCAACCGCGATACCGGGACACCGTGTAACGAGCTCCACGTATCGCGGGACGACTCGTTAACGAACGGCCATTAAGTCGCCCCCATCACGGCGCGCGATTTCTTCCGGCCAATTTAAGGTCTGGACCACGATTCGAGGGCGCTTCGAGAGTCCCGGTTCTTTCGAAAAACTCAACACGCTTCGTTGCATCAACCGAGCGTTGTGCAACAATAGGATCCGCTCCTTCCACAGACCGATTTATGATTCTCAATGATTTTAGTACGAATTTCCGGACGAAAAACAGTCTCCCTATTTTCCAAGTGTTTTACATTAGATGACGAATCGAGAGAGAGGAGGAAGGGCCACGAAGGGTCGGCGCTGTAAACGAATTCATAGTTTCCGCAGGGCCGTCGCATGAAATTTTATATTTGCATTAAACATACGCGGTCTGAATGAAGTCGACGAACAAACGAACGCGAGAGCCGAGGTCGTCCGCTTGGAAAGTAATTGTTACAGCCACTGTAAAAGATCGAGGTTTCCCCCGAGAGAAAGAGGGAGAAAATTTTCGAAATTGTACCGTTAAACAACGTTTGTTCTCGCCGTTCGTCTTTCCTTTGACGTAGCTGCGGTGAATTTTGCAACAAGCGGTGTTGCGGGGATACTCTCTCTCTCTCTCTCTGTCTCTCGCATACGTGTTCACGGGTCAGGCGTTTTTAAGGAAGCCGGCACGCTCTGATAACGAAAACGCATTGTTTTTCGCGGACGTATCCCCGGAGCCGGAACTATTTTTGCGATAAAGCAGAACGAAGGGGAAGGTTTTTTGCGATCTCTTCTCATTTCTCAAGTTCTTTCAATCTTCCTCGAGCTCGATCGATCCCGAAGTCTGTCTGGCTGGATCAACAACGTTCGAATTTTTGCGATCGCGGACGGTACGCGAATCGCAATCTTATGCTCGGTCGGAAAACATGACCCGGAAAAATGGAAATTCGGTAAGTTTTGTTGTTCGAGCATGCTTCGCGATAAAAATCCCACAGGATCGAAATAAATTCAAACTTGTCAGCCGTTTTAACGCTCGGCAAGTTCAGCGTTAAGGGTGAGAGCGAGTATTTGACGTAATTGTTGAGGAAATTGTTTTTAAGAACGCGGAAATTACATAAATACGGGCCGGTCTACATACGAGGGAAGAAATTCCGTTTATTTCCATCCAATTTTCCCCGCGGACCTGCCTCAAATCCTCAATTACGGCTCCACCTTTTAACCTTTTAAGGCAACATTGAATTCCGAGTGGTTTTAAGCTCGCCGGCTGACCTGGAATTCCTTGGATTCAATTTCTGGATGAACCGCGCGATGCTCAACGGAAATTTGAGACATTGGAGTCGCTACACAAAGCCGTATCATTTCATCTTCTTCCGTTTCTCGTTCGTTCTCTCCCCGGACAAGATACGGGGTCCGATTTCGCGATACGGATACCGCTAAATATTTTCCACAGAAAGCAAATGTTTTATATTACTCCATCGTTTGCCTAGATTTTTCCTTGGATGCTATTTCATCACTATTTTCAGGTTTTAACAAATTAGAATCATTATCATCGAGATTGAACGTCGAGCAAGCCTCCCAGCGAACGTTAACGTAACTTGCGTGTGTTTGGATTAAACAGAAAGAAGCCGGTAAACCGTACGGAACTCGTTCGCTCCGTAAATAAATGCATAAACATTGGAATTTTACCGAACAATGGCTACGTGGCACGGGGAAGACACGTCCGCGAAAGAGAAGAGAAAATAACCAGTCCGGCCATGGTTTTTTCATACCTTCTTAGCCGGCGCTATTCCCTCAAATTACCCGTGAGACCAGACGAAAGAGTTTCCCCCAGCATGGACAATGCATCCTGCGCGCGTCTTCTCGCGATAACAACTTCAACGGCAAAACAAACCTCATTTGCAATTTTTATTTTCCACGCGAACCCTCTCTCTCTCTCTCTCTCTCTCTCTCTCTCTCTCTTTCTTTCTAGCTCCCTTCTCTCTATATTTTTCTTGGTGCGCGTTTTCTTTTCCCTCAGCGCGGCCGGTTGCAGTCGCGGTTTTCCTTTCATGAATCACCGCGGGTTCCGTTTTCCGTCGAGGAAACTTTAAGAACGTTCTTTCTAAGGCTCGCAATAATAATTTAACACGCGGCCTCTGTATCCGCGGCGCTTTGTGCGCCCGTGTAAGTGAAAAACTGAATAGACTGGCCGGATCTCTCTCCCGGTCCGTCGTGGCTATAGTGATCGATCCAAGAAAGAGCGGGCTTTGGAAACGACGCGGCACTGGTTCGAAGCGCGCAAGCGGTCGCAACCGAAGGAACGCGAAAACCGTGACCGCACGGCGCGCTGAGCGTCGCGTCGCGTCGCGTCGCGGCGTCGCCCATGAATGATCCAAAAACGCGGAGAAAGAACGTTCTCGACGGTCCTAGTTCTAATACACGCTCCGTGCCCGACAGGGCCAGTCCATTTTCTACTTGCTAGCCGGGAAACCGCTCGGAAATTCCCCGACGAGGAGGATGTAGGACGTCGTCGACGCGGAGGACGACGACAATGCGCCGTCACGGGCCGCCTGCGGGTCCTCTTTTTTTATTCATACGTCCCTGGCTCGAGAGTTTATCCACCCGTGATGGTTCTCTCGCAAGCGCACCTACACACACACACACACACACACACACAGGCTCGCGCCGAACGGAAAAGCTTCAGCGGGATGCAAGAGAGCGCGGTCGTGCGCGCAAGCTCGCTAGAGAAACGGAAGGAAGAGTTGGCTGACAGGAGAGGAGAGGAGGGGAGAAGCGAGAATGGTAAACCAAATTTGCTTTTCTACACGGCCCCTGTGTATCTACTCTAATTTGCGCCGCCTTCGACCGGCCGAAAAAAGGTCTCCGGCTGGAATTTGTTCTTTTCCATCGTCGCCGCGCGCGAAAGGAGGTCGCGCCGACGAAATTTCCAGCCCGGAGTCCTTTCGCCGCCCGAGCGTCGCACGCTTCGCGCGAACAATGCCTCTCGCGACGGTCGTGGACCCGAGGATGCGATGGTTATTAATACGTACTACCAAAAATCTTTCTCTTTGAAGAAGATCATCTTCGAACTACCCTCCTTTAGCACCTGCGACTTCAAATGAGAGTGAATCACCCTTCTCGAGAAAAGGCAAAATTTTCAGGACACCCTGTACACCGGAATTGTACACATTCCGCGTACAAAGTTCAAGAAAAACGTAAAACCAGTCGAGAATCCGCGGTTTCCACCATTTATACAAATTATCCAATTTCAGGACTCTCGAAAGCCGAATGGTCTCTTAAAATGATCCGGTTTTATTCGCCGCGGTATGAGGAACGTTTCACGATCGTTATTCCGGCGTTATGGTTGCGGCCGTGGAACCGGAAAAAGTTGGGCGTTTAGCGGATCAGGGAAACGCCGGGGAACTTACGTGAAGATCACGTGCAGAATGTCACCGATGAGCCCGTTATGTCTCAGGGTGTGCTCCGAAGTTTCGCAAATTGCCCTCAGCAGACACTCGTGACCCTGATACCCGTAGCTGCGCAGAAACCGGGGAAGCAAAGCGAAAAATAAAATAAGACCGTCTCTGACCCACTGCGACTTCTAGGTCACCGGTCTGTACGTGTGTGTCTATACTTGTACGCGTAGCAGTTTCGTCGGTACGAACCGCGGCCGCAAGCTCGTGCTGCGAAACCGTCGTCGTCGTCGTCGTCAGGTGTAAAAGCGGAGGATTTCACCTGGTAAACTTGTTCTCGACGACCCGGTACACCGTGGCTCTGTCCAGGCTGTTTCTCGCGCGTCTCCTCTTTCTCGCAAGCTCGGTCTCTGTCCACAAAAGCTCCTCGGTCGCGTTCGTCGGCAGGCCGTAGCTCGCTTCGAAGAAGTTTGCCAGCGAGATCGACTTGAACGGATCCCCCAGAGGCACTGCCAGTGCCACGAACAACTGAAACGAACATTATAGGTAGCAGAATGTAATAACTATTTACACATCGATACGAAACTGTAGACGAAACATCGAAACGATAGAAAAATGTCGAAGAAGGAAATGTCGGCCTATATCGCTGTCGTACTACTTGCACCGCGACGAAACTGTAAGACCGATAACAAAATGAACAAAAAGCGTATTCTATTGGACTGGAACGAAAGAGATTCAATTTCTAAAACCCTAAAACCCCTCTGTTTGTAATTGATAATGTGTAATTAATAAAGGCACGAATTTTCGCTTACCCCGCTTTGGCTCTTCTCGGGGAACGTCAGGGCCCGGATCGGACGGCCGAGAACTTCGGCTAGCTCCGAATTCGTGGACTTGGAGGAGACCCGGAAGAGCAGCAGATTGAACGTGAAAAACCTGCAAAAAGAGGTTCGGTTTTGTTCGGAACGGTAAAAAGCACGCGCAGTGCCGCGCCGTGCCGTTTCGTTCTCGTAAAGCGGATTCGACGAAGCGACGCGTAAAAGTTTACACGCACGAGTACCGCGTGGAAATAGAAAACAGAGAGTCGATGAGGAGAATGCAAATCGCCTCGGTATTTAATGCGCCGCGGCGATATATCGCGGCCACCACCACCGTGGCAAGCACCCTTAATTAGCATTACAAATGAACGACCGGTCGTACGAAATTAAAGCTTCTTCGGCCCGAGGGGATGAAAATTCATCGGACAAAGTTCGGACGTTTCTTTGCTCCCTTCGCGAACTCTCGACGTGTCAACTTCCTCCGCCATTGTACTTTTTAAGCGGCCCTTCAACTTCGAAAAATCGATTTCTTTTCACGTCCTGCTGACTTTATGTATTCGGAGCGAAAATGGATGACTGACGGGATGAGGACGCGTAAGAAGAATTTAAAAATATTTTTACCTTGTTTTTGACTCGTTAAAATTATTTTACGGTCGATTTACTACGCCGATGAAAAGTTTGAAATCGCTTGCTTTTCCATCGCTGTTTCTTTTTGTGGAATTGCATCGCGAGACTAAACTTTTTCTCCTGATTGAACAGCTGAATGTTTTATTGATTACAAATTTTGCCGACAAGTTATATAACGAGTATTTGCTAAAGAATTAGAGTATTTGCGTCGGACGTTGGTTATTGTCATCGCCGGCAGTTTCATGTTCTTCGTTCGGTCAAACATTAAATGGAAAATAAATATTTATAACCATCTGTGTCGACCGCGACCGTGTCGAACTGAATGAATGAAAAATACTGTCCCCTTTCTATTTAATTGGGAATCGAATTATTATTATTGATCGATGTACATCAATGTACTCTCGCTCAAAAAACAAACCGACTTGGCGATCTCGAATTTTTAATAACATTAGAGAAACAATTGGTCGGTAACAGGAGACAAATATTTACCTCGTCCGCAATTACTAAAATTCGTCAAATTAACGAGCGTGACTCTCTCCGTTCTCATCAATTTGCGGAACGATTTCAAACTTTCTGTTGACGATTAATTACAGAAAACTCGCGGTAAATACCGGGCAGGATGAAATGACGATTTAATGCGAAACGTACGGTAGTATTTCTCGAAGGCTCGACATCGCACGATCCAGGATCCACAACCATAGGAGAGACACTGATCTACAATCCGCGGTTACGGATCCGCGTTCGTGGAGAGACCGGTTCCAAGGTGTTAATCTTTTGTTACAACATCGAATCGAACGGCCGGTGCCAATTAGCAGTTCGAACTGGAGGGAGGGGGCAGAATGGAAAAATTAAGAATTCTCGACACCACTGTTACACCACTCTATATCAATTCGTTAGTACTGAACTAGATTATAGCATTAAAGATCCATAATCTCCGCTTGGTGTTCCGTAGTTTTCCTAAAATTAATTCTCCAACACCAAGAAACAGACTCGAACCCCTCGTAGCTCGTTTCAACCCTAATTCAAGCATCCGGAGGGAACGTGTTCCCGTAAACGGAGCGTTTTCAGGTATCTAGGCTATGGATCGCGAGAACGCAATTGCGATCGCGAGATCGCGAGTATACGTTGATGAAAAAACTTCGCCGATTTCGCGGCAGCTCGCGCGTAGAGTGTGAGAGAGAGAGAGAGAAAAAAAATACGGCCGAGAGTGGGTCGTGGTTAAAATGCTGGGCCGGGGTGAAACCATGCATGCGTAAATGAGGCCACTTTGCCGGGATTATTCTCGTTTTTAATTCCCTTTCTCGTTTACATCAATACACGCCGTCCCGCGCGCTCGGCAACGAGCTGTTCTCAGCGAACGAGCCGCGCGCGTCCGCTTAACGACTCGAACACGATAATAAACTGCAACACACACACACACACACACGAGCACAAAATCCCCGAAGGAATCCCGTTGTTGTTGCGAGCCGAGCCGAGGCTCGACACGAGAAAAATTGTGTATCGACGTCCGAAAGCGGTTCCCTGCGTCGATTAATCGAATCACGAAACATCCCTGCGCGCAACTGTACACACAAACCGTCGAGGATGTTTTGCCGGTTCGACGAAATGCGATTAATTTGACGAAATCTCTGTTAAACGCCAACGGTCATAATAACTGTCCAACTCACCGTAAGCCGAATGTGATTGCAGCTGGCAGGGCAGCTGTTATGACACCGCGCAGTAATTAGAAGTCAATCGAGTAAAAGAACCAGACGGAATCAACGATAAAAGTGTTCAATAATTCCGGCTCCTTGAAACACTGCGCAAGGATCCGCGCGCAGCGCAGCAGGGACACACGCGTTCCTCGTAAACCGTTGCTCGTAGAAAACTCGTTCCGGCCGTGGAAAAATGCGAGCTTGTAGAAAATTTACAAGGGAAAGTTGGCGCGCGCGAGCGTCGCGAAATCGCCAAGTGTGCGCGAGAGGAGAGCGTCAAATTGCTGAAACTTCCTCGAGCCTCTCTCTCTCTCTTTCTCTCTTTCTCTCTGTCTTTCCCCGCCGTTCTCGTGGAAATTCGGCCCGTAGAGAAACACGAATCGTTTCTCAACCGATTATGAAATTTCCGGGACGCTGTCTCTCTTTCTCTCTCTCTCTCTCTCTCCGTTCTCGAGTGGATCGCGAAGGCGAGAGGAGCCACGGCCCCCGTCACTGTAAACCAGCCGCGAATATGGTTCGTGTTCGCCGAGCGTCGTTGGATTTTCGTCGTGTTACACAACACCCGCGTACGGAGGTCCCGTCGGGCTCTGTAATTTCCTCCGAGCTACGGACTATTCTAATTTCAATGATAGAGACGTAACGGCGCCCGCACGGCCTGCCCTCGGGGACCGCGGAGAATCTGTTCAAAGGCGGTGTGTCGCCGCGGTGGTCCGGAATCACGATCCATACCGGTCCGAAACAGTAATTTAACGTGCCCGAATCCGCCGAGATCTCCGCGCACCGGCGCACAGTGAGGTATTTGGCCAGTTTAGCGCGCCAAAAGTCAAAATTTTTAGTTTGTTCAAAATGACTGAAACTTTTTTCTCGTGTACCTGAATATATATTTTCAGCCTAATATATATATAGAATATATATAGTTTCAGCCTATAAAACAATTATTAGGAAGCTAACTGTTCCTGTAGTTCGGTTCAAAGGTGAAACTTTTCCGCGGCATTCCGAGGACCCGAAACTATCGCGCGTAGAAAGTAAAGAAGTATTTCTCGTGGTTCCGGTCCAGATGGGAATAGATTGTCGCCGAAATAAACTGGATTCGCGGTTGGAGTCGTAAAAGCGTTGGTCGGACCGCGGCGAAGATGAATGAACCGGTAACCGAGAAACCCAGGCGCGCGATCAAGACGCGAACAGGACTCGAGATCGAGCGTCGTCTTCTCTCCGGCCACGGAAACGAAATTACTCGTCTCTCCCGTTCTCGCGTTTTGGTCTCGAACGGCTGTCGAAGTGTGTCCCGCACCTAAATCAGAGAGATCCCGGTTTCCTTCGGGAAACGAGCAATAAACGTCAACGGAGACACCCCGGATCGGTGCTCTCGCGATAATCGCTTCGCGCAGCCTGCTTTTTTCGCCATCGTCGTGGCCTATGTGCCAGCTATTCCGTGAGAACCCGCCGCGCGGTATCACGTTCCTCGCTCGAATCAATCCCCAGGGCACTCGGCTAGGATATATATATGTATATATATATATATATATATATATATATATATATATATATACGTATTCCTCTCTGGTGTGTTTGCGGGCCGTTGTTAAGAAGATTTACGACCGTGGCGGACGTTCTGGGACGCGCGAGGCCGAGAGCGTAATACGAAAATAATGCAAATGTCGCGCGAACGCGACGATACAATTGGAAAAGAGTCGCAATGTCTAACGCGACGGAGCTGTGCGAACGCGATCATGGTCCGCGAACTCCGACGATGGAACCCAAAGGTGGAATTTTTCTGGACGCGCGTCACGCCGCGACGGTACGCGTTCTCTACAGGCCAAAAATGAAAACATCAATTTTTACAGCGTACAGGATCCTCTCGCAGATAAGGAAAAATTTCGGTATAACAATTTTTGCATCCGAAGCTCCGTTCTCGAGAAAATCTATCTAGTAGATAGGAATCGTCCGACGCGTCTGACCATGGCCAACCAATACTACTTCTCGCGAGTGCCGAAGCACGCGAACCTTTAAACACAAAATGAATATATTTGATTCCTTCTCCTTCGCTGAGATCTTGAAGAAACGTTGTCCACCGTACGACCAAGTAAAGATTAAATCGCCAGACTACGCGATCTAAGTCGTAGCTGGCGTTGTTACGCCCGCGTTTTGGATCATTCTATTACGAAGGGAACACAGTAGCGATTTTACAGAAGCTTCGCCCAGTGTATCCGCATTAAATTGGCTGCGCTCTCTGCTCGCCTATCCCCAGTCGTTTTATTCGGCCGTTTGCGCGTTCGAGATTGAAACTCGCCCCGAAAACTCTTCCGGTTCCGCAGAGCTGGATCCAACGATAAGCTCCGCTTACGATCTTATGTAGATTTCCACAGATTTCGGCTCTCTCTCTCTCTCTCTCTCTCTCTCTCTCTCTCTCTCGGGGCTCTTATCTCCGATCTTCGTTCTCGCGAGAGGGAAAAATTGCCGGGTGATCTGTGCGCCTCCGGAGAGCTCGTTAATTGATTCGGATGCATTAATTGCAGCCCACGCTCGAAAAGTTTACGCGCACAGATCTGCGGAACGGTGAATAGGAGAGCTGATCGCTGCATTAACCTCGCCCGTGAGCGCCTTCCTGCAGCTTGAATGCAGCCTGTCCGTCCGCGGCAAGAGCACACCTTCGACCGCGGTAATAGGAACCAAGCGATCGAAACCGGTTCATTATTCGCGGAACTCGCGATAACGAACTAATTGACGCTATTAACGAGTCTCTCGGCGTGTCTAGACCTGCTCATCGCGAACCGCGCCGCGCTGCTACCAGTCGCTACGGCCGAATGATACGCGTACGGTAAACATGCATCACGAAATTCTGCTCGCGATCATTCTCCTCGTGCTCGGCGACGCGGACTGTCTCGATCGCGGCAAACGGTACCTGGTGTTCCCCAGACCTAGTGAAAATGCACCGACGAAAGTACAGGTATTTTGGAACAGCGATGGGCATGATTCCTTCTCGATTAGTATCGAAAGCCATGTAAAGCACTGTAGATAATTTGATCACTTGAAATACCTCGTCTGTAATGAAACGAGATAAGAAATTTAGCTTTTGAAACGGTCCAAATATAATTTTCCGATACCCGAGAAATATTGCAGTAGATAAAATTAGGTTACACGCCTTTTCGTATAATATAATACAATTATTAATTTACAGAACGCGGATAAGCCATGCATTCCATTCTTTGCGAACGTTATCGCCCGCCAGTGGAGGTTAAAAATTCAATATTCGGGTATCTCGTGTTCTTTATTGTACGTTTAACTTTCGAGAATTAAAAAATTTTTACGCTTCGCTATAGCTGGTCCCGCGATAGAGTTAGTTTACTCGAATGGGAGGAAAATAAAAACTTGGCTAGAGTGGCTTCGGGCTGAAAGAGTTTCGAAAATATGACGTATTCGCACAGGGAGAAAGTTAAAAATTGTTTTCCGCGGAACAAGCCGGCATTTGGAAATCGAAACAGCGGTGATTCCGGATTGTGGGATTTCAGGTGAACGCTATTGCGCGGCGACTCTTTCGATTGCGCCGGTGATGTCTCGCGCACACCTAAATCCTAGAATTGGCTGAGTTACAGAGAAACGAACGATCCCGTGCGCGCTATACCCCGAATTTCACTGTGCCTACATTTCCTGATCTAATTTCATCCAGTTGAACGTCAGTCTCGAGCGAGCCTGCCAATTGGGATTCGATTGGCGGTTATTATAAACGATCGATGACACCTTCGTGCATTTGAAAACCGTTCCAGTTAATCCTCGGCCTCGGTTTACCCATGGAAGTCGACGTCAGCCTGATTATCGGATATGTGATGAAATTTAATTACGTCCTACCCTATAACGCCTCCTACTTGACGGACTCATACATTCGGTATGACAGATCGATCAGCAGCGTTGTCGAAGCCGACGAGGATGACGACCATTCGCTGGATCACCAAGGTACACGACCTCGCTTCTTCCCGGAATACTTCTTTCCTCTATCTCCTTTCGATCTCTGAGAGAGATCTTGTTCTCGGTTTAATATTTTCCGCGTGGACCTATACTGTCTCGAGAAACTTTCCACGTCTCTCAGTGCCAGAACAAGAGTCGTATTCTATCAACATTATGGTCTGCCGGATAACTGTACGGGATCGATAAACTCTCGGCCCACTCGAGAACAAAGTCAAGCCCAATAGGTACCCTGATCCGAGAATCTTTAAACGGGCGTAACTTTTCAACCAGGGAATTCCTAACGTTAATACTTGGATTTGCGAAAAATTCTCGTGAAAATCTACAGATATTCTATAAAGAAAAATTAAAAATTTCTGGTTTCCCGAAGTAAAGTTTAGCCCGTTTTAGTCTTATTTCGATTTACTGGAAACGTTCCAAGGAGAATTGTCGTGGACTAAGAATCCTGATGAGAACGAAGGGTGCTCGAGGGGTTAAAATACTCCTTTCGGTATTAGGCACAAAAGTATCGTGTCGCGGGAGAGAGGAGGCGGTTCTGAATAGAGCTCGGCCGTAACAATCCGATTCTTCTAAATCCGCGGGAGTATTCCCGGGTCTTCGGGCTGGTCGAAGTCTGAACACGAAGAGGAGAGATCCTCTTCCTTTACATATTAACGAGGCGCGGCTACTTTTGTTGCGTGTCTTCCCGAGCACAATGCCGGAAGCTGTGTCTGCCTTTTATCCGGCGGTCTCCTTCTCTCGCAGTATTTTCAGCAGTCCTTCCTTCCCGACAGGCGAAGAGGATCACGTCGTTTCCAGGTGGGAAATTTACGAAATCTTGGAATCGGTGCTCGGCGACTCGCAGACAGGGAAAGCCTGCCTTCTGAGAGCGATCTGCGAGGTGTCCGCGGTTCCTTTCAACGGCGTTCACGGTCTCAGCTCGCAGCTCGTCCATCTTCTGCTCACGTGAGTACGGAAACCCACGGTTGTCAGAGCCGCATCCTAATGCTCGAAAACCCTGGCCACTTACGTATTCGACCTAGCCGCCCCCTCTCCTCTCTCCAATGCAGTGCTAAATTGGTGACTTCTTCTATTGTTAACTTGAAAATTTTCTTCGAGAAAAATGACTTTTCGATTCGTGTTCCAGCCCTTCGACCACTTCGGAACCCTTCAGAACCGACTTCGATCGGATGTATCATGCTGCTGAAATGCTAGGACGAAGCGCATCCTGGAACTGTGACAGTTTGTTCCCGGAATGCGAAGAAAGTCCCTTGGAATATTTCACTGAAGTGCATAGTCAGTAGACTTGAAATGGAAATATATTAAATGAAATGAAATGAAAGGAAATATATTAGGAAAGCAATTATATTTCTATTTCTCTCCATGAAGATCCGCCGTCTAGTAAGCATTCTGTAAACTAATTATTCAGGGTGTCTTTCAAATCCGTCATTTCGACGGATTCTATGTATCTGAGCCGAGGAAAAGTGAATCACGATTGAAGCGTGAAATAAAAAGAATCTTGTATTATTGTTAACGAACCCCGAAGAGAGGAATCTTCGAGCGTGTTAGGAGAACGTTTCAGACGAGGCCGGGGAGAAGCTGCGGCTGAAACGAAACACCGTATCGAGACCGTGCTGGGTAATTTATGTGTCCCGATGTCGTACGATATTAGAAATATCAAGGGAAGAAAGGACGCGAGGCGGAGGGTCGCGCGGGGGCGCGGTTAAGGGGTGGAGAAAAAGGGACGAGGGGTTGGATGGTAGGCGGCGAGGGTGGACGGGAACTCGCGGCGAAACGTGACGCAGTTATCCGGCGTTATTGGCAGTTCTCTCGTTCAATAACAGGTACACGTAAAAGAGAAAATACTCCGGTTGAAATTTATAGAGGGCGTAGAACCAGCGCGGAGCGGGAGCTAAAAAAATGGCCCGTGACGCCGGTGACCGAGAGAACCGGCCGCGAGAGACAGAGCGAGAGAGAGAGAGAGAGAGAGAGAAAGAAAGAGGGGGGTGATACAGGGAGAATGGTTTCCCAGGGCAAAGCCATTCGTGGTAATTAACACGGGCCGACAATATACGATTTTACTTCCGCGTCGTTACAACGCCACCGAGGCCGAAACCTTTGAGCTTCGCGGTCTCTCTCTCTCTCTCTCTCTCCCTCTCGCTGTCCTGCTATTTCTCCTCCTTTTTCCTCAACCTGTCTCGCCTCCTCTATCGGCAGAATTTGGTTACCCTGTTTTCCTACCCAGCGTTTATATACCCTCGGCGTCTGACCTAATATGATCTCACCCTAACTGTTCGAAAACAGGTTTCATCCTTTTAGAAAGTTTCTTAAGGGAGGACAATAGACACGCGGACCTAACATTTCTACCTCTCGCTGGGTAAACGAACAGACAACGCTATAGCGTCGCAGAAAAAACGGAAATATGTGATTGCCATAAATTCCAGTCTTACAGCGGTCCCTTCGTGCCCTTTTTTTTTTCGTCCGATCTTCCCGTCTGTTTTGTAAGCATGTTACGGCGTTCGTAATGCCCTTCCTAAACTTTTCGGAAAAATCAGTGTTGTTCGAACCGCGGTAGAGAGAACATCTCTAAAGACGTATCAACTAAAACCTCGTAATTGTTAATGTGTTTTTAATAGTCACTTAAACTAATCACTAGACTGCGGATTATTGTGCAAAAGTTGGCTGCTGCTGTTGCAATGGACAGGAGCCACGTATTGGATTACTTTAATCATTTTAACAAGTTGAAAATAATAAATTGGTGTTTCTAAATTATTGTAATCTCTCTGCTGTTTTAAAGTGCACATAACACTCCCTTTGGCTACAAATGCATTCGCAATCTCGTGATCACGTTAACTGATCGTTGTGATTTGTGTTCCAATGCAAGTGATATTGCAATTGTTATGTGAACGTGAACAAATTTGAACAGTGATCGCGATTAGTTTTCGACATTGCCGTATACCTGCAGTCAGCCGTGCAGTTCGTCTCGAAAAGGTGAGTTCTAATTATTATTAATCAATTTCTGCAACTCTCCCGCTCCGCGCCTAGTTTCTTCACGTCTAAACGAATCGAAATAATCCACGAATCCAACGTGAACAAAAGTCGAAATAATTATTTAGTTCAAAAAGTATAAGGGAATCCTTGTCGAGAACAGAAGAGTCCAGCGAGGTTAGGTATTTCCATCGCCTGTTTTATGGTTTTCGCTCGACTCGCCCTGGTAGTTCGCCAAGAGTCGGGGATCTCGATGCACATTTTTCAAACTATCAAATGCACGAGCGAGTATCCGTACGTCCGCGCGATGACTGGACCAAAATTTTTAATAAACTTTCCGGCCGGTTCGAGAGCCGACGAAATCGCGTACTCTCTCTTTGACATCTCGATTATTTTGTAAACTTTTCAACTTTATATAGAAGCAGGTTTTTAGCAAGTTCCTAGCGCTTTCAAATTAAAATACGTGTCCCGCTAATTAAAAATATGGCGAAGCCATTTCGACTGGTACAGGTTTCTGTCGCAGTATCGTTGCCGATTCATTGAAATCCACCGATCGATTCTCTCCGCAGCAAGCTTTCGATTTCCTGCCCGAA
>CM052121.1:6396730-6440610 GCA_028454245.1 Halictus quadricinctus | reverse complement strand
GAGAGAGAGAGAGAGAGAGAGAGAGAGAGAGAGAGAGAGAGAGAGAGAGAGAGAGAGAGAGAGAGAGAGAGAGAGAGAGAGAGAGAGAGAAACAGAGCGAGAGAATAGTAGAGATCAGGGGAAGAGACAGAGAAGCAATGAGGGAGGGGGAGTTTTACGATACCCATTCAGGGGTTGTAATTCAATTTAATGCCGGGTTTGCAGACTGTCAGGCGCTTCGAGCACATTTCACCTTGCCTCCAAATTACGGATTGCGAGCCGCATACACTATACACTTACTCTGTTTGGGACGGCACCCACGGTGCACTTACGGGCATATCTCCATTGGAAATAAGTAGAGCGCAAACCACTTGCCAGATAAATTGCATCGTCGCCTTATAATCGGTTCGCTCTGCTAAGGTGATTACTGCGGGTCTCATGTTTGACTCCCGGCAGCCGGCTGCAAGGATACGCTCTTGGACACGGCTTTTGAGCGACTTGGCTACTGAACCGCCGAATACCGGTTCAATAGCCAAACGTCTACTTCGCCTAATTTCTTAACCGGTTCGCTGCCACGCGGCGGTTATCGACGCGAATTAATGGAATTTGAATAATATTAGTACATATACTGTGGAAGACGTTCTTCAATATAGAAAAGCATGCAGAAATATTGATTCAATTTCTCACGATTTTACATATTACCCTCGCTTTTGTAGAGGTCCAAAAATTATTTATTTTCATAATACATATTAAATTCACTGAAATATTCACATATGAAATTCCTGTACAGTTTAAAAAACAATGTTGCTGCCGAATAACAACAATCAGATCCGTATGCTGCCGATGCGTGGACCTCCAAGGCCGACTGTCTTCAAGTATAGCAACTCTAGCGTGCCGATAGTCCACCTGGTCCTGAAGAACCTCGAGGTTCACAGGTAAATTGGTTGGTCAAACAAAGGCTAATCAAAGACTGACAGCGTAATGTCCCGAGGGAGCGGCTTGCTAACGAGGCTTCCCGTTACGAGCAAAGTCTCCTCGGCGAGGTTAACAGTCGAGCCGTCGCATCGGTGCGAATTACAGTCAATTGAACGAGCAAACGACCGGGTGACGAGCCCCGCCGATCGTTCGGTTAGCCTACGACGGAATCGGTTATTCCTCGGTTGACCGGTATCGCGATCGCTTCTTTTCCGACTGTCTCCTTGTTGAACGGTCGCTCCGGGCGTTTTCCGGGTTCGGTTTTAAGCTGAAGCTGGACGGGCCTGAGCCGAGCTGGTTCGAGAGAGCATATTCCCGTCGCTCGGGGCTTAAGCTCCGTTCCGATGACTGGGGCGAGCATTTTCCTGACGCTGTTGCTCGTTTGCCTGTCGCTGTGTCTGCAGCAGACTCGAGCCAGCGACGACGGAACCAGCGACGCAGGCGATGATTTCACGGCGAACAACGTCACCAGGCTGATCGAAAGTCCCTCACGGCGAGCCAGAGCCCTTGTTTTCCCTCGCTCGGCGCAGATGCTGGTACGTATAGCCGCGTCAAGCCCTCCTCGACGAGGCTAATCAACCGTCTCTGCGGCCAATCGAGGATTCAGTCGCGCGTCGCTCAAGTGCTCGGCATTGGCTCCTTCCGTTCGCGTCTCTTCTCTCGTTCGAGTGGAATTCGTGGGCTCGCGGTATCGGAAAAGTCGAGGATCTTTCCTCTACCCGGCTATTAGCTATCACTTATCCCAGGATATGTCGCCGGAAATACGCTTATTCTTGATTATTCTAATTGTTTGAATCTTGATTCTTCTCTCTCGATTTTTCCTCCTGGGAGAAACGATTCTTTCCTAAAGGGTGCGCGAATTATCTCCAGGCACACCGTATAATTTTGCGCAGCAACGTTCTCGAAAATCGCGCGCCAGAGAGAGGGGCATTGTTTCGAGGAAAGAAACTCCCGACGGACAAGTTTAATTCAAGTTTTTGCGGGCCGGGCCGGTCGACCGCACAAAGCGGAATCCAGTGGTCCGAGCGTTGCAAGGCGAGCGGTCGATTTCAACTCGGAGATTCGTGAGCTTTGCCGGCCACGGTCTTGTGTTCATCCTATCAAACCGCCGCGGCGGTTGTAATCCTAACGGGGGACCATTCCCGAACACACTGGATGGAAAATTGGATGAGTCTCGGACATGTGGCCCGGCCCGGGGAATTATTCAAGAAGCGGTCGCACCGTAAACGTCGACGTCGTCTCTAAACCCTCGGACCCGGTTCCTCTTTCGCGATAATTGACGGAGCGGATAATAATCCGTCGATCCGCCCGCGGGTGCCGACCGAAACGCTCCGGGCGATGTCGCCGCGAAGCTTCTCGGGTCCCAGCTTCTCCGATGCTAATGGTGCTCGTTTTTAGGACGAGAAGATCGCTCGTTATTGCTCGCTCCCGTGGGAACGGGATGTCCCTCTGTGCTACACCCGCGAGAATCCCTCGCGATAACAACAATCTGATCCTTCGTTAAACGTCCGAGGATCCTGGAAATTCGCTTCGGTCGCGTACTAGCAAAAGTCTAAAAAGAGAGGGTTAAACTTCCACTCGGGGGACCAAAAATTTTCAACTTCTCCGAACGTAGTGTTGCAGAATTCGACGAAAACATAATTCGAATGATTCGAAAGTTTCAAGAATTTTTGACAGGTAGATGTGCGACCGTAGTCGGGTGTGAGCATACGAATATGGCGGCGGCAACCTCGAGAACGTAATGACCGGTTGCCACGTAACAAATCCGTGGCCGATTGAACGTGGAACGGCCGGGAAAAGAATCCAATAAACTGCTCGAATGCGGGCCGGTGTAACAAGAGGTCGAATGTCCATCGGCGATCCGAGGGTGCATTGCGGAAAATCTATTTCGCCGGTTAAAGATCGCAATCGGTGGGGGATGGCCGCGCGAGTAATAATAACCGGTCCCGGAAGACTTTGCTGACGCGGTTCGATTCCCATCTTTCCGTGGCTGGATATCGCGTTCCTGCTAACGCGTTCCACCTGACCTTTCCACACAGCTCATCCAATTTCTGCGCCAGGTGGATATACCATGCTGCTGTTCGGAGCGGACGCGGGCGCTCGCGCGCACGTGTACCCGCCCGTATACATATTCATGCACACGTGCACGCGGCATCGTGGCCCGGTATGAATTTTCGATAAAACCGCGAATTTCCACGGAGAATCGTTTCGGTCCGCGCGTCTGGGGAGGACAGTTTAACGAGATTCGCGGAGGGCTCGGTGGAAGGGCGTCAAGCGTTTTTCCATCGAGCTCTCCGGCCCGCTGCCAATCGAGATCGATACAACACACCGGGAGCTGGCCTCGTGTGCCGTGTCCTGATCCTACTACCAATCCGTTCCAGTTACTGTGATAACGATAATGATAACGGGCCAGATACGGTCGAGCCCTCCACAAGACAACGGTTTTGTTTATTCCCTTCCGCCCCGGCGCAAGTACCTTTGCTAGTCGTGGTGAAACTTAATAGACTTAATTCATTGAAATCGAATTATTTAGTAAGCATTCGGTTGTTGCATACGAGTTTTGCAAGCAAACATTTTTTCCGAATAAGCTGTTGATCTAAATAGTTTGTTTTTATCATCGAGGATTTGCTTAATCACTTTACGTAGTGGTGTAGGTGCTCTACATTGTATTCGTCTATCTACATATGTTCCTTACTTAACGGGCTTGTCCCCAATCCACTTGTTTCACCATATCTCCAACTTGTTCTACTTATCTCGCTACAAGTCGTCCCCGTTCTACCGGTCTGACCCTATATCGATCTATTCTACTAATCTGACTGTAAGTCGTCTGTTTTCTGCTTGTTCGAATGTAGGTGGTTCCTATTGTGCTCATCTAACTATAGGTTTTCCTTACTCAACTCGCCTGATCATAGATTGCCCCTAATCCTATTGATTCACTATACCTTAAACCTACTCAACCTGTCTGACTACAAGCCACACTACCATTAGGCAATTGCACGAAGATTCTAATCATTATAAAAGATTGAAAGGGACCAGAACTTTTGCGTACACCGAACACATTCGATCAGCTCGATATCATTTTAAATATTCTTCAATAAATTGTTCATTAGTTTAACGATTTGTTGTCGCGATAGTCTCTCGGATTGATTTTCAATTTTCACAATTGTTCACCCCAGAATTTCGAGCTGCACCGTTCTAATTTAGTGTTTATAAATTTTATGTGGCCTGTGGCTCGTTTAAGCGGATAGAAATGTTCAACCGGGGATACAAATAACCATGTTAAGTGGGTAGAAACGACACAACGGAAGATGAAATTGTTTAATACTGGCTCCATGTTATGTCACCTTTATGTGCACCATACATTTTTACTTTTATTCAGCTATAACAATTTTATCAGCATTATTCATTGACAAAAATCGCGTATTTGGTTCTAAAACGTTTAAATATTTACCGAGCGACATTAAAAGTCCATACAAATATTGTCAAAACAAATAACAAACGTACACAAGTAGAATCCCATTAATATTCGGAAACCATTTGAAACAGAATAACCTGCTTAAAATTAGGCGAAAGGACTTTAGATTTTCGAGACGTTAGAAGGACTAGTAGATCGAATGACGCTCAAATTTTTTCAAATATCAAAGAAGTAAAAAATTTAAGTTATTAAGTTTAAAAATGGGGGATTCGATTTTTCCGAAGATCTAGACCGGACACCACCTCTCGAACGAGGATCAAGCGGTTGTATAGCGAAGCATTGGAGAATGTCTCGCACGCTCGAAATCGGGGCCGGGATCCTAAACGCAATAAAGACGTATCTCCGGGAGTATCGAGAGAAGATGATGACCGAAGAGTGATTTCTCGGGTTCGGAAGAAGCGTAGCATCCGTAAACATCCCTGACACGATTTGCCCGCGGGATTCTGGATCCCGCCGTAGAACGTTCGACGGAAATGCGGTCGAGATACCGCGGGGAAGCGGTTTCTCGATTCTAGCTTCTAACACCGTCCCGGCCCGGTCCGGCCCGAACCCGGCTCGGACACTGTTGGACCGTGCACCCCGATCTCATCCGAGTTCATCCAATTTCCGGCTTTGGTACCGGACGCCCCCTATGAATAACCACCATAACCGCGACTTTTCTGATCGAATCTCGCGACCCACATCCACGCCGATATCTCTGGACTTAGTGCCGCCTCGGCCCGACGGATTTCACGGAAACGCTCCGCGGAAGGCGTTTAAAGGCGACGTACCACCTGCAGAAACGGAGATAGTCCGGTGAATAAACGTTCCCGAGCTTCTTATTATTCGTTCGAACGCCCACGCTCGATCGCCACGGATTCTCCGATCATTTATGACGTGGGATTTCCTGAAACTCGAAAATCTCGCGATTAGCTCACTTGTCTCTTACTGTTGACAGTTGATCTTCGGACTTGGAACGCCGCTGCAGCTGGAACGCGAGAGCGTGATCGTTGGATACTTCGCGAAGATCGTGTACGATATGCCCACGAACGCCACGGACTTCACCGAGCCTGGGGTTTATTATTCTCGCGGTCAGAGAAGCAGGTGGAGCATTTACAGGTAGAGTTGTAGTGTTGAACCATCGACTGGATGATGCGTCCGTTAATATCAATCCGGATCAATTGCCATTTATATATCACGTTATTACACGCGACACCGATGTAATGTAATTACGAGATACTCGAGTAGATGCCAATGATACACAATAGATAGATCGTTGCGGTAACGAGCTCGTATAAAGTATACATGCACAGAGTCGGTTTAATTGGTCCATGAAACATTATCTCCCCGGTTATTTATCATTCTGGTAAAAGGTTTCTGTACGGTAACGTTTCGAAACAGCGAGGTGACTTTAGGACGACGGCTCGCAGGAATATTTGATTCGATTAGATGATTCCAGTGGTTCCGTTAATGAGTAATTTCCACGAAAATCGTTACCGATTCTTTTCCGTAGGATGCTGGAGAAGGCCGCAGGTTTGTACGGTTTCGGCGGCAAGGCGTGTCTGATGAAGGCTATTTGCGAGGCGGCGTCGACGCCGTTCGACGACAGGCACAGTCTATTGGGCCAGCTGTTGCAGGTACTTTTCAAGTAAGTAGACCGCATGAATGGGAATTAGGGGTAGCCGGGGACACGTGTGCGAGAGGTAGAGCATCACGGGTAACGGGGAACGGGGAAACGGTCGGCGACAGGACAACGTGGAGGCGTTAAATCAATGCCCCGAATTTCCGTAATGCGGGACGAACCGGGTGGATTAGAACCGGGCCGACGGCTGCGGCAGGATTAAACGGTGTCCGCGAAACGCGCGCGCGGAGGATCAATTAACGGGCACCCGAGGGAGGCGCGAAATAACTTGGCGGGCTTTTCGCGTATCCGCTCGTATTATTGATCCCACGAACTCCACGAACGCGCCCCCGCAACACCCACACCCCCCCAACGCCACCGAATTCTTTTCCGCCCCGTTTCTCGCGGCCCGAGAGAGAGCCCGCGCCCGGCCCTACCCGACCCGACCCGACCCGACTCGACTCGACTCGGCCCCGCGTCCGATCTCTCTCGCGCGGGGACCGATCGATTCTAATTTCTTCGCAAAACCACCGAGAGCTCACTCTCCCCTGAATTCCGTGGAATTCCAGGCCCTCCACCACCGAGGAACGGTACGAGGAATACGGGGACAGGGAGTACAGAGCGGCCGAGCGCTTGGGCGAGCAGGTGTCGACCGAAAACTGCCACGCCCTTTATCCAGAATGCCGCAGAAGTGTGCTCGACGTGTTCTCCACGGTGATCTCGTGAGCACCGACACCGAAAGTACGGAGCCCAGATGGAAGAGGCGCACGCCACCAGAACAGCCACGCCTCGAATCCTCGGCGTTTTCGAGGGCACGAACCGCTCTCTCTCTCTCCCTCTCTCTCTCTCTCCTTCTCTCTCCCTCTCTCTATCTCGCTTCGTGAGCCATCTATCCGCTTTTGCCACGCTCTCCTACAGCAAGGATCGCACCAGACGATCGCCGGAAGCATCATCCGCGCTTGCTTTCTTCTTCTTCTCTTGGAACTTTGTGTTCACCGGCGAAGGTTAATTTTATTTCAGCCCCCGGAAGGGAGGGGTGTCGTATCGCGAAAGTATGTCCACCCTATATTAATCTGCTCGTTGAAATTATTTTAGCGAAGACCGATGTATCAGCAGAAACTATTATCCATAAGAATTGATCCATAAGAAATTCGATTGTTTCGACACTTGAAATCGGAATAACTTTTTCGCAAATATACCGAACGACTTATCTGCTAGATGGAAGATAATCAAAATTTCGAAATTGCATTTATGTCGCAACTGAAATTTAAGGGCTTGACGAATTTTATTGTCGGCAATAAGCGACGTCAAAATACGAATTGCGATAAATACATCAATATATCTGAAAGATATAACAAATATCCACATTATACTCCTCGAACGTAGTCGACGCTGAGTTTAATCGTTCGCGAACGAAATCTCGTGTGTCGAAGGTATCGGAATTTTATTGTTGGTCGTCTGTCCCGGGATGGTGGCTGTAGGATTATTTTGACGCGGGCATTAATGCCCGTCGTATCGTTTAACAATCGGATTCTTCGAAATAATGATGCGAGCTTGAAAAAGGTTTTATGCATCGACAGTAAGAGAGAAAACCTGCGATTGACGTTTTTGCAAGCAAGATTAATAAACGCTTCGATGGCAAACTCTGTAGACGGATTTATGAATCTACGCGAAAATGCAGGACAATTTTTATTTGGTGCAAAAGACATGTAGGTGTCGATGAGCAATTTTCAGGATTAACGCAACATTTTTAGTACGAAATTTAGTTTTCTATTCTCATAGAAATTACACCGGTCGTGGACCACCAAATTCTAATTTTAATTTATTTCAAAATTTGTTCGTGCCTACGTCTTGTCGGACTGCCCGAAAAAATTCCGGATTCGTCTCGACAGCCCTGTGTCAACAGGTTAAAAACCTGAAGGGCAAAGGTACCAGGAAGAGGTACACGAAGGGCTTGTAATGATTCCGGAAGGTTGAGCGGGGTTCGATGGTCGATTGTCTTTCAACTGGAGCGAAAATTCATCTGTTCGAGCGGGTCCGTAGTTTCTCAAGGTGTCGGCAGCCGCCGTGAAAGTATTTCTTAACTCGGCGCGGCTTTCCGGCGAGTATTTTCGCCGCGAGCCTTGCCCGGGCCCCCGAGTTTCATTTCCCTAAAAGTACCCGCAGCAATCGTCGAGTTCCGACCGGAGCGGCAGCGAAGCCGGTTCTCCTTGGAATCTGAAATTAAAGAATCCCTCCCCCCTCCCCGCGTATCCGCCGGGGGTTGGTTTACTTCAAACGAGCCGGCTTGCGTGCAGCGGTCTCGATTAGAATACCGAATACACGGCCAACCGCGGTTGCGTCTCTTAAATAACAAACAAAACTGCCGGCTTCGTCTGCGAGGGAGTGTACGCGATCCTCGGGCACGTGTCGAGCACCAGAACGCGGCGCTCCAGGTCAAAAGGTGAGTCGAAATTCAAAATTTAGGGGTGTAAAAATGGTAAAATAGTTGTCGAAGCTGACGGTACAAAATCGAACGATTCCTGATCCGTATCGAGTTTCATCGATTGAGGAACAGATGAAAATTGTACATCCGAGGAAGTTCCATCGCGCCGGACTCCGCTGAACCGGTTGCAAAACGATAATAGCCGGTGTTATAGCACTTTAAAAAGCATGGTCCATTATCGTGCAGGGTGAGCCAAGTAGCGTAACGCTTAAAAGCTCGAAGGAAAGTATGTCAGAGGGAGAGAAGAAGCGGACGAGAGAGAAAGCGCGAGAGAGAGAGAGAGAGAGAGAGAGAGAGAGAGATCGACGTCTATAGTGTGTATATATATACAAGAGGAGGAAAAAGCAGGAACAAAATGACATTCTCGCCGGAGAAGGATGTTTGCCGCAGGATACAACAGTTTAACGTCAATTAGCCTTCCGTTAATTTATTCATGATCCCGATAGAGTTTCAAGAAAAAATACATTCTCGACATTTGATCTCGGAACCTTGCATTTTAACGAACGAATTTTAATCGAAACCATGCAAAGACTTAAAAGCGCACCGTTTGATCGAGAATTTTTCCGCGTTTCGTTGAACGCTTGCAGGAGAATGTTTCCGGGGAAGGACGACGAAATAAAAGTGGTTCGATTGTTGTTACGGCCCTGAGGGTGTTTATCATTCGAAGCGGGAATTCCGTCGGGGGTAACACAAATCTCGTGTCATTACGCGGGTCCGCGGGATCTCGCATAATTTCCGCAGGATCCCGCGGAAAGTTTCCGCGTTGGAATGCGCGTGCAATGCGCCGGTAATACGTGTACACCGTATACGTGTATCGCGGCAAATAGAAAAAGGATCGGTTTGTAATCCGACACTGCGAACTGCCGCGCGTGAAAATACTGAATATTTTCGCGAGACCACTCGTTTTCACGAGCAACAACGCGCTCCGCTTCCCGTGCCGTGTGCCGGATAAACTTTTTTCGCTCGGGAACTCGTTCCCGTAAATTTCACGTCCTTCCACCGAGTCTTGTGCATCTGCGCGCCATGATCTCTTATCTCCGCGCGGAGCGCAGCCCTATCCGCGGAACAACCGAAGGAAACTGTGCGAGCTCTCGTGACTCTGTCTGCTAAAATCGATCTTGTAACCGCTGTAACGGAAATATGAAACAAAGACGAAGAGAAGAAGTCTCGAGTTTGCCGAAGAACTCGTCGGTAAGACTATTAGATTGGCCCGTGAGCAATGTCAGATTTTTCCGTGAAACAGGATTTTTCTGTCTTCGGAGGATCTCCTTTAAATGAATTTTTCTGCGTAAGATCTTTCCTCTCTTGTCCTATGTTTCTTGTTTCTGAAAACTTTTCTAATTCATGGAACACGTAAGTATTCGAAACGCTCGGCCTACGATGAGGCCTTTAATTGTCGAACCTTTTTTTCTGTCACCCTGTATATTATATATAGGGTGACAATTATATTATATGTAGTAAATAGAAAATTCACTGAATCCCGATGGATGCGCCGCGACGGTTCGCTACGTGATTGTTATTCCGGAACAGTTGGCGGCCGAATCAAAAGCTCGGCTTGTTAATAAATAAATTCAATTACGAACGAGGTCGGACCCTTCGGAAGGAGTCGTCGCATGCCATCAATCATGCGTGCCAGTTCCCTTGAAAAGAAGGGAACCGACTGCCTGGCGGATCGTCAACCGGGAAACTTAATCGACGGGGTCCTTTGAAACTTGGACGTCGGGAATATCTTTAAAATTGTCGGGGAGTGCAAAAACCTGCTTCGAGAATATTCGTATTCGTTACGTAATACCTTCTGAATTGCTCGTTTATGTGAAGATAACAACCCCTATTTAGTATTTGTTACTGTTCTCTCCGCAATTCCGACCGATGGTTAAACTTCGGCTTGGCAAACCAGAAATGTTTAACTTTTCACTGTATAATCCTGTACATCTCGACGAGAGAATGTTAAAAATCGAGGTTTTAAGGCGAGGAGTTCACCGGTTCGAAAGTGATGCGTGTTCAAAGTTGAGTAGATAGGCTCGATAGGAAGCAAAGGGTTAATTATGAAGAAACGAGCCAACGAATGAACGGTTAAATAAAATGGTAGAGTGAAAATCAGTCAAACTCCGATCGACTGGTGTAGTATGTTCATTACTATTCCGCTCTGCTACGAAGCCGCGATAGTGCGAACGACTCCGTGAGACGTGCTCCTTCCACTGTATTTTCATTCGAGTTCTCCGGAACGCCGCCAGAAAGTAACGATGGAAGAATGGGGAGAGCGGTGGTTGGAGAAAACGAGAACCACCCTTCACGAAAGGGCGCATCGAGCTGTGTTCAGCATACTACGAGATGCGAAAAAAAGTCTACGGTCCTCTTTCACCGGCGAGTTTTACCATCATTCTCATATTTCCTATATTACAAAAATATAGGTTTCCACATTATCAACCCCTTGACTCGCGTAACAACCATTCCGCCTAAGTGACGAAATCTGAAAATAGGGATGAACACCCCTATTCTCTTTGGAAGATCGTAGGAATATTAGCGGAACGGATCTTTTACTTTTCCGTGGCAGGGCCGGGCGCGTCCGTGACCCGGTGTTAGGTCTCGGGAAGCATTTCGCCGTCGGGAAGTCAACTGAAATCTATCTCCCGGTCGAGGGCATATCCGTGCGCAGCGGCGCGCTGTCGAATTCAATTTCGCCGGCCGTGGATTCCAGCGACGCCGGCGAGTCTCGCGTAGAATGAAAATTCTACCCCGAGTTGCAAATGGCCGCGCATTCGTTTGTCGTGTTCGTGCGAGGGAGCATCCGTCGCGTTGTCCGAGGGTTAACCGATCGTTTTCCGAATTTTTCGTTGAGCCCTTTTCGGGAACGTCAGGAACGAGATGCAACGTGCACGGAAAAGGCAGCTAGGCGAAGCGGCAAATCTCGCGAAAACTATTATCCCGGGGATCTGAAATATTGAAGAAATGCATCGCAGCAGCGACGTGGGTTGCGAGAGTGGTAAAGCACAGGAGGGAAAACCGGGTACCCTTCGATCGAACACACAACGGTCCGGCGCGGCGGAACGATCCCCCGACCAGTAAGCTATCGTAATTTACGACGGGACCCTGAAGGAACTGTCTTCCGCCGGGTGCAGTGTAATCGGATCACGTCGTGGCGCGCTTCTAAAATTCAGGACCTTCGAAATGTCTCTTTCCTGTCTTCTTCCAATTACCATCCCTGGAGATTTTCAGTTTTTCAGCCGATCCCCTTTGCATTCCGCGCGCCACCAAACTCTCTCCCCAGAGCGTTCCTTCAACAATATACTCGAGATCCCACGACGCTCAGACCTAGGGCATCCTACGGTTGCAAACTTCCGGTTACCCTTTTTCCGCTAACGGTGAAAACAATTTCTTCGGGTTTCTCTCCCGTAAAAACGCAACGGAAATGAACATTCACCGGTACACTTTGCTCAGATTGCATTGTTTCGCGTGTTCGGCTTAGGGCAGATGCCGTGTAAACACTTTTCGAGCATCGAGATTTTCTGAGCGCAATCCCGCGTCGATCCACGGAATTTCAATTTCTGTCCGACAAAAAAAAAAAAAAAAGAAAAAAAAATAGAAACTCCGACAGAGAGACGGGGCGAGTCGGTGGTTCTAGCGATGCGTACAATTGGAGTCCGTCTGTGCAACAACAAAGGCGCGATAGAAGGCGAAGAGGAAAATAAACAGCGTCGAACCGTGGCGAACTTGAAAGCGGACTTTCTTTTTATTTTTTGACAGAGAGGAAAGTCGGATGGACCATATGAGGTGCGTTCGCAATGAGACCGGCGCCACACAATTTTTCATTAACATTATCCCGTTGCAAAACGGTTCCTTGGGAAGCACCGTCGAAGACGTTGCCAACACTTCCGGTAACGGCGTCGGGAACACTTCCGTTGAAAGTAGCTCCAATTTGCCACAACTTTTTGAATGATAGCTCCAATTTCGAGAGGACGTCCTTCTATTGAAGTTTCGGGAGAAGTTGAAATCTCATTGAAATATGTGACATGATTTTTCAATGCGTTCTGAAAAATCACATATGTACCGAAGAGCTGAAGCGAGTTTCCCGGGGGCACGCACTTGCTCGGTTCTAATCGAGGTCGCTCTCCCCGACGCCTCATTTTTACGTTCGTCGGGACCATAAATGCCGCAATGACACGCAATAAAAGCGCCATCCATGCCGGAAGTAATACGTTCCCGTCGGTGAAAAATAGTAAAAACGATGCCATTTATCTTTATTCCGCGTCGACGCACTTGTTTGCCCGTTCCTCGGCTTGTTTTATCCTCTCGCCTCCGCGCTCACCCCGAAGTGAACGACCGCTGCAGAAAACTGTTGCTCGACGGAGGGGGTTGAAACGTCGAATGTTGAAAATTGCGTAACGATTATGAGAAAATATCCTCAGAATTTCTTATCCTATTACTTGACTTCAAAATCGATACATTCAGGTCAGAAACAGATCGAATAGTTTCCGGTACGCGAAGACGGAGCATGATTCAAATGTACCTGATTTTTACAGAACAAAGATCGGCGTCTTCTTCTTAAGAAGCGCGAGAAAGTTCCGAGCTTGCGAACCCGGCCATTGTTCGGCCGTATCCGCGTTATTTTATTTATCGCCGGCGCTCCCGATAGCGTTCTCGTTAGTCTCGCGAAATAATAAACCGCGTGGGGCGGGGGCGAACAAACACAATGATCGAGCGAGAACGAGAGAGAGAGAGAGAGACGGGGAATAGCGAAGAAAACAATCGAAAGAAGGAAACACTGTGCGCGCTACTGTCGATTAAATTTGCTAGTCGGCAACTTCTAAACGGAATAATGAAACTCGGAGCCGACTTATTCCGGATTCCTTTCCGAAAGAAGAAAGGGCGGTGGAAGAACAAGCAGACGAAGAAGAAGAGAAAAGAGAGGACGCGAAGACGAAAGGTACGAACGCGCAAAGTCGAGAAGTAGCTGAAGTAAAATACAAGTCGAAGACCTCTCGGTTTCCAGTTTACCAATGCTCTTTGCATTCGTGCGGCCACATACACGCTTCACAATATGTGTGCGCTCCAACTAGAGCGCTCTGAAGCGCGCGCCCGCTAGCCCTAACTCACTTCGGAATTGATTCCCCGCAAAGGGTCGCAAGGTCGCTTTCGAATGTCCAAGGAATGAGGGATCGGGCTGCTCCTCGCATTTCCCGGCAAATTTCCGTGAACCTCGAGAAGACGGAACACGCGACAGAGAGAAGCAGAAAGAGAGAGAGAGAGAGAGAGAGAGGAACGGAAACAGCAGATGGATACGAATCAAATGGATCAGGTCGCTCGTTATTCGTAGCCAATCGTCGTAATCTACCGACGATGTCGCCGTTCCTTCAGGAACGATTCCCTGAGCGATAGATTCGCTCCTCCCATACCTTCGCGAAAAGCGGAAAAAAACTTAGTTTAAGTGTTCAGTGCGGATCGTGGATACGACAGTGCCTTTTAATTGATAAAAAGACCTGATACAAATCTGTATTTGTCTCGCAGAAACAATTATCGTGACGTCTAAATCTCCAACGGAATTGCATCTCCAGTTGGCAGCACCCGCGACAGATATGTCACGTGCACGCATTCTTAACACTAAACGCGAAACCGAGAGATGACAGCGGAGAGAGACGCGCCATCGCCGGCGAACGTCTCCCGATGAGATTTTAATTCAACTTCGGTCGTTAATCGTGCCACGCTGGAAACGGAATTAATTAAAGCTGCTTAACGGCCCTGGCCCGGGCAATTATTGGATTTACAACACTATCGCTGGCAGGGGTTAAGCCGATGCGCCGATGAATCGTTCTCTCGCTGGTTTTCCAAGCAGCCTACGTGCGGTATGATAACTGGCAAATCAAAATTACAATCGAATCACTTTGTGTCTTCCGATGAAGGACGACCGTGGCAAGATGAGGAAAAATTGGAGGATTCCTTCGGTAAATATCTTAGATACCATATATGCTTCTAGACCCGGGTTCGGATAACATAACCTCTCCCAAAATTGTATCATCTACCAGACGCTTGTAGGCAAAGTGCTATAGTCTGTTGAGAAGTCGCAGTATCGCGAAGGTAAAGTTTATTATAGGGGAAAGGGAAGTCTCTGGTTATTTTAAAAAGTGCTAACTCGTTTGGTCACTTTGGAGAAAGTTAAATTTTGACGTAGATGTGTGTTTACTTCCCCACAACTTACTTAATTTAAAGAATCGAATAGCCATTTTGAATTAGCTTGTGACGTCAGTTCAGGGCACCAGGACTCCTGTCTATAACTATATATGGTCTAAGGTGAAAGGGTCCCTAATTTGCAGAAACGCAGTAGAATCGAGACATAGCTAATGGTACCGAGTCGACCATCGAAACGCGATCGATCGGAGCGCGTTAGGCGAACGAGGCTGCGGATGTTTATGCTAATAGCCGCTGATTCTGCGGATTAATTCTGCAATACCGAAGTTCTTCGTTCGATCGAGGATTTCACTGGGCTGCGGACGGAATAAAAGTTTCGTGGAATCCGCGGGCTGCTGCGGCCCGCTGCGGCCCGATAGGCAAAGGGGTACCGCCGCCGTTATCCGGGGTACGATATACAGAACATTTCGACGCGGTCGGCGTTAATCAAGAGCCCGGTGTTCCCGTGATCGGGAGATGAAAACGCGTGGAAATTTTCAAAGGATTCGTTAGCGAACGTTTGAAAATTCCGGAAAAATCGCTCGATAATTCGCCCGTAGGGACACAGACAGACCGGCTCCGGGATTTTTCACCGGCACGTAATTTACGGGTTACAAAGGTTTGCGGAGCGCAAACATCGCGCCGGCTCGCGAGTTCCAGCGCGTTCATTATCGCGTCGCCATTAATTCGCGGACACGTGCGCCAAGGCAGCACCGGCTATGCGTGACCAGTTCGTTGACCAGCGACCTCGCCGGAAACGGTAATCGAACGCTTCTGCGAGACGTGGATTCTCAAACTGTCCACCATGGCTTCGTCCTTGCTGACTGCGCTGCTTATGGTCTCTCTCGCTGCCAACGGTCGCTGCGTTCTGCTGTACCCCCAGAGAACCTTGATTCAGGTAAGACGTTTTTCCATTTTAAAGAAAATCTTGCCCAATACTGATCCGAATCGTTTCCTCAAGCCCGCGGAGTTTTAAGAAGACGGAAATTCGTTTCGTTACCGAAGTTCCCTTGTTAGGAAAAAGAACGTTCGGCGAGGACAATGAACGGTCGGTCGAGTATGGTTAACTTTAGTCGCGAAAGGGTAAATCGGCACGAATTTCCGGTTTTCTTGCGAATTTCCGTCTCTGTTCTCGGTCGATGGTCGCTCTTCGATTTTTCTAGCGTTTGTCCAAGACAAACGGTAGGACGATTCGGGATAAACCGAGTTGTAACCTCGGTCCTTATCGCCGTAGACAGCTCGCGAAACTTATTAAGCCCGTTGCCTGGATAACGAGCACTCCTTTGCCGGTTCCGTTCTAATTAGATTGCGCCTCTGTTTGCATTGAATTCATAATGCTGCCTGCCTAAGACGGCCGAAGACGACGACGACGACGAAGAAGAAGTAGAAGGATCCGGCAGGGTGCTTGTCGATTCTCGGCTGCGACGAAAGACCGTGGAACCGGACGATTTCTTCTTAATAAGGGGTTTTCATGGAACGTTTGAATAAGCAATCCCTAGAATGAAGCTTAAAGGTGTATTCGCAAGCCGGCTCCGCGAACGCCGAGGAGAGGAGAGGCGGCTTTTAAATAAACCAGCCGAAACTCGTCGAGTAGGCACCCGTGTTAGATGAAAGATTACCTTTTACCAGTCCCTCGAAAACCAGTTACCCGCCACTTGACACGACACTATCGGTTACTAAGTATTCGACAAGACCGGTACCCGCCTCCGGTGAGCCGTCCTCTCCTTTTCATCCCTTTAATTGGATTCTTTCCGGCCATGGCTTACCTTCGCCGCGATCTTTCCGGTAACGAGCCAACTGCCAATTCGCAGCGTGACTTCTTTAAACGCGGGAAAAAAGATCCCCTTTCTGCACAGATACAGCAACACAGAAATACAGAAATCTCGGGGTAATATAATAGTAACAGAAATTATCTTGTCCTCCTAGGAAATTCTTAAGTTCTAATTACTTAAGATGATAGTCCCTAGGAAAGAATCTTGACACTCGGAAATGCTCCCAGTGATCTTTCGAGTTTCTCGAAAACTATTAGCCGAGTAGAAAAATTCCTCCGTCGGCGGCAATAGGAAATTCTTAAGAACAAACAAGTTCTAATTATTTAAGATGACAGTCCCTGGGAAAGAATCTTGACACTCGGAAATGCTCCCAGTGATTTTTCGAGTTTCCCGAAAACCCATTAGCCGAGCCATGGCCGAGTAGAAAAATTCCGCAAGAAAAGCCCGCGTCGAGGCTTAGGTGTATGACACGGGTGAGCCTGTTCGTAAAACTCGGGCGGGCGCCGATCTGCATAGCCTCGCGCGTCAAACTTTCTTTGGTGACTTCGGTTCCAGCGTCGAAGCAAGCCATCCGACAGACCTCCGCCCCGTGCAGCCTCGTTCCCGAGCAAATTCTTTCGCGCAGCTTGAGAAAACTTGTTTCGCGAAAACGGATCGTTTCCTGCTGATCCCGCGTCTGCTCGTTCCATTTTCCAGTTCACGTTCGGCGTCTCGGTCCCGGTAACCATGAACAAAAGGGGCGGCGTGGTGTTCTCCTCCGCGTTTCAATTAAATTATAAACTTCCCTCGAACTTGTCGGAGCTCGAGCCTACGATAATACCGGCACGCCAGATGAGGGACATGCACCTCCAGGACGCTTACGACACCATCGAAAGTATCTTCAATCGGTGAGTTTCCATCACTCCTTTCTCTATCGCGTACGATTAGTCAGACATTTGAATTAGTCGAAAATTACTTTCTGGACACGTTCGGAATTTTGTGTTTGACGTGCTCAGTTTCGTCATAAATGCACAGTCTACTCGTGACTTGTAAAGAGTCCTTCAGGTATAGGTCCCACCGACTGAAATTTGGAGGATCAAATGAAGCGCTTCGTTTTTCTGAAAATTAGGCAGCCAATAAAAGTCAATAAAAGTTATGTTTATATATTAGTAGAAGGTAGTCTTTCCGTATCATTGGCACATTTTCTGTACCATAATTATAACGCGAGAAATTAAAGATAGCACGCGTGTGCTATCTTTTTCTTTGGGAGTGTAGATACATATCATCGCGGTGAATTCATTGAAATCGGAGGGTGGCCACACCTGAAGCGCTCCTTGTTTGTGTTCGGCGTCGAATCGGTGAAACGCTCGGATTCGCCTCACGGCGAACAATGGCCGATTTGCACGGGGAGTCGGAAAATAATCGGCGGGGCTCTCGGCACCCGACGAAAATTGCCCGATGAAGCGTGGTAAACACTGCCAGAAACGAACGAATAAACTCGCAATTATCTCGGGGGAACGGAACCGTTCGTGACCGGGGCCCGCCGGTAACGCTTAATGAAAGCCCATTTTCTAGCTGAGAATCATCCGGCGTCCGGGCTCCTGCCACATACGCGTTTATCGCCCGACACACCGTACAATGAGTCGCTGATTACGCGAAACAAACGGCAGACGAGGCTTTATTGCATCGCTTCGCGGCGGCTCGCACTCGAAAACGCGTTTTATGAACCGGGGTGAGGGGGACGGTTCTTGATACGAGTGCCGCGTATGTGTCCGTCGGAAATTGCGCGGGGTATGCGTTGCGAATATTCTGCGGGGCACCGCGCGTTTCGCCGACAATATGGCGCCGGGAAGCGGGAACGGTCCGCGGATGCGGTCCCTCGAATCGCTGTGAAATGCAATTGCTCGCCGAGGCAACAAAAGACGTTCTCGCTCGAGATTGAGCGAGCATCGCGTGCCGCACGGAGATCAAAGAGCGAGGCTACGGGACCCGGAGCTCGAACGTAAATTAATTGGGACGTAAGGAAATTACTCGGAGCTCCGTGGATACCGGGGAAGACACAAAGTGTAGGTAACAAGGGAACGAGAGTCCGCTTCGAAAGTTACGAAAGTGTCGGGGCTGATTCGGCCTAGGTTGCGAGGAGACGCGCGCGACCTCGCCGAGAGGAATTGATCGTTAGCCGGTTTTGACGAGCCCTCGCGAGCAATCGGTCCGAACAGGGGAGAAGGGCAGAGAATTTTGCGGTGATTTTGAAATTGTTAACCTCGGGAAACGACTTTTAACGCGTTTAAGTTTTTGCAGAACCGATACCGTTTCTCGGAAAGTTTCTTCATAAAATTACCATCCTGTCGCATTTGAAATACGAGGAACGTGGAGGAGGAAGAGGGGCGGGAAAAAAGATGGAAGCCGTGTGCCGGTGCAGCTGCGAAAATAAATACGCGAGGGAGGAGGGAAGGAACTCTGGTCGGAAATGAAAATTGAAACGTTCGGTGTGCGCAGGCATGGCTGGCGGGACGGCAAGAACTGTCTTTTAAGGACCATTTGCGAGCTCGCGGAGACACCATTTGGCAGGACACGGGGCCAGGACGTCCTCGAGGAGGTGATCCACTTAATTTTAACGTAAGTTCGTTGCGAGGAATCGCGTCGCTCGTTCGCCGGGCCGGGTCGGGACGGGACGGGACGGGACGGGACGGGACGGGCCGGGACAGGCCGAGACAAGCGGCGCACGCCTCCCTCTCCCCCCAAACGAAATTCATTTCTCGAGGAGCTTCCGGTTAATGAATTCCGTTGGAAGTCCTTAATGGCTGTCCTGCTCCCTCACGATAAAGTGGGACATCGTGCCGGCCGAGACACGAGGCACGAGGCGACCCGACTACACTCCGAGAATTTAGTAAATCGACGGCGGCGCGGGAACAGCCCGGTCCGAGAACGATGGAGCCTCGTCGTTAGAGACACCTGCGTGGGTGTCTGTCTCGCCTAAATATCCCGATGCTGTTCCCCTGAGCGGTTAATAGGCCACTATACTTTCTCTAATTTTTTCCTGTTGCATTTCCTCGGAGCTGCAGCCGTCAACCGTTCAGCAAACTGTAACTGTTGCCTACAATTTCGTTTATCACCAACAAGTTCGGAAGTACAATAAAATTACACGCCTTTATCTAAACTTTCTCCTGGTAACGTCTTCCGCAAATTTTTATGCACCGCGAACGCGCATGAAGTTCTGCAATCTGCTTATAATACTGCGGCGGTTTACGGGCCGAACACGATAAACCTCGTGGATATTGTTTCGGACGTATTTTTAACTGTTAATCAGCGTCTCACGAACGTGAACATCTGCTCGTAATCTTTTACGGTTCTTATTAATGTCTTCCTCTGTTCCAATTTACACGCTGCGCTGTTTTCAGGGTTTTTTCGCGTGTACTTTTAATCTGCCGTGGTCTGTAAAGCGACTCGCGCGACTTAAATTTATAAAAATAATATAAGGGTTTTAATAACTTTTATTTCTACACTTACGCGCTCTTAGACAACCAGTTCTCGCTACGACGCGTCGCGGCGCCCTCCGGCAACGTAAAACCACAGGCGTAGACGTCGGTTCTCGTCAAAGGACAAGCGCGTCGAGGATTTCCGCGATTCGAACGAAGAACAGAGATCTAATTAGCGGCCGATCGGCGAGCGCCGGTCTCGAGCACCACACGGAGGTGTTTCGTCGGACGATCGGATCTCTGACGGTGGTAAAATCTGGGCACGTATTTGCTATTCGAAACGCGGGGGCTGCGTGTACTCGAAAGGAAATTGCAACCGAGCCAGCGCGCAGCGACGGCGGCGTTCTAATTGCGATGAAGTTAGGCGCTTGCATTAAGCGTCTAATGGAAGGTGTTTCGTGTAGGTTTTCGCTTTGCCGTGTTCCCGGCTGTGTACACGCGTCACCGTCGAATTTCTAGAAACGTAATCCCGGCGAAACACCCGCGGAACAATCGGCGTCTGGCTTTATACCACCGAATGTCAATAATGCCAACAATATTTGCTGTTCATAGCTCGCTACGCTGCCAGCTTCTTTAACCGACGCCCTCGTTCTCCAGAGTCGACGTGTACCGGACAATTATAGCTGTTTGCGCTGACAATTCCTGGTAGATTAAGGGCCCCTCACGGTTCAGTAAAAATAATTTTACCTTGTCACTTTCTTTTCCTATGTGAACAATTCTTGTCGCACGAACCAGTAAACATTAGTCCTGGACCCAGGTGACGGTTCTATTTTCCGAACACTTATAAATTCGGGTAATCGAGGTTCGCCGTGTTCGGTTTCGTTAAAATCAGAAATATAATATATCAGTTTCATGCAAAAATAATTGAGAACGAAAGGAACGCATTTTTACCGGTGTAAAAGTGGTTTTCGGTTGTGGGATGGAGCTCGAGTGGCACTCTACGGCCGCCATTAGACTGTAAGGAATTAATGAACCGTTCGCGGAACCGTGCTCAGATGGAAACTCGTCTTTTTCAATTAGACCGACCGAGGACTTGCCAGGGACAGCTAATTCCACTCACCGCAGCGTCGACGAATTGTATCGGGAAGCGGAACGATTGGGAAGATCTGGCGGTGACTGCGTCCTGGCCTATCCCGATTGCATCGAGTCACCTTTGGAATCATTCACGGAGATCGCATTCCCTTAGGAGGATCCGGGATTTAAACGTCTGCCTGCTGCCTATCACGGTTCGACATTCTTCCTCGAGGATCGAACCAGCCTGTCGTTTATTTGTCCGACGCCTTCCCCTGAACTTACGTCGGCACGATAAAAAATTCATTCGTTCATTCAACCCTGGTTTTTCAACTTTTTCCTCCCTGTCAAATTGGCCGAAACTATCAAAAATTCAGCATGAGAAAATTCTTGCAATCTTTCGTTGCGACGGAAAGATGGAACTTTTAACAAGCTTGAGGTCTTTGCTTTTAACGAATCAAATTATATTGAAAATATTTCAAATAATGTGGTTTGATCATCTGGATTACTAGACTGCTAAAAAAGAAACTTGTAAACACATTCGAAGAATGTAAAGGTACAGTTATATAATCTTTTACGTGTTAATATTGTTGAACAAATAAATACGTTAGTGTAAGCATACAAGGAGCAACCGGCAACAGTTCTCGATCGGAAAAATGCCAGGAATCGGTGCGAAACGATCTGGAATAGCAATCAGGTAGAAAATAAACCGGTATTTCCGCAACAACGCCATAAATTACTTGTAACCCGGAGTCACGGCGAGCGATAATAGCCCGCAGAATTTTTATACACAGTGGAAATTTCTCGGCGGGGCTGGCGGCGTGGCTATCGATCAAAGTTCTCAAATAACGGCGGAGTGACAGTGATCGAAACGGTATTCGAAACGAGCAATCGACGCGCGAGCAATTCACCTGGCAAAGAGTAGACGATAACATTTCGCTCGACATCCAATTCGACTGATCGATAAGAGAGCAGAGCCGCCGCCTTTTGTGATACCGTTGTGGACCGCGCTCGCGACCATAAGTCCGGGCACGATTTTAACCGGGCGTTCGAACCTTCGCGTCGACGAAAGCGGACGCGAGACAAGGAGAGAGGAAAGTCCTAAGTAAATTTCGCTGTCGGGACACACCGTGAAACGGCCTTGAACATAAGCGACATAAGCTCGCCGATCTTTTTTCCGGACCAACCACAATCTCACCGGTCTCTCTCGATCTCGCGTTTTCTCCGGTCTCGCGCCCGGCCGTTTGTCACGATTTTCAATCGCGTTCGCCCTCTTTTCCGTTTCGAACCGTCTTTTTTTATCCCCGTTCGCCATTCTCCGCGGATTCGCGTTTTTCGCCGGGCTCTTAGGAATAGAATATGTATGTTGCCTTGCGAGAATCGAGAATCCTCGAAACTTCGATACGGAATATATTCTCGGGGAAGATACAGCAAGTTTCGAAATTCTATAATCCCCAGCACAACGTCTGCTGCGTTGCCTGATGAAAAATCTTCCTTTCTCCGACTCTGTTTACCGCGGCGATATCTCAGACCGCCCGGAAACGCTTCGAACGGAATTCTTCTTCCGGTAGGGGGGAAGATCGACGCCGTAACTTCTTCTTGAACCCGTAATCGTCCACTTCGCCGGCGCGTCTATCTTCTCGACAACTTGGCTTCTCCTCCCTCTTCCTCCTCCTCTTCCTCTTTCTCGTGCACGTCTTCCTTCGCGTCTTGTTTATACGCGCGAGATTCTGTCCCTTTGTCATCGCGCCGCGCCGCGCCGCCAAGTTTCAACTCGCGATCTCGAGACTCGTCCTGTGCACCGCTACTTATTTCGAAGTTGTCGCGTCCTCAGTCATCTGGAAGATAGTTAGACGCTTACTCGACAACTTCCGGCGAGCTACCGTGATCTCTCGACGACCGACGCTCCTGACAACGGAAGGTCGACAACGGAACCTCGATAAAAATGGAAAAGGTACGTCGTAGGAAAATGGTTCTCCCTTAACCCTTGCATTGCCGGAGATAATAGGGGTTAATATCTCTTTCCCATTAATCATTTTAGCGGGTCGATACTAACACTTTGCGCTCGAAGCTATTTTAACATTTCTTCCGATCTAGAATATTTCCCTTCTATATATTCTTTTCTTCATCTCATACACACAAAAATGGTGCAATTTACTCGTACAGTACTGAAGTGTTCAGTAATCTATTAAATACAAACAAATTTGAGAATTTAGAAAATATATTGAATAATGATACAGCAATTTATAGTGGCGCCTTACAGTCGCTAATACAGGCTGGTCCGTAATTCATGGTACAAATAGTCAACAAATATGAAAACAGAAATCTCCAAGTTGTATTTTACACGGTATTTCTCGATCTAAGCCCAACCCTCGGGTCCGTGCTGTGACGTAGATCGTGCAGGGCTACTATTCTCCTGTGAGTGAATACAGTTCAAACTATAATGTATTTGGTGTCATTTTACTCAGAAAAATGTCACGATTAAGTCGGCAAAAGTCCTGTAAAAAATGATGAGAAGTTTTGCAACTAAGGTCGGTAACCTAACGAGCATGGAACCGGTCGCAGTCGTCACAGACCCATCGGGAAAGAAAAGAAAAAAAGCTGTTCTGCCACGGCGATAAACCTGTCGGTTTTCTTTTCTCATTAGCGCGACGGGTGGAGGCGAAAGGCGAGGGAACGGGTTGCTTTATAAATTCGAAAGATCAACGGATAAGGGGAACGGTTCGGTACGCGTCGGTGTTCTCTGTTGAATCCGCTCGGAAAATTAGCTCGTTTAGCTCCCGTACAGTCAGCCGCAGAGGCCTGCTGCCGGTGTAACTATGCAGCGAGTTGACGGATGACACGTTAATTTCGCCGAGGAACTGCAAGTTCCAGCGGGGACCGGGTTTGCTCGACAGACAAGAGGCTGCGAGTTCGCCGGCAACCGCCGCCGCGAGATCCTTTGTGCCTCGAGGAACGAGAAAACCGTAACTGGGTTTCTTGATTTCGACTAGGGGGGTCATCTCTTTCGGCTGATGAGGTGAGTGCCTGCTGTCCGGGCGTTTGTCCCCTTGTGTCGACGTAAATGGAGGATAACGAACACGTTCATTCAGATGCACGCGGCACGGACAACAGTGTTTCTATGGTTTTGCCTCGGGATGGACGGGATTTGGGGATGCGCCGGCCAGCAACGCGAGAAGAGACAACTGCTGTATCCTCCGCCACTTGTCAACCCTTTCGGCGGCACGTTCAAGGTATTTATTCGCGTTCCGATGAAGGCCAACCGAGGAAACTTCGCTGAAGAGTCGAGGGAACTTCCCAGGGACCTAGGCGAATCAAACGATTAGGGCGTCATTTTTCCTGGCACTTCCGTCCATGGACCATACTCGATGTTTCAGGATCGGGGAAAAAACGGGGCAAAAACTGGGAAGGAAGGAATCGCCAGGAGGGCGAAGTTGCTCGGTGGTCAGGGGAGACTGATTCCCCTCTCGCAATTAACATCTCCGATGTCGGACTCGTCAGGGAGGAATTAATTAGACGGCCGTTAAACGCTTTACCCGCGCTGGCTTGATTCTGCAGAACGGACATAAAGGGAATCGGTAGCCGGAAACGGTACACAAACTGAACCATACTCGAGAGTTCGACACCGAGACTTGGAACAGCGACGCGTTTAACCCCGACTCTCTCTCTCTCTCTCTCTCTCTCTCTCTCTCTCTCTCTCTCTCTCTCTCTTTCTCCCTCTCTCTTCCCACCGAACCGAAACGGGAAATAGCGGAAACTTTAAACAGAGCGAAACGTCTTGGCTTTTGCCATTCTCCGACGCCGATTCGCGGCCAATAATTAACTCGAGCCGTACCTAAATTCCCCGTCTAAAATTTCCTAATTAAATCGGGCAACTCTTTCTGTAGCTCTCATTCAAACTCGTCGCGGCCGAGAGCGAAACGTCCTGTTTACCTTGGCGACCGTCGTTGTCGTTGGCATTCCCAATTACTCACCCCCCCCCCCCCCCTCCAGTTGCACCGGATTTCTAGAGCAATTAATGCAATTAATAATGCAACTCAAAAAATCAGAAAATCCGGCACTCACATCAGCGACACTTGTCTAACCAATATCACGATTCTTGTCTGACTCAAACGGCCTATTCCACTTGTACGATTCGAACATATCACAACAGCGTTACGCAGTAGCTACACGAACTCAGATATGAATATAACAATTTGATAATTTCCCAGGAGAAAAATTTCTTTCTCAGAACTATGCCAATATTAAAGCAATTTTAGTACGTGAAATTACGTAATTTAATAAATTTGCAACTAATAGTTGATTTCGCTCGGTTGACACGTTTCAGCCCGATCGGACCAGTTTCGCGCGTTTACGAGACAAAAGGTGCTCGCGTGCTTGATCATTTAATTGTTCCTGAAGCCAAGACCTCAGAGCGGAGGTCTCGGCGCCGCGCCACGCGTACTCGTTTGCGCGAAGAGACAGAAGTAATTGAAAGTCGTTGCGCTTCTTCGCGGCGCTTTCCCGCCCTTCCGTCCTCCTCCTTCTCGCCGGTGTGTTTCTCCTTTCTCGCGGCGCTTTGATGTCGCGCTTTTTGACGCAGTGCAGGCTCCGTCTGTTTAGATACACACTGACCCAGAAACGGTGGATTTTATTTCCCGTCGTCCCCCGGCGGCCTCTCTTCCTTAATGCGAGCATCGAAATATTTGCCGTGTCGAGCAGAGCCGCGCGAAATCCCCCAATCAGCTACCCCTCCCCATCCATCCATCCCCATCCCCATCCCCACCCCCGACTACCCTCCTTCGATCAGACAGGGTAAGACGATTTTATGCCACCCTGCCTCTCGACAAATTGCTACGACGCGCTCCTGCTTGCTTCGTGCCTGCGCATTCACCTGGAGGCGTCGGGTTCTCTCGATACTTCGATCGCTTCTACCGTTTCTTTCATGCTCTCCCGCATTCTAACGATCAGTTATGCTCGCCAAAGTGCGCGTTATCCGACCCCGAACGTCGTCCTTTGCGGGGGTTCCTTCGAAAGCTTCGCCGTACAGAGTCATTGTCTGAAAAGGGGGATAACGTACAGTCAATACTCGATACATGTCGACAACACGGGTCTTGCCAGTGACATGTATCGTCCAGGAGACACACCATGCTTCGGGGTATACCCCGCGCTAGTGCGGATAATTCCGCGACGTGTATCGTCCAGGCCTTGCAGACATATATCGAGCAATCACTATTTCGAAGGGGGTATCCTCGATTTGGGGGAAAATCGGAACACCGAATTTTGTTGATACGACTGTGAAAAATTCTTATAGCCGAAATCTGTATGATTGCATACAGCAGTGTCCCAGGAAACGAAATTTGCGATACAAGTTGGCAAGCGAACGGCGGTGAGGTGGGAAGCAAATGAAGAGCCGAGAAGCAGTGGGTGGAATATAAGGGTTTGTGGGGAAGGGGGGGAGAAAGGGGCGAAGGAAGGAGCAGCAGGAAGAAAGAAAGTTCACCGACGCCGCCCGTAATATCTTGGAAACGAATGGGGGTTAAGCGGTATTTCAAAAGTTGAAATACGAGGACTGTGCGCGTTCGCGGAGGCCGGCTAAATTTCCCACGAATGGGAAAAAAGGGCCGCGGCCCCGCTGTAATTTTCCGTTCCCTCTTGCTCCCGCCCTTTGTCGGGCTTTATTTCATCTCTTCCCCTTGTGTCTTCCTATCAGCCGGGGCCGCTCGAAACGCGAGGAGCTTCTTCTTCGTATATCCGGTTGCTCGGCTCGTGCCGAGGTGTCGAGATTCCCCGGCGTCGTTCCCTTTGAATCCTTTTGCACAAATAGAACGAACCGTACGGTTATAAGATGGCGCATCGCTCACGGCGAGCAATTCGAACTCGAGCGTGCTTAGAGCCTTGAATAAACGGCATAACGTCGTAGAGAGCCCGCTCGAAATAGTAAAAACGATGTTACCCGTAATCCACTGGGTCTGTTTAACGAGTCGGCGCCGATTTCTGTCTGGTTGACGACGCTTTAAACATTCGGGTCGTCTTAATGGGTTACTACGCTACTGAATTTCGTCGACAGTGGACGAAATGAAGAAACGATCTTAACAAACTGTTTTACCGATGCAGTAGAGTCTTGATCGAAGCCCAATCCCCGGGTCCGAGCTGTGACATAGATCGTGTAGGGCTGCTATTTTCTCGCGACTAAATTATCTCGTGTGTAGTGTCACTTTAATCAGAAAAACGTCACGAATGAGTTGCTGAGAGTCTCTCAGAGAAATAATTGCAGCTTCTTGACCCCTCTCGCGGGTTATGTCCCCAGTGGAGGGGATAGGCGAACCGACTAAGATCGTGTAGCTCCGTTCGGCTTGGATCAGGACTTTACTGTAGTTGGAAAACGAATGGTTCAAGAAAAGGAAACATTGAACTGGCAAAACGACTGCGCGGCAGGCCAGAGTTTTTCAAAGGACAGCTTTTCGGATCGAGCGATCGATTAAGGGCGCGCGGTGATATTAAAGCAGCAGGCCCGGCGACGGCGGTTCTTTGCGTAAGAAAAGTAATTGCCAGATAGAGAGGATCCGCGGACGAAGGGAAACTTCTCTCGCCTGGGAACTTTGCAGGATTGTTAAACGGAACTTTTGCAAGTGTAAAGAATTCGACGACCGGTAGGCGAAGAGCGGACCGGGGCTGGGCGGGAATCTCGAAAGGGACTCTGGGATAGAGAAAGAGGAGTTCCCTTTCCCTTGGCCCCTTAACCCCCGGCGGACTTTCCGCACCGTCTTTGAAGCGTCGCGGAAGGAGGATAAATGTGCTGGATGTAATGAAATGAAAAGTACCGGGGAAACGGAATCAAAGGAACAGCAAAAAAATGGCCGGTGCTCGACGGGAAAGAAAGAAAGAAATCGTGCTTATTCTGGAATCTGCATGGTATTTTGCGCGTCTCGGAAGAACGACAGAAACAAATGTGGCAGGATGCGGACGCGGCCTGGATCGTTCGGGATCTCGAAGAGCGGACCGCTCTTTCCAGGAAAAGTCAGGGAAACGTATTTGTCGGGAGATGAACGAAGCGGTCAGACGCCGGCTGAACTCGGCTTCGCTTCGAAATAGTGCGCCTCGAATCAAACAATATCAGCCGCATGCTAAATTCACCGTGTCACAATTTTCCTTAACTCATACTAGCTCCAGCAAATACTTCATCCTTGAAAATCAATAGTAAGAGCTTGCATAGGACTCGGAAAAATTAAATCTTGTAAATGACTTCCATAGTCCATTCTCCCTTTTGCGGCCATCTTTTCTCGCAGCTAACGTTTCCGCGACGGGCCCTTCGATTCGTTTAGCTCGAGCGACCGAGCTCGCTTTCATCGACGTCGGCAAAGGAGACGCGAAACGTTATTGCATTCGTTCGCGTTGCCGTGGTCCTTTTGCGCTTGGCTTCTTTCGACGGTCACGCCCATGCTCGAGACCGAGCCCGAGACGTAGACACCGAGGAAAAACAGGAGAGAGCGTCATCGTCAAACTCCTAGACGATCCGGTCTCTCCCGGGCCAAAGAAAGCCTGGATTACGGCCGGCTTTTATTCTCCGGCTGTGTTTTACACGCTTACGTACTTTCGGTGATGAATTTTTTCGCCCGGACTCCCTTTCAACCGACGAATGGGCCTCCGTCGCGGACAAATTGCTCCATCGCGTATGAAAATGAACGGGCTGAAAGTGGCTGGAACCGGAGCTCAGCTCGTTTGTTTCTTCCGTTCTCATCGATCCTTTCCGAACCTCCGCGACGGAACTTACTTTTCCCGTTACCATTTTTCTGTTGCACCTTATCGCTTGGTTTTCACAGGAAAGATTAGTACGTTTCGATCATTGGGAAAACGCGGTAGAATAGGTTCTACGGGGAAGGTTCAGCGGGAAATTCTGTGGGGTTTTACTGCATTTTTGCGTTTGCGTTTTCAAGCTGCTGATCGGGGTGGCAGTGCCGGTGCAACTGTCCGGCAGGACCCTGGTCTACGGCCAGAACGTGCAATTCCAATACAGCCTGCCCGACAACGCGACCTTCTTCACCAATTTCTTCGAGGGGTTGTCGCGACGACGGAGAAACGCCGGTTGGAACGAGAGAGCAGCTGTCTATGATATCCTCGAGAGCGAGCTGGACAGGTGAGAACCTTATTCGATTTGAACCTTCTTATTTGATTTGATGTCGAGTTTAGGGGAAATCGGGGTTCGAGAGATTGAATTTTTAGCTTTAGATCTTGAAAACGATTTTTCGTTTTAACGTCGAATAGACGATAGATGATCTAATTATGCCTGTCGACAAAACGTTTTCAGGAGAGGTGTCGACGGGAAGAGTTGCCTGAAAAGAGACATTTGCGAAGCGGCAGCAACCCCGCTGAAAGACGAGGGTCTAATCGGTGAACTGTTGCATTTGCTGCTCAGGTAAATTGAATCAGTTTTATTCGCCGAGAGGAGGCTAAATCATTCTCGATAATCGCGGAAAATTCGTGTCCAGTCCAGATGACGGGAACGTTTTGGATATGGATCAAGAATATTTGGATGCCACTGCTGCCGGAAGAAGACGCGAGAATTGTTCGAGCATCTATTCTTTGTGCCCTGACGGTCATGGGATTTTGGACCGAATTTCCACCGTTTACGAGCAATTCATTTAAAATCATGCCAAAGTGCGCTTCGCCGTGAATATGATTTCACTCGTAGCAGAGATATTATGTTACTGACAATTCATTGATTATTTATACTATTAACCACATTATTACGATATTCAGAAATTTATAGGGGTGAGTTGTCGAACGCAGCAATACTGGTCGCCTAAATCGTGAATTAATTCGTTATTATTTATTGTATACGATATGTAAAGTCTCCACAGTCTGTTGCCTTTACACGTAATTCGTTGTCGCGCAAACTCTTCGAATTGAATTTAAAAACTCGGGTATAACTTTGACCAATTATGTAACAGACAATATGATTTCTAAGAATGTCTCATGGCAATCAACGGGTTAATTAAGACACGGTACGCTCCAGTTCCGGATCTGATCGTTTCATTGTACACTTGATCGAATTTTTCCTTCATCTTTCTACACCGACCCAGCTGCTCCTTTCATCCCGGTCCGCGTCAGTCTTCCTTCCTGCGGGAATAAATCTTTTTCGTTTCGCGTTGTTAGATGCGCATCAAGTCCTGTCTATTCCAACACTGAGCATGATTTATCGAAAATCGACAGCCGCTTTATATCTGTTAAGGATATGGAGAGGCACAATCGAAAAGTACTATCTAGCCCGTCTAGAACCATTGTTGAACACCGGCGTACCGTCACGTATACGAACATTCGGTAAAACGATTTTCTATAATGTAATTACGACGTGATAACAGTAAAATTCACTTGCGTAACCATATCAGCATTTATCGCATGCCCCATCGATGATACACGTGGCAAGGAACGTGTTAAACAGACATCAGCTGGCGCGTCTGATCATGGCGTGCCTATTCTACTTATAGAATTTTCATAGTCGATTTTTCGGTGACGAGTTCTAGTTCGAAAAAATTATTTTGTGCTTCTGGACTTACTTTTTTCTGGAAAATTATTTTGTATTTAGCTGGTTGGGAAAATGAACGACGAAAGTACTTGAAACAAAGGCGCCTCTCGTCGAGGAGTATACCGGGGAGCTAGTGTTTTATGCAGCGTCGAGATTAAGTTCATAAATACGGTGTTAAGACGTGCCATTAGGCGGGGGCGGATGAGCGGCAAATAATTTCTTATTAAACACACCGGATCGATGTTATTCAGGCCGCGCGAGGCCTACTCGCGACACGATCCGAGCCGAGTCGGTTTAACAGGTCGGCGAAGTCATTCTAATCAATGGTAACTAACTGGGAAGTCACCAATTGCCGGCTGACAGGCTCGGTCCGACTCCCGGGAATTATTCCGTCGCCGATTTCGCGAGAACGGTCTTGTCGCGCGCGCGAGAAGTGCAGCTAAATGCGTTTGCCCAAGTTTAATGAACTGTCTTGTTCGATAAGTACGATCCTAACCGGTTACAATCCGGCCGTTGTCGAAACGGAGGTCCGGTTAGAACAATAAATGATGCTTTCTCGTGACTCTGCGTACTGTGTATATTTCATTAGAATCAGAATCCTTTAGAAAGTTTCTTAACGCTAGAACTAGAAATTTTTTAATATATCTCTTGTTTGGAGTACAAGTTACCATAAAAATCTTATGAAATCTGAGAAAATTCAATCTTGCTGTTATTATAAAGGGATATGTTTAAGTCACGTTTAGGGCTCGGTAATTCTAGTGTCAAGCGAGGCACAATAACCACGGGGATCTGACATTTCTACCTACTGCTGGGCAAAAAACCGAAACACGTGATATTACCATAAATTCTAGTCTTACAGCGGTCCCTTCGTGCCCTTTTTTTCGTTCGACCCTCCCGTCGCTTTTACGACGTACATTTTCGACATGCGTAATGCCCCTCCTAAACTTTTCAAAAAAATCTTGCGTGAGATCAGTGTCGTTCGAACCGTGGTAGAAAGAACATCTCTCTAGAGATTTGTCAACTCGAAACTCGTGGTTGTCAATGTGTGTGCTTTTAATAATCATAGTTCCAATACAAGTGATATTGCAATTACTGTGTGAATTAAACATACGATTAATTTATCGACAAGCAAGCGACAGTGCAAGTCAGGATCGTTGACGTGACATCCCTTAGGTTGTCGTATACATACTATTCACCAGCAGGTATGTGGCAGTTCGTTCACCATTTTTAATCGTTTCTAACACATATAAACCGATCGACCAATTTCGATCAAATATATTTTTTCCCTTATCGTTACAAGCTCAAAGTTCTCAAAAACAATTTCTATTATTTTCGTAATGCAGACTAAACCTTCCAAAATTTACAAGTCTTCCAACAAACTAATTTATCTAGCTTGTCGGAAGAGTTGAAGTCGTTTGGTTCACGTGTAAAAATGTTATTTCGATTTTAATGTGCGTGTGACATAAATCGTGAGACTGCGCGCGAACTCATCGTAAAAGCGTATGAAAATGAATCGTAGCGCGTAACAGGAACGTATGAGGTATCATTCCGCGTACAATTATGTTTCCGAGGAACGTGCGAGCATATTGATAGCAGCAATAATAATAACGCTCCGACGTTACGGTGGGTCAGTTGCGTGTCATTCTGTGGATCGATAGACAAATCACTTCCAGTATGTAGCGACTCGTCTGATACCTCAGACGACGGTGGAGTGTCGGTTGAAAAATGGCTCGGAGGGAGAAAGAGAAAGAGAAACAGGCTGGGAAAGTAAGAAAGGGAGAGGGGAGGAGAGGAGGAGAGAGAGAGAGAGAGGAGAACGCAAGATCGCTTCGTGTTCGAGGCAGTTTAGTAGTTTACCGAGGAGAGTCTCGGTATTCGAGCGAGAGGTACTGGCATGTTCCATATTTCAGACAAAGGAGCATCTGATGCTTTGGACCGAGGAAATTCAGCGTGTCTCGCGTTTTCGACAGAGCCACATCGCAGACAAATTGTAGTCGTTTAGCCAAATTCACTATCCTCGTAACGAAGGTGGAGAACGAGGGCTCTATGTATTAACAAGTGGGAAAGGAGCAGGTGATAGCGCCGAAAACGCGAAAACATAAACGGTTAGCAAGGTGTACAGGGTGTCCCAAAAATTCTGCGCTTACTTGAAAGATCCTGGAAGTCGTTGAGCTCCTGACCTCATTCCTGAGGTCATTGCAAGTGAATTTTCCCTTTGCGAAAACGTTCCACGCCGCTTTGTTACCGAGTTATTTTGTCAATGTTCTACGCGGCTTTGTTAAGGAAAATGTTGTCCCTCCAAAACGCACTTATGCAACCATATCAGCGTTTATCGCGCGTTTCTCACATGTTACACTAACCTGTGTTACGGACACACGTGGCACGGAACGTGTTGAGCAGATGTCAGCTGGTGCGTCTGACCATGGCGGGCTTATTCTACTTCTTACAGATACTATCGGACGGGAACGTTGCGAACTGTCAAAGTTATTCGTTATTCTAGGTTTGCGGTACCGTAAAGAGATTGTCGAGATGCATGAGAAATTATTCCACAAATTTATTTCTTCGGGTATACACTATAAAAATTCTTGTTGCATTTATAAAATAATGTGGAGTAGTAACTGTTTTAGTGATCCCGTAAACCCAGTGTCAAACAAATCCTTCCTCGGACATATTTTGAAAAACGTGAGAACGTAAAACGAAATCGAGAATATTCCAAAAATAGTCCGTTCGTGCTAATTGATAGGACCAAGCGCTCCGCGACCGAAGGAGAACGCTCGAAACGGAAGAAAGAGAAGTGGCAATAGTGGGGTCGAAAGAGTACCGTTATCGATATCCGAAGGCGACGGAGCTCGAACCGATTCGATCTCGTCGGACGAGGACGTTTCTGGCGAGAGACAGTTCGCGCGATCTATAGGCCGCGTTGGTAGCATCGCTGAAGCGAAAGAAAGAAAGAAAGAAAGAGAGAGAGAGAGAGAGGACATCTTGGCCCGGGGCCCGACATCCACTGATTATGCGTCTGTTGTTCTGGAGGATCTTCTGTTTCGGCCTCGTTACCGCGAGCGAGTTGGTGGTCGCGGACAGAGCCAGCCGATCCTTGGCATTCCGGAAGGGCAGCTCCTTTTTCGTGAGTATCCGACTCTCTGCCAAGTGCTTTTAACCCGGCCGGTAATCGAATTACGGTGCACAGATAGCCTGTAGAATTCTGAATCCTGATCGCTATCCGTTGCGTTAGCGCGCGGTTCCTTGTGCCGGGGGAATCACCTTGGCAAACTCGTTCCCTATCGTTGACCTGTCGTTTTCTTGCGAAAATTTTGCGACAGTCCCCCCACTCCCTAAGCCGTCACAAAGGAACTAATCCGTTGAAATCCGTTCGAAATCCGAGAGCGGGCCGAAGACGAACCGGGATCGCTTGAGAAATTTACGAACCGCTTCGGCCCCGGTTTGTGCCGGTGTTATCGTTACCTGTAATATTGATACCTAGGGTAACGCGTTCGGGACGATCGACGAGCCGTCTCGGTTCGATCTAGGAGTTATGGCGGGGGCCAAGTTGCATCACCGAGTGGCCCGGAGCAGCCGCGTTCTCGCCGGAGAGGATCGCCTTTTAAAGCGAAAATACGGGGCAACGATCAGTTTGCATTAGTCGCACTATACACCCCCCGTGTGCCGTCGTACGATGCATAAATTCCCGCGGTGCATGCCGCAGCCGGTCGCGACCCGTGTGCCCCATAAACGGGGCCGACAGCGTAAAGTGTATCGCCGCTCGAGGACGAACATGTAGCCTAATTTCGGCCCCGGGGCCCAACGGAAATTCGTTCTCGAACTATCCTATATCTGTGCGACCCAGAGATTTTTCACTTTTTTCATGTAGTCGTGTAAATCTCCATGCGAGGAGTTCACTGGAAAATTGTTTCGATAATATCTCGTTTTAATGATTAGGTTTAAGAATTTGCTACTCTCTCGATTACTCGATTCACGATACGAAAGGTAGATCCTTTCCATTCGAGGTGACCTTGAAATCCTTGGAACGCCTTCGCGCACGTAAAAAATGTTTGCATCACAATATTTCCCGTTCCGTACGAACTTTTGCGTACATCACTCACTCGTATTATTATTACAAGTAACGGGAATATTCAAGGCGGACAAAGTTATTGCCCCACCCAGTACGTCCTATAGTTTCGAGGGCGGGGTGTGCTATGCAGAACCTAGTTTTCGGAGGGAGTTTGAGTTAGGTAAATTCGTTTCGGTTTATCTTCGGACAAACGCGGATCTGGTTCCGTGACGGCAGACAGGTGCGGTAGATGTAGGAGGACAGGTGAGCCGCGGTCGAACGAGCTTACCTACCGGTTTTCGGGACCGGTCAAACATTGACATTGACTGATTCTTTCGGTGGCGTTGACGTTTCCGGAGGACCGTTTCCATTCCATTGTACTGATCAAACAATCGTCCGAGACGGACGCGAGGGGACAGCGGTTGAAAGATTCAGCGACCGGGCGAAATATAAAGTTGACCCAGGCCGGAGAAAACGGGACGAGAAATTTTCCGGAAAGGCTCGGCCCACGGAGTTTGACGTTCGTGTAATTGTTTACGATTTTCGGGACGACGCGACGGCGACGGGATGCGCCAGATGGGACCTCGGCGTCGCGGCGCATGCCACCGTCGTCGTCCCGACGCCCCGTTATCGGTAGGCTGCACTTTCCCCGACGCAGAACTGAAGAATTACGCGACTACCCGATGATCCAGTGCACTTACCGGGAAGTACACGATCCAGCATCGACGATACGGCCACGATGCAGCCACCGCCTGCATCTGCACCGTACACCCCCTTCCTAATGCACGGGACTGCGGCTGAATTTCAGATCACCTGCGAATCGATACCACCCGCGCACCGTACTGTCATAAAATCTTATTTTCTACCGTACTTTTTTTCTCATAGTTATGCCCCTAGCTATTCTCCAATAGCTGTAACAACGATAAAGTAGAATTTTATTTAAAGAAATTTCGTAACATATACAATACAAAATTCTGTTCTGACTGTATCGCACGGGGTTAAACGTAGCTACGGAAAATTTCGAAAAAACACTGACACCGGGATATTTGTTTACGAGTAAGCAAACTATGCCTGCGGAGTATGTGAAAGAGAACATGAAAAAACTAGAGAGAGCTTTACAAAATAAACACTCGAAACGCCCCCATAGGCCGGAATAATTCAGCTCCCGTCGGCCAAGGAAACAATAGAGCATTTTCCATCGAATTACGCGTACGTTCTAGCTGATACGCTAACGAAGTTCGGAAAGCGAGCACAGTGTCCAGGGAATTTTCCTTAAAACCCTGGACAAAGGGTCGGCCGCGGCACCTCCCCGGCTCGAAATCCCCCAATTACCCTCTTGATTATTCCGCGCACGGGCGTGAAGGATTATTCAATTTACCCGCTCGCATAACCGGGAAACAGGTTTCCGTGCAACCACGAACTCCTGGACGCGCGCACGCTCCCGGAAAGAGAAACGAGGCTGCTCACCGGACCAGGAAAAATCCGTTGAACGGGTTTCGATGCATACGATTCGCGAAAAATATACTCGGGCCCGTCGAAGCAGAATACGCGCGTCCGCAGACTTTGAAAGTCGAGGCCGGAAGCTCGAGCCCCGAAGTGTATCGCGGCGAAACGTCCCCGCGATTCATCATCGTTTCCTTATTCGACAGACCCGGAATGCATTCATACATCCGCCGTCGGGATCCCGGAATCCGTGAAGAAGGTCTCGACGCGATATATTTATTATCCCCCGACTGCTGAATTGGAAATCCCGAAGACTTTTGAAATCTCGAGTCGACGCCCTTATCGCCGACGGATTAACAGCGTCCCTATAACGAGGGTAAACCGGTTTCCAGGATTTTTCCAGGATCTTTCGAGTCGTCTTCAGGTTCTAAAAAATTTCTGTTCCCTATACAAGGACCTATTAACCCTAAGGCTAGGAGGGAAATGTTCCCTTTCGGAGTTAAAATAGCTTCTAGTGCAAAGGGTTAAAAAGTTTTAGATTATAGTTTTGTACATGTCCCAACTGCTTAGCGCATAAAAGTCCCAGAACTATCACCAGATAGGAGAGAAGGGTGTAACCCCGTGATTTTCTCTGACCGGGAACTTTTGGATTATCAGTTCAGGATGAACTTCAAGATCACCCTGTTCCCGTCGTCGACGATCTTCGCCCAGGCGGCCGGCTTCAAGTTGGTTTGGGAGCTTCCGACGGGTACCGTTCGGTCAGGCAGGTCGGTCTCCGACGTTCACGAGGCGGCCGAGCTCGTCTACGAAAGGTAATAAATAGTTTAATATGACCGGTGAATAATGCAGAGGCTGGCCGGAGGTTGGAAATTGCCGCGGCTCGGCCGAGGCAGGAAAGGTTCACAAAAAGATCTGGATTTCTGGCCCGGACGGTTTCCGGCCTCGTCTACGAATTGGCCAATGGCGCAGTGCCGTCCGTTTCCGCAGTCAACTTCTCTGCACTCTCTCGGTCACCCTCTCTCTCTCTCTCTCTCTCTCTCTTTCTCGTTTGCCGCCCCGTGGTCTGGCCTCCATTTCGCTTGGCCAGGTGCGCATCCGATGGGATCTTTTCGGTCCCTACCGAGCGAGACCGAGCCGCCGCCAATGAATCTCTCGCGTCGTTACTTCGCGCGACTTTATTTGCTGAATAAAATACCACCCCGAGCCACGGCCAACCCCCGTATTACTCGACTGACGGTTTCACACGACCAACGTGGCCCTTTCCAGCAACGGATTCGACGGAAGGGCCTGCATGCTGAAGAACGTCTGCGAGGCTATGGAGTACGCCAGCCGGAGGGACGGAGTCATGGCGAAGATATTGAAACTACTCGTGGGGTAAGTGAATCGAACCCTGCGACACAACTGTGAAACTGTAATTCATAGGCAAGTGTATTTCTCATGCATCGTTCGGAGACATTTCAGTTTAGGGGACTCAGTTATTTTTCTTGATCAATTTTCGAGTCGGATCACTGAAAGCTAATCTAGGTTCTGCGTGACAACGGCCCCTTGTACGGCCCTGGCACCTCGCTCAATAATAATTGACGGGTCATACAAATTTCCGATAATGTAGAAAGTATTCGAAGTAGCGAAACATAAAGTTTTTAAATTAGGTTACTTTCCGCGGAAATTGCCAGTGAACAACGTCCCAGTTTTTTGGGTAATTTTTTAGTAAAAAGTTCAATTCTTTGTGAAAATTCCCGGCTATCCTGGCTATGTTGTTTCTCATAAAAATGCGCGTGCATCGTAAAGTAAAGAAGGCACGTGTATTACAGAACGGGAATAAGTTACATTATTGTCAATATTCACAAAGGAGGGTAACACAAAAAGGGGGCCGTTCACGTCGTAAATTTTACGATAGTGCGCTCTCGCTTCAAGTTTAAATGCGCCGCATGCTCTTTATGAAATATGAACAAAATTTGAGAAAGAAAAGTCGTACTTCCTTTGAGCGTCGCGCGCGTTACGGCTTTATTTCTAGACGGCGGATATTCGGGCACACTCGTCATTTCTGAGAAGTCCTGTAAAACGTTTTCCAACCAGAAAAATTCATACGAAATGTACTAATGTTCGGCACTTGTTCAGAAGTTTTCGAAAAATTCTAAAAAGCAACCAGTTGCCAATTCTCCGACTTCCGGTAGGAATTTCCGTTCTCCGTTAAAGAAATAAATTCTGTGAGATTTCAGGATTAATTAGTAGGACAGACAAACGCGTTAATAGCTTAGGTTTCGAATTTTTCCCATTCGAATGATCCAGACTGCAGCTTTGAGACGGGACTGCCTCTGAACGCACGCGTTCCTCTACATGCTAGAGCGAGCAGATGCCATAACGGACGAGATTTTAGAACCAATTAGTTCGTTCTAGCATACCTCGGTGCACGCGGATAGCGAGAAACTATAATCAGGGCCGAAATGGAATCTGTTCTCTCGCAATTAATTATCTCGCGAGTTGCCGGTTTACGTTTACGCGTGGTCTCGCGTGTACAAGAACAATTTCTTAGCGCTAACGTTAACGATAAACAATTCCACCGACCGTCTCCGATTTGCAGATCGTACGCGCACAACGGGTCGTCCGCGGAAGACGAGGAGCCGATTCTATGCGACGTCCACGTCAGAAATTGCCCCCTCGAGCTAATCGGGATCGATAGCTTTATCGAGCAATGAACTTGTGGCGGCTTAACGACTCGTAATGAAGACGGAACACCGAGGGAATTATACAAAGAAATCAAAATAACGTGACCCTAATTGAATCTCCGATTTCTGGCGGCGCGACGCGCTAGAACTATGACTGATCTATTTTCCACGGTTGGCAACCTTTCGACGGAAGACGCTTAACAAATTAAATATAGTCCTGTCGGAGAATTCGAGTAGATTAAAACGATGTGAAATCTCGCAATGCGTGCTATCCGTTTTCTTTTCTCCGCGCAGACTTCTGGCGCGGCTTGGTTGCCCTGAGCGTCGTTGGAGCCGGGCTCGTGCCCCACAGGGCAATCCGCGTCCACGCCTCGTCCGGAATGGTGGACAGATGGCATGAGCTTGGCGTCGCGGCGGCTGCGCGTTATCCTCCAGATTTTCGAGCAACGCGGACGACACCCTGGTCACATTCCGCGACGGAACGGTTATAATTGCATCCACGGCGGCGGCTACGCGTTAACGAAAAGCATTAATTTAGAATGTACCGCGGTTTTCTTGCGAGACAAGCGTGTGCAGGCGGCGAGCGCTCGCGCGCGCGCGCGCAACTCCCATATGCAATTAACAGACGCTCGTTCCACCGCTATGGGCTGCGAAATGAGGAAATAAGTGTCGCCCGGTGAAAAAGAGCTCCGACCCCGCCTCTCCTTCCCCCGTCTCTCTGTCTCTTGCCAAGGTTTTTTTTTCTCCCCGGGTCGTCTCTCTATCCCGACCCGATTTTTCCCGGAACGGTTGCGTTCTACCGGGGCGAAGACAGTATGAATTAATATAAGCGCGCATTTAAATGTACAATGAGGAAGGCTCTGTCGTCCGCGCGCGTTGCGTTACGTTTGTCCAGTACGCCACTGCTGTCGCCTCCCTATCCACCCCCAACCCCTCGTCCCGTGGACGTTCATTTATTTTGCAGTTTCATTCGTGACCCGTATTCCGTGCCGGCACCGCGCGACCCTTTCGAGGAACGAGATTCCCGGGAACAGTTAGATCAACCTGTCCCGAGGATCGCGCCGAACTACGACGGTTTTAAAGGATGCGTTTCGCAACACACGACGTGTTAACACCGACCACTTTTTGTCTAGATCGAACCTCGTCGAGCTGTGTGCTTGGCTATTGTCGATTATTATTAGCAGTCTTTTGCACTCGTGAATAACCAGTCTGCCCCACCGCGAGACGCCCTAGAAACCGTGAGTCGTCTAACACCGCGATTGGTCGGGCTTGATTGAATAAAGGATTGCGATTCCTTGGGATCGCGCGTTCTGCCGCGATCCTCGTGACTAATTGATGGCAATCAGACATGTACATGGCGAAGTCAGACGATCCGGTTTGACCGGCGATTAAAAGGGGGACGACGAACGGTCGTGTTTAGTCGGTGACCAATTTTTCTGTCTCGCTGTTAAATAGTTTATCGCTTGGCCGGTCCTTTATTCGGTAAATTGTTAAACAGTCCCGGGCTCGTGCAAACACGTCAGCGGATTTTGGCTAATCACCAAAGTGGGCGTCCGCTGATCGGACAATCGCTCCGGCGTTCGGAATCATTTCTACGGAGAAAAAGTTCATCGATTCCAGGTCGTTTCCAAGAGGGAGGCCCCGCGTACCAGAATCATCAACCTTCCGATTTTCCAGATTTCGCCCGCCGGGACCCTTAAACCCTGTTCAAGGACCGTTTATGCTGTCGACGAAAAGTGCCCTTCGAAACCGCTTAAATTCCATGCTTCAAAATTTTGATAAAGTGCTTTCTACTCGAGGTATTGAATTAAATTTATTTTCCACAAAGATTCGCAGTCCGATAGCGACGATGCAGGTGTTCCGTAGTGAAGAAAGCAGCAGAGCGTCGTCTCGGTCAACAAGAACGAGAGGGGCTGGCAGACGGGTTTTGTTTGTCAAAGAAATTCTCGAGATGATCCTGTCTGGCTGGCAATTAGAGCCATGCAACAACGCGACCAGCCTCGTTTCTGTTACCACAGCCCCCCAAAACTATTCCTCGTTCATCGTTCATGGTGGCTTAGTGTGCGACGCATTCCAGCCGTGTTCGAATCACTCTTGATTCATCGGTGACGAAATCAATTTCTCTCTCTCTCTCTCTCTCTCTCTCTCTCTCTTTCTCTCTCTTGCAAGAGGCAGGTGGCGAATCAGATCCGTGACACACAGGTACACGGGGAAAACGCATGAGATCGGAAACTCCCTAATCCTTGGGCGAAGGGATGCCGGACGTACGACTTCTGTCCCTCGTTCTCGCGTGCTTCGATTTCCTGATGATCTACGCGAGCGAGATCGACGCGCCGCCGAGGACACTATCCCGACCAAAGAGGTACTTGATTTTCCCGGAGGGCAGCAACCTGCAGGTAACAGCCACACACCGGCCCACTTTTTCCAATTACTTTCACGTGTTCCTTTTCTTCGTTGTATCTCCGTCCTCTAGACAATTTTATTCTCTCTCGTTTTCTGAGAATTGTAACTTGAAAAGTTCAAGTGCACCGTGAAATAAATCGCATTGCCAACGGGTTCATTTCGGCCGAAGAGAATCAATTTCCATTTCGAGCCAGTTCGTTGTCGTCCGTGGGTGGAACATTTTCATTTCGCGCATAAATATCCGCACTCCGGTGATCGCGTTAAGCGCGGCTGCGGGCGGACGCTGTGTTTAATAAAACGAGCGATGCGTGTTAATCCAACCGACTTATTGCTTCCGCGAATCCTCTGTCCCGCGATTAATTCGAGGATCGGACGCCGCCAACGACAGGATAGCTCGGAACCGGGATGAAACCGTACATTTTATTCGGACACGATTGATCGAACAGGAATGTGTATCGAACGTTTTCTGTCCATACCAGCTGGTGTTTTGCCTGACGCTCGGAACGTACGCCAGAGAGAACGAGGTGGTGATGGGTACAACGGCCGCTTTGGCCTGGGAGCTGCCGAGCAAAGTCGACAACAAAATATCGGAATTGCTTCATCGCAGGAGCAGGAGCGTCCTGTACCCGAAAATAGAAGCTCTGCTGCAGTCGTAAGTGAATCGCTTCTCCGCGAACACACACTCTGCCGCCGCAATCTTATCCCGTCGCCGCACACTACACCGCCTCTATGAAATACGTGGAAATCATTCCAACATTTTCTGACACTTAATCGAGATCAGCTGAAAAGGACACGGACGTGCTCCAAAAGCAATCGACGCTTGCAGCTCGAACAGTGAAAAAGCAAAAGTATTATAACACAGTCGGGGACAAAATTAAGTGGATTTAACGACGATCAAAATCGTGACCCTTACCTTTTTTCTTCACAATTCCGACCCAGTAATTTTTAATCGTTCGGTAGTACCCTTCTGACGTCTCAAAAAAGAACTCGAGTCACTCGGTCCAACTTTCAAAAATACAGCCGGTTCAAAATATTATTTAAACCACATTCAATATAGTTTACATCAGTATGGACAGTATAACACAGTAAAGTGAGAGAATGATTAATTGAGTTAAGAAGAAAATAGAAAGTTTACGAAACAGGTTCACGCGTCTCGCATATCATTGACTTCCACTACTCGAATCGCTGTATCAGGCCAGTGGAAAAGTCTCCTCGCATCTTTTGCAGTGGATAAGGGCGAAATTTCAATTGGATAAATTAAAGTTAATAGAACTGTTACGTTCGAGAATTTTCTGGCCGCTAGCGCGAGTAGATTTTCGTTGTTCCCACTGTGAAAAAAAAGTGGCTGGTCTTTCTCTTAATAAGACGGAGTCTCTCTTTGTACGTTAAAGAGAAATAAGAGAACTTTTTATCCAACCTGATACCGCTGTAAGTACGCAGTTTACATAACATTGCAGCAGAGTGTGTGCTGCACCCGAAAGTTACTTTAACACCTGATACAAGGACCGAAACTGTGACGTGCAGTTTATTTTGCCGGCGGAGATTTAAGCTCACAAAGCGAAACTATTTTCGTGTGTGTGTGTGTGTGTGTAGTAATAACACAGCGTGTAATAACGAAGGCAATTTTCTGTTAAACATCTAAAAAGTAGAGCGGTAAATTAATACAATAATGTTAAAAGCTTACGCGTGATTTTCGTAAAGATCGTGTCAGTTTATCCTTTATACAAAAATCACACAGTATCGCGGAGAGTATCATTTAAAGGGTCGGCGGTGAACTTGAAACGAAGCATCACCGGGGCGACCTTTTCTCTGGCGTGTTTTCCTTATTCGCGGCTCGCAAATTACGTAGGAAATGGAGTGTCAAACCGCAAAGAAGACGCAAGAATTTCAATTTCTTTTCTTCCATTGTTCCCGCTTACCAACGCTTTTTGTTTTCGCCGGATCTCAACCCCCTCCCCGCCCGCCCCTCTCTCTCTCTCGACGCCGCGAAAGCTCGCTTTCATTCGGTTCCGAGGCGTGGTGTAACATGCAAATGGACCCCTTTCTGCCCCCCATCCTCGCCGGCACATGCAAATGCGGGTCAGGCGCAGGAATTTTCATGCGAAACGTGTGAGAATAACGAAACAGGAAGACGCCGGGTTCGATTCCGCCGCATTATACCGGGTGACGCGACAGGAAATATTACACGAACGGAGCACGCACCCCCTGACATGCGCCAATGACGGATTCTGAAGGTAATTGCAAGCACGCCGGCTCCGTCGAATCGAAATCTAATTCCCGCGCACCGAGATGCAATACCTTCGGCATTTTTCAACGGTAGAACCCCCGTCCCACCCCTCCACCCTCGAACCACCCTTGCACACGAAGTTTCCCTCTTTCTTCGGGGGGCCTCGCGCCGCGATTCGTATTTCCGGCCACGAATCGAACCGCGTTAGGTATTACCCATACGAAAACCGGAAAGGATATTCAATAAACACCCAGAGAGAGAGAGAGAGTTACTCGGTAACTTAGCATGATCTCGCCGGCGCCGCGCATTGTGGCGTTTCTGGAATGAGTCGATCACTTTCGACAAGTTTAATGTTTCCTTCGTCGAAAAGAAAAAGAATGGTGGATCTTGTTGAAGCATGAATACGAGAGCAACGAAAGTCCAATAGCAAAAAGTTATCGAAATTTCACGGCGAAACAGCGCGCCAACCAAGTTAGGTGATACGAGCAGTAAAAAAGTTTTAATCTGTAAAATTTCCGAGAAATATCCATCTGCAGCTTTCCGTCCGCTTTTTTACTACGAAAGCGTTTAAAAAATGAAATAGAAAGAAAACTTTTCAAGAGTAATGTAAATAAAAGCTTCATCCTGTACAGTGGACCCCGGGGTGGATTGACGTCCACATGTTTTTTTTT
>CM052121.1:6337052-6396630 GCA_028454245.1 Halictus quadricinctus | reverse complement strand
ATGGTCTTTCTTCGAAAGATATGGTCGTCGCACCTACGATCGCGCTGTAATTCATGGTGTAACGACCACGGGAAATCTTTGGCGGGCGGAGAAGGGTTGACAGGAGCGCGGAAATTTATAGTCTCCGCTAAAAAATCCGTTTTTACAACGGGGAACGTTCCAATTATATTTTCGGCCGGCCGACGACGACGGTCGTAAAACTTCACGACCCCCCTCGGGAACGGAATCGATGATGCCACATCATTCCAACTGCTTGGCTCGCGCAGGACGATGATCTCTTCCGTTTGTTTTCTTCTCTTCATTGCCATGATTTTTCGTTTTTCGTCGAGCGAGCCGTGGATATCGAACGGCCGAAAACCATGATCCCGAGTTCCCCGAAAATTAATGGCCTTTCAAACCGTGTTGTTCTATTAAAGCCTCCGAGCAAGCTTTTAAGTGGAGTTCCGGGTTCCCCGATTTTATGAAAGTTTCGACCTGGCCGCGATTTTTTGCGAAATTAGATCTGCGAACGATGCGCGTCTGATATAGATTAATCTTTCGTTGAGTGCTATCCTATCCTAACTCCGTGATAAATGTGCGGAACCGTCCTCGGAAACGTTCTCGAGACGAACATTGCCGCGCGAGGGTTATACTCGATCGCTATACACAGGGTGTACAAACCAATTTAAGACCAAAATCGAAAACAAGAATTTTCTTTCGCAAGCCCTGTTTCCTGAGCGACCGTTTTACATTACTTTACAAATATAACAAGCGTGTCTATCCAAATTGTTACTGGTTTTCTTAAATAATATCTACCCGAAGGAAATAAATTTTTTAAATAATTCCTCACGGAATTAACGCAACAGCGTGTTAATTTCTGTCGAAGCTAATGAGGAAGATCATGGTCGTCACGTTGCAGCGCGCGCGCAGCGTATCGAGGAGTTTCTCGGAGCCGCGAACAGAATCTCATGCAATTCGCACTTGTCCGCGGTTTAACGACTAATTGAAGCGGGAGTTTAACGATCCGGCCGTAAAACTGCTCGCTAAACGATGCGAAACACTCTAACCACCCGTTACCTGTCGTTATGTCATCCAAACGTTTCGAGTCACTTAACGTCTTGTCGCCGAGCAAACAGCTTCGATAAATCCCGCACGGTTGACCGAAGCGATTCAGTGGGACTTAACGGGATGCCGGCCGTCAAACTTCTGTGTCTGTTTTGGGCCTTGCGCGTCTCCTGCGCCGATCGGATCAACGGAACGATGGATCATCGATCGAAAAGACAGTTCGAGGCGAAGTACCTGATCTTTCCTCAAGGTAGCAACGTCCAAGTGAGTTCGAACTTCCCGGGGCGAAAGTCTTCTACCGTTTGCTTTGCTAATCGACGCGCAAAATACTTGTTTATAACGTCAACCTCCGCGCCGGCAACACTCTCGCCTCGAAACTTCCTGACCCAGCGGGATCTCAGGATGATCCGCTCTTTAGGGAGGAGGAGTTCACCTATTTTCGAAATTCGCGAGACGTTGTTTCAGCCTGACAGTTTCGGTTCGCGTCACTTTTCAACCAGTGAGTTCTCCTCGCCTTCGAACTTTTCTCTCTGACCGCGCAGTTGTCGTTTTTATTCCATCCCGAAAAAGCTGAATCGATTTTGTATATTGTTATTTCAGAAACGCTTATGGAATATTAATGAAAGTTTCCTTAGCCGAGAGTAATGATTTTCTTAAGAAATGACAGTATTAGGCAACTTTAGCCTATTTTTAGGGAACTCCGCGGGGCGCATGTGTTCAATTAGCGAAGGGGGAAAGGGGTAGGGGGTAACCCTTGCGATTTTTTATCGTGAAGCTGCAAGACTTTCTACTGGCACACTTTTGTCCATGTTTTGATAAAGTTCGAGCCCCCGGGTAAATTATTGCGTGACAGCTTAAATTTTAGCTTAAATTTGTAAAATTGTGGGATCGGTTCGGAAGATTATAGGTGGCCCTAATTTTTGGCCAAGTAGCGTAGTCACCCGTGGGAGAAACGAATGAGGATGGACGGCGCACGCGCGACCCTGTCTCCGAGGCGTTTTCTACGAGCAGAAGTTGGCGAAACTTGCGCTGTAAACGATGGCTTAATAATTTCTAATAGCCCCGGCCCTGGGCCAAAGCAGTCGGCTCATTCCGCGCCAGGGCACTTGTTCGTCATTGAAAACGCTCGCATGCAAAATGTAAGCGTTAAAAGGAGCCCGTGTCGTTGCGCGACGGGCCTCGTTAATTCGGCGATGCTAATTATTTAATGCCCTGGATCGTCGGGGGCGCGTACACACGATGCCCGAATACCCTGTGTTTTCCAATTAGTCGGCGCTCGAGCGACAGAAAATCGAGAATGGCGCTCGCCGCGGCGCGAAGTAAATTCGTTAATGGATCGTTGGGACGCGTGCAGAAAACGGCGTGATTCCGTCAATTAATTTTCACAGCGTGTTCTCTCGCACGTTGCGTGATCGAGTGCCGGATCAGCGATCGATTCTTCTTCTCGAGGCGCCAGCCGTACAAATTAATTCGACAACGTATCCGACCTGTGGTAACCGAGGACGACAAGTGTACACTTCAGTCGAGCTCCATTTCATTTTCGGTTCGTTTCCTGTTCCATTTTCTGGTTAAAAATATATTTCCCGATTAAATGCGTCGAATTTACATACTTCGAACGCGTCGTTTTTGTCTCGAAAATTCGTTCTGTGTTCACAAAATTATTATAGATTTCCACAAGGTATTAAACTGTAAGGAAACACCAAAACAAAAAAGCAATTCTCCGAGAACCAAAGGTTTGCTCCTCGAGTCAGTCTCAATTCATAATAAACAGTCGTTCTATGGCTGATGGTGTTGGTTCTTAGCTCTCCATTTAAGAAAGAAAACCTGCAGCAAAAGTAGTCCATTAAGCGGAGTCAACAGGGAAACGTCAAAGAAGAGGAGCAATTACTCCCTGTTTAAAACGCTATCTTCGGGAAACTGTTTAACCTTAAATTCCCCGAAGAACCCGTTAACGTTTAATCAAATGATATCAATTTTCCCGTTTCCGAGGTTGTGTCGGGTAAATAGAAAAATTTTTCGATATCCGAGTTTTCGGAGGAACGTCCGAGGTTTGTACGACCCTCGAACGACAATTGTTTCTTTTTCTTTTCGGGATTGCGTCGCACGGTTCAGCTGGTGTATTGCCTGACAATAAGCACATACGCGAAACCCTCGGGATTCTTCACCGTCGGGATCACCGCAGGCCAGGCGTGGGAGCTGCCCAGCGAGAGTATGCTATCGCGATATCCCTCGGACGTGTATCATCGTCGAAGCAGAAGGGAACTTTATCGCAAAATGGAGCTGCTGCTGGAAACGTGAGTAACCGATCAATCCGTGGCCGCCGGTGGAGTGGGGATTAAAGCGATTGTGGCATTAAGGCGAAGCTTTTATCATGGAGGCAGGGCTCGAGGAAAAACCGGGACAAAGTATAGTTCTTTCCTTCCCGGAAATCCACTACCGTCCCGGGCCCCCTGCATCTCGTTTCCTCTCCCGGCAAACTTGGCAAAAATCGCGTTCATTCCGGCAATTTATTAGTTGCTAAATGTCGCGTCGTCATTGACTATCTAGAAGCTTGTAAGTTCTCCAAATACTCGGCTGTGACATAGATCGCGTAGAGCTAGTATATATTCGTACGAGTAATATCGAATAAGTTTCTGAAAATTCTCGCACCCTGTGAACACATCTAAATCATCCCCTTTTGTGGGCAACAGCAACTATAAAGATTGAACAAGTTTCCGAAGATTGTTGTACGCCACGAACACAGAAAAATCCGGTCCAAGGATAGTTGGTACAAGTAAACAGACCGGGGCTGGAAACTTTAGCCGAAGCAGACAGGGGGTGGGGGAGAGGGAAAGAGAGAGTATCGTCTCGCCAGGGAAGAAAGTCTTGGTCGAGTGCAGTTCGAGTAGGTTTCGCGTCATTGTTCCCCCGGCGAAGAGTCTCTTGATTTTCGGGGGTGAACGAAGGGGGCGCAGAACATCCTGTCGATTTCGAATGTTAGTCGTGTGTCGGCGCGACGAGACGCGACGCGACGCGGCCGACCACTTGTCCGATTCGCGTCGCGAGTAATCGTCGAAAACTAGAATGTCAAGTCTCGGCACAGGGTTAAGTGGCCGGCTCTCGAAGCCGATCCCCGGGCCCTTCTCCTTTCTCGAGGGTGCAGAAACGTTGACCTCGTCTCGAAACGAAAGGCGATCGCGAAACGCCGCCGCCCGATAGAACGTTTTACCCCTCGTCTTTCAACGTTCGAACCGGTTCCGGCTGCTCTTCGCCGGCTTGGAAAAGCTGACGGACTAAACAAAGCCCGGTCGAGCTTTCATCGGAACGTTCCTCTGCGAGCCGACCACCGTCGCTGAAAGGGCCGCAGCTTTTCACGGATTGGGCGCCGATTGTGCGCTCCGAATCGAGTTAACGATAAAGCAGCCGGCCGCCCCTTTTCGCTCGGCTGTTTCGAGTGTTGCCGGGAGATTTCGCGCGAGAAGATCTCTCCTGTCTTCGCTGAATTCCGACGACGATAATCGACGCCGCACTATGTGTGTTCGAGCTTGACTCGACGGGACCCTGTCACGTCTCCCGGAACGAGAAGATTCTGGGACCAGTCGATTCAGAACATTTTTCCACTGAACGGTAAGTTGACGTTATGCGATTCTACCCACGTATTTAATTACGGTTTTGCAATGAGAACGGTCTTTGCTCGTCGACTATCTGTCAATTTATAAAATCGAAGTACTCGTTTACTTTCCGTCATATGTTGGGAAAGTATAAATTTTTGCGGGTTAAAATTGTATTTGCAAACGCGAAAGTTGTCGGAGAGTTGCTAAATAACTTTCTTGCTACGAATACCACCGCGGACATTCACGTTTGAAATGAAGTTGTAATTAAACATGGAAATGAGTAAAATAGTTTGCTTACCTTTATGAGGTTCAGAAGAAGTTCTTTCACGTCCATGAAGATATACGTGCTCCGATGAGAAGGATTTATTTTTTCAAAATTAGCAATCCGTATATAGATGAGATATTTATGGTTAGCGTTAGGAATTGTAATATTTTATTGCTAATACGAACTGCTAATACGTTTTCGTCTTACAGTTCGCGAGTTGTATAGCCAGTGTAGCTGCTTCCTCTTAAAGAAAAAGACTGCCAGTAGTCTTCGTGTAAAACACATCAAGATCGATCCACAGAAAGAGAAGAAATACTCGTCGTCAACGCTACACATAGGTGCAATCGCTATTTTGTATATACACACTTTAACGTTGTAATTTACTTGATGAGAAATAAAGAATATTAGTTACAACAGTGAATGTGTTCTTCTTCCTATACCCTCGACATGAACGAAAATTCCATGCCACCTCCATTCCTATCATGTTCTCCTAGTAGAAATCCGAAAGTAGCGAAAATTCCGAAAATCGAATTAAGTATTAGGAGAAGTTGTGGAAAGAAAATTTTGGAAAATTTTCGACCGTCTGACTTGACGTTGACTTGTACTACTGAATTTTGTGCCACCTCCTTCGATATCATGTTCTCCTAATACAAAGTTAAATTTTCCGAAAAATTTGGAAAATTTTCGAAAAATCGATTTTTGTATTAGGAGAACATGATATCGAAGGAGGTATCCGAAATTCAGTAGTACAAGTCAACGACAAGCCAGACGCTCGAAAATTTCGAAAATTCAGTGGTACAAGTCAACGACAGGCCAGACGGTCGAAATTTTCGGAAAATTTTCGAAAATTTAACTTTGTATTAGGAGAACATGATATCGAAGGAGGTATCCGAATTTCAGTAGTACAAGTCAACGTCAAGTCAGACGCTCGAAAATTTCGAAAATTCAGTAGTACAAGTCAACGACAGGCCAGACGGTCGAAATTTTCGGAAAATTTTCGAAAATTTTAACTTTGTATTAGGAGAACATGATATCGAAGGAGGTATCCGAATTTCAGTAGTACAAGTCAACGTCAAGTCAGACGCTCGAAAATTTCCCAAAATCTTTCCAAAACTTCTAATACAAAGTTTGATTTTCGGAATTTTCGCTATTTTCGTATTTCTACTAGGAGAACATGATAAGAAAGGAGGTGGCACGGAATTCAGTAGTATAACTGAACGAAAAGTCGGACGTTCGGGAAATATTGAAGGTTTAATAATTATATACACAGAATACACATTTTCATTACATTTTCTTTATTAATTCATTGTTAATTTTTACATAAAATGATTGTGTTACTTAAAACTGACATTTATTCTTAAATGCCGTAAACTCGGAAATTTTCAAACACTCTGCGAAGTGTAATTTTCACGATTGAATACACCATAGACGTGAAAAGACTTTCCTTATTACTACAACCGTCAAAAATAGTTATACCTCTATCCTAAGCTCCAACCAGGACTAGAAGAAGCATCTGAAGTTTTGCAACATCCTTTACCGGAGAACGTTAGATCGTGCGAGAAGCGCATCCGAGACTTGTTCGAGTATTGGCAAAGGAGAGAGACTTTTGTCGATGCCCGAAGGGCTGCATTACTCGAATGCATTACTCGAAAGTAGGCATTATCGATCGATTAAAACCCATTCTGCGAGCATGCGAGCCGAGAGCGTACGCTGTAGCGCGAACGTTGCATACTGCTTGCATAAATATCGTCGATTACCCCGAATATCGGTGTCACCATTTCCCAAATTGTTCCATTGAACTTCCTCGCCGATAAACGACAGTCAAGCCTCACTTTTACATTTACTTTCAACGTCGAAATGAATCCTGCATCCTACCTTAACTGCACGCGCTGCATTCGACGTAGTTATTTCTCCGCGTTAATAGTCTCCCATTGTTCCCCGTCCACGGCTTCTTAACTAGATGCAGGAGTACTTGCAAACTGCTTTAACTTTTGACAGGGGACTCGTGAGATGCGACATCGATTGCTTCCATTTTAATGGCAGACTTTACGGACACGTGACGCTTACGCAAGACGTCTTACCGGCTAAGGATTTCTACGGATTATAGATCAGGATCGTGGTAATTTTCAAGGGTGGCACACGACGTCAAGGGAAACAGACATGGCGTTGATAGGATCGTCGAAGAAGTTTCTAGACGCAGAGAACCGCAACGGAATACTGTGTAGACTCGTGCGCTGGTTCGTGCACTGAAAAGATAAATTAAAAGCGATGTAAATCATTCGTTACGACGGCTACTAGAATTATGGAAAAATATTCTATAAGCATCTGGTTCATCCAATAATTGAAACTACAAAATGATAGAAGTTTTACTTATTGTTCTTGTGAAATATTTTTAATAATCTTGATCATTTAATTATATTCTGCAATAATTTCTTGCAATTTTGTCCAAGTGACATTCTGTTATTCTCGTTTCAATTGAAAATTATTAATTTTCATGAGTTGGAAATAGCACAACAACATTTTCGATACTTTAAATATATTTTTACTGTGCACGATCTGTTCGTTCGTGTTATAAACGCATGAAATAAAATTTTGGGAAGACGTTTCCAAGGTGTTATGTATTCTACGAATGGGTATATCGCCTTAACACAGAGATAGCATAGAACACGCCGCGGAAATTGCTTGCGTAACACGGAATGCATGCAGAATACACGAGTCTTCATGCATTTGTGACACTTACAAACGTGTACAATGGAATAAGACATCCGTGTTAACAAATACGAATAACATTTCTATTTCTCGGAAAATAGAATACTCTATTCCTTGGAAATAAAAACTCTCGAAAGCTTTTATAGTCTGTTAACTGTTTCACGAATCGCGCCTACTCATTTTCGTCATTAATGCATAACACCCAGCGATAACAATAGCTAATATTTTACTATACACAAAGTACACATACCTTTCGCTTCGAACACTTCATTCTCAGGGTCAGTTTTGTTCTGCAGACGAACGTTCGGCTGGTTGTAAGGCACATCTCGACAAGCGTACCGAATAAAGGGCAGGTGTCTCTTTTCGTGAAGCGAAGGAGAAGGTTATCGACCGCGAGAAAGAACGAGACGGTGTAAGTAGAATAGCTGAGGCTAACCAGACACAGTCGGGTTAAACCGTGTAATGCCCGAAAAGGAACCTGGAAGCAGAAAGAAAAAGAGAGCATGAGGAGGTAAACAGTAAAGACGGGAATCATCAGCTGGCTAAGGTAGAACAACGTGTACACAAACAGGAGTGTAACAGTTTTGGCAACAACAGAAAAAGAAGAAAGAAATTTTTTTCCAGATAGGAAAGTTTCCGAAATATCGAGAGAATATATTTTCCATCCCCCAGATAACAATTGCACCGTGAGGATAATTTCCAAAAAAGACATTACCATTAAAATTAGCCGGTTACACTCTGACGCAGTTTCTCATCAGTGCGCTCGCCTGTTGTACTAACAGAAGTCAATTTCGCACAGTCCGAAGAAGATGGATGTCATCCGTAAACGCGTTTCCTTCTCTGGCCCTCGCTCTTAACACGATTTCAAGATTGCGTCGTGGATTTCCGGGGGGCCGCGATGAAACACGGCAACTGCATTATTCCGATCCTAATAGCAAAGCATAGTACTCTATAATTGCCAGTGTTTGCTTCGGAGGTGAAGCGGCGAGGGTTGGGGCGGGGTTAGCTGGAAAGGGCGGAGAGGATCCCTGTAAACCTTCGCCGGTTTACACCGAACCGCTTCGTACTCACCGGTATCAACGCTCGACGGTATTATCGCAAACTTAATGAATAGACCACCGCCTCACGGACAGCCGCCTGACGACGATAACGAGCACGATAGTGATAAACGATCGCACTCGGTCTCCCGGGGAACATCAGCCGACCGTGACACGCCGAATTTGATGAAACGCCCCCACCCGCACGGCTGCGGTTTCGAAAACTATTTGACGCGTGATTTTCTAGAATATTTTAGCCGCCTTCGTTTCCGCTAAGGGATCGAAACTACCCGTCACCCCGTCGTACCTCGATCATTTTTCTTCGCACTGTAACATTCTGACATTCTCCTCCGAGCCAGACGTTCCAGCCAATTTACAGCTAAGCTTCGCCTTGGCAACCCTGAAATTTTGTACTTTTTAATATATAATACTGTAGATCTTGACGAGAAAATGGCAAAAATTGAAATTTCAAAGCGAGGAATACACTGGGTCCAAAGTTATGTACTGTTATCGAGCACAGTAACTAAAATATAGAGAATCGTATACGGGATCTCGAAGAGAAGGTATAGTGCAAGCTGGTTGCCATGGTGAAGTTAAGCCCTCTTTAGTATAGTAATTATAATATATATAGTGCTGTCAATTCTACGAAATCGAATAAATTTCTGCAGAATTATACATGCCCCTCTGATCGACGTACTCTGTTGCGCAGACAGGGCAAAGATGGAAGGGCTTGCGTCCTCGGGGCAATCTGCAGGGCCGCGAGGCGGAATCGAATGAGAACAGACAAAGGAACCTTCTTCGAGGAGATTATGCGTGTCGTGTTCTCGTAAGTATCTTACGGTTGACTGATTACTCCTCCCGGTTCGAGAGGTGATGCGGACGTAAGAGGGTCTAACAATAAGTCAGTCTGACCCTGCGAAGAAATCCTCTTCTTATCGGGTTGGTTATTACACGTTCGTTATTACATAGCAAACGATGAATCTCCAATGTTTTCAAACAGTTAAAAATATAAAGAAGCTCCTATCTATTTCCCGCAATCGATGCAACGTTGATTTTGCATAAAAAGATCCGCAGTTTATTTCATTACTATTTGATTTAGAGGGAACGCAATTTTTCGAAGAATCAAGTACTTATCGGAGCTCTCGGTCGCGTGAACGATGACTGGCAGAATGATTTGTCGGAGGAAAATTGAAGAGAAAACGACGTCGCCAACGGAAGGTGCTGATTAATCAAACGTCCCGCGTGCACGTGGGAATGCAATCGAACTGGAACAGTCGTTGAATGTCTAATCGATTATTAGCAAAGAGATTGATCAAGGCCGACGTCAAGCAGCCCGAAAATTGAATAGGGGAACGGAGAATAAGGGAGTTTCATACCCGGAACGGGAGAAAAAAGTTCGATAAACCTTCGCGTAATCCTTCGGGATAAAATTGTTCGTTTTTGTCGAGAAATTGCCATACACTTTCAGGTAGAAATTTTGCGAGTTCCATTGAGAAATTTCAAAACATACTAATGAATAGACTGCGGATCCTTGTGCAGTTTTTCTATGAAACGTAAAATCACATTCCTTCTAGAAATAAATAAACCAAGTTTCGTTTCACCGGAGAAAGTTTGTTTTGTTCGTTTAAAAGAAATTATGCCAGACAACTCTGTCACGGAACTAGCCGCTGAATTCTAGCTGAATCGGTCCACCAGTTCCCCGAGAAATATAGATCGCCGTTTACGCAAACACCGTATCGCGAAAAACGAGTTAAAAGTTTTAAACCCTGCTGTAGGCACCGCTGGTGTAGGTGTCTATTGCAGGCCACAACTTCGTTAATTTTATGGATTATCAAATGAAAGTTTTCGGGGCATGTAGTTTAAAGTTAACACGGCCGAGCTAAAATATTTTTCGAAAATCCGTGGAAAAACGTTCTCCCAAAGTATTTTATTACGTCAATGTCACTCCGACTATATTTTCATATCGCTTTAATCTCCAATTAAATTAATAACCTTGCTGCGAGCTACGAACGATTACAAACGGTGAAAATCACTAAAAATCATATTGTTTAAATCTCCGTTACGCGACGGAAAAATTGTAAAAATCAGCTGTTACCGTTTTTTCAAATGTTTTCCATCGATTGCGAGAAACACAGGTCGAATCGAGATTCCTTTCTCTTTTAAATCATTAAAAATTAATTTTCTAATTTCCCATTTCCGGGAGATTGAAAGTGTTAATGAAACCAGTCAGCATAGAAATCCCAAGCTGGCGTCGGCCTACGGAGACGCGTGAATTTTCTGCTGCGGAGGAGGGGGTGGAGGCAGGGGGGGGATCGTCGACGAATACAGCTGTCATCAAAGTGTCGTCTCGTCGGTGCAACTCCGAGTCATTCCCAGGATTCTTCGGCGGCTCGTGGCCGGGTTACACTTTCCCGATAACGCGTTGAATTTATTCATGACATCCGGCCGTGACGCTTAACGTTCCCCCGGCTTTAGCAGATTCGCGAGAAGTTCGTAGACCGCGTCCGAGCGCGGCTCGCGGAATATCCTTCGACAACTTCTCGTTCCGCTTTTAATAACCGTTCCGGAAAGTTTCGGGCGCGCGAAGAACCGTGACACGCTGCTGGAATGGGGGGTACGGAGGGTAGGGGTTGCCGGTGAATCGCAAAGGAAGAAGGGGGAGGCCATTGTTGGACGTCAGGGAGCAAGTTCGAACACGGGTTGCCTTTCGATAATTAATAATGCCGATGAAATGCTGCGCGTTCGACCCGGCTGAATATTTTTAGCTACTTTATCGCACGGAAAGAAAAACGTCGCAGAGGGGGTGAGGGGGATTTACGAGGAACGTGGGCCCCTCCCGGTGGAAAATTCAGTTGCGCTTCTTCTATCTCGTCCCGTTGCGCGTAGCTAACTTTCCTTCCGGCAAACTTAGTCAATGGGGTATCTCTTCTGCCGATTAAATCTCCTCTTTTCACTTTACTTAGCAAGGCATTCCCCTACCCTTTCTCTCTTTCCCCCCCCTCTCTCTCTCTCTCTCTCTTCTCACTTCGGGTAATCGGGTGCTCCTTCAAGGTATTCTTTTCTCCGGCTTTCGGATTACCCGACGATTTTTCATGTTTTAGATTGCCCGGCGAGTTCGAGGACTCGGACACCGTGACCGAGTACGAGAGAGCGTACTACCGGCAAGAGAATTGCGACGTAATGGAAGACAGGTGTCCGGACGGCTTCTGAACCGACAGAATCGTTCTTCTTAATTCTCCGAATGAACTGGAGGAGCCGAGGCATGCGAGAGGATCCCTCGAAAGTACTCCGGTTACGTTCTGTTGCGGGCACAGCGTCGTGTCCGTCTGACGACTGGCGCTTTATCTACTTGCCGTTTTGTCAAGGGACCGTTCTGATTCGGAAACGTGAATAATATATACAAATTATTTTTAAATTATTTTTAAATACCCTTATGTTTCCACCGCAAGCAAAATTTCAATTAAACCGCGGTCGAAGTCGCTGTATTACGGGGAAAATTGATTTTTCAAGATAAAGGGAGAATCGTGTCGCCGCGATTAACCGCGAATGAGAACGCCCCGTTCGAAAAAGTACGGGCCGTCGCGTTAGCATTAAAAAATTCAATGCGTGCAACGCGACCGCTACTCTTCGAGAGAGTGTTTTCCATGGAGCATGATTAATTTTGCAACGATGCTCTGCCATTGTCTTTCCATCTCGTAGACGGCTCCAAAAATTACAGCCGCCATACACGTGTTAAACATGAAAACCTCGTAATCGTGAAATACTGGCCGCGTCGGCGAACGCTGCCTCGGCCGTAACGCGACAAACTGCTTTATTACCGGCGTCTAATATTAACGCCACAGTCGTTGTGCATTCCCCTTCGGCAATGCACGGAACAATGCATGCTAGACTCTGCTGAACCTTTCTAATTTTACGATTCTGTGCTATCGATAAATATGACGCAACCGATTAACAATTGCAAGTTTAGAAATATTTCCTCTCAAAGATCAGTGCTACACGTTGTTGATGTTACCGCGTGCTTGTGGCGCCATCCTAGCGGCTCCGCGCGACGGTCGCTACACACCAACATGGCGGTGCCCTTGCCTGTCAGAAACGCTCAAAATCTTTACACGCACCTAACTTTTGCACTGGTGATCCCCTAGGATTGAGACCTGGATTTTCGGCATTTTCTCGCTAAAATCTACAGAATTACACACAAGAAAGTTCAAAATTTCTGGTTTCCCGAGGTAAAGTTTAACCGTTAATTGTATCGATCGGTACGCGGATAGATTAAAATCTGTAATATGTTATTAACCGTCATATGTCAAAATCTGCATAAGAATGCAAAGAGTAGTATCGACGTTTGTTTTATCAATTTCTAGTAATTTTCAGCGAAGTTATGGAAATTTGAAGTAGTTTTGTCCGGCTTTGCGGATCAAATAGCCGACCGTGAAGTGAATCGACATATTCGCGACCATAAGGGGATCGCAATTTCGAGCCGGCATCAATATTCGGTAAACGTCATGAATGGACTCATTAGGCTTACAATAATATCGCGTAGCCGGTGGAATAATATGCAGCCGCGTCCTCGAAAGCGCATCCTTCCGGGGATTGGGAGCTGGGGTGCATGTATTTTGGTTGCGCGAACATGCGTCTCACCTGCGACCCGTGTGCGAGCGAACAGGGCCGTGTTTGCGCGTGCACACGTCGCTGTCATGCAATTCTCCCTTTGAGAATGTCAGCCAGCTTCCATTGCACATCATTAACGTGGTTCACCGTTGGCGTCGTCGACGATTCCTGAATCCGGGACACCGGCGCGCCGTCTTCTCTCGACCACGGTTCCTTATCGATTCCTCTCACGTAATCGATCGTTCGGATCGATGACGAGACACTATCCCCCTCCCCCCACCATTCGTCGTTGCCACGGAGGAACACCGGAAAATTCGAAAATCCCTCCCCGTCCGAGTTCCATTTGCACGGCTGTTCGAGCAAACCGCTTCTAGTCTGATTAATGACGGCACTTTATCCCCTTGCCGTTTCATTAACAACGACCGCGTGTCCATTGACTGACACCTGAATGAACATAAATTCCCGGGAAAACTACGAACACGTTCACAAGAGAGAGAGAGAGAGAGTGAAACCGGGTCAGGGGAGAAAGAGATACCGTCCGACACGCGATTGAGTTGTACTACGCGCGCCAAGACACTTTGCAGAAAAATGGTAAAGGCTTCATTAGATCGCGGATGTTCGCCGAAATAAAATGTTGTAAATAAAATCACTTCGATAAAACCGTAATTTTTTAAGAGAACGATTACGGTTTGACTCATGGTCCACATTTAACGCTTTCTACCCTTGTGAAATTCTCATGAAAACAAAATTAACTTCCACTGTTCCGAATCTCGTCTACTCTGTAATTGATAATTTGAAAACATTTGAAAAACAGCTTAAGGTGGCCGACTACCGAAGCAATATTCCCGCATGGAAATATCTCACCCGTGTAAATATCTCGCGCAAAGGTCCAAATACTTCCGAACGGTGGTGCAAACGGGTTAGAAAAAAAAAGAAAAAAGAAATTTCGGCCTCGCGCGCCGATTTTTTTTCTGGGACAACGTTGTCGAAGCGACACGATACTATGGCTGACGCGCATCAAACTTTCGCTCGGGATTATCGTCGTTCCGCGGAACGACCCGTTTGGCCGGGACATCAAGGATTCATTTATTCGGGAAAGTATTGGCCGGGCCGCAATTTCGGGAATTCCCTGTCCCCGTTTAAAATGCAGCGACCCGTTTAATTAAGGGCCATCGGCCAGGTTTGGACAAGCGAAATCAGTTCGTCCCCGGACGTTGGATAAATCACTCTTTCTCTCTCTCTCTCTCTCCCTCTCCCTCCTTCTTTCACCCGACTCCTCGAGAGAGACTATCCCGCGGATATGTATTCGCTTGTAAGGGGAAAGAAAAAGTAGGGGTAGGTGGGGGGTTTCGGCGGAGGGGTTTGGCTCGGGTTTCCCAGGCCCACGGTGAAATTACCCCGCAGATGGAACCCACGGAAATGGTCAGGATTCCTCGAGATTGGATAACGCGGCGAGACGCGTCGACCCGTCGAATATATTTCGAGAGATTTGCGAAATTTAGGGACACTCTGATCCCGTACGTTGCACCGCCGCGATGCGGTTCGGGGGATAGAGATCGGCCCTCATCCAGGAATCCTCGACGAGCCGCTTGGAACGCGAGCTTGAAATCGTTCTTCGCCGAGCAGGGGCTGAAAAACCAAGGTATGCAATCCCGTCGGTCGCGCGTTTGACGGACATTCCCGAACCCTTTTTCCTTCGGATTGGTCCTGTGCTAATCGTCGGAACGCGATCTCATCTCCGCTTTGAACCTTTCGCCGTGTCGTGCCAGACTGTACTGGTCGGATCGCAACGAGAAAATTGCACAACCGTTTCTCACACGGTTCGCAAAAGTTGCAGAGGCATTAGCATCCGATTAGAGGAAGCGACTCGTAATCGCCGCGCGACAACGAGTCGCAGGACGATAACTCGATGGCCAAACACACGTTCCTGTCCACGTCGGCGATTCGTGAGAATCCGCGCGACCGTTCCGCCGCGTGCAGCAGTTTGCGAGCGTAACGTCAGCCGGCGCGGGTCGGCGTTAACCGCGAAAGATGTTCCGGCCATCCCTGAAAAAGTTTTCCGGCCGGCGGCTCCCAGAGGAAAGGTCCGAGGTCTGAGGTCTTCCGCTCCGGCGAAACGGCTGATTTCAGCCGGTAATTCCAAGAAATGAGAGCCCGGTGGCTCGTCCTGATTCTCACCGAGATCCTGCTCCTGGTGCTGACCCCCGGGGACCCAGTGTATCACCGTAATCACACCGTCTTAAGCGGTCCCGGTCAAAGGTCGCCGGAGACCCTTTCCAGACGCCGGCGACTGACATTTCCAAAGGGCAGCGCTTTCGTGGTAAGTGTCCGCGCGCACACGATTTCGGTCGGCATTGTTCTCTCCGGGCGCACCGAGATCGAGCGCGCACCGGTGTCTTTAATCTCGATAAGAACCGTCCGCCGCGCTCTCGCTGCGATTCTCCGTCTTTTGATAGCGCTCCGGAGTCTGTCCACGGACCGGCAAGAAGTGCAACGTGGTTCGACCGCAAATTGATCCCGTGATAACGCGCACAGAACCCGCTGTCGAGAAGCAATCGTTCCGAGAAAAATATACCAAACAATAGGACACTCTGAGTTTCCGTATCGGAAGAAAATGTACAAATATACGAATATTCCCAGACTCGTGACAAAGATCATATGCAAAGTCCACTTAACAGTAGAACGACCGAGCAATAAATGCGACTGACTGTATATTGCTTTGTAACAGTAACAAGACTGTGCCCATTCAGACTTCATACAAGTTTTATTGTAATATGTGCTTCAATGAAGAGGTTCATTCCAAAATTTCCGATGAAAACATTTTTACAATTTCAGTAATTGTAAAAGAAAAAATTAGGAACCAGTCATTTTGACTGCTCCGGTCGTTCTAGTGTTAATTATGCATGGTGTCCTGTATGACTCAGGTAACAGTGTCAACGCTGCAATCCATTCAGTTGCCGCTTCCCAGCAACTGGTACCTGGACTTCGAGTTCGACACCATCTTCCCTATACGGCCGCAAGACAGCCCGCAAAGGAAGTATTTCTTCAAGAAGCCCTGGCTGATCAAGCGCAGACACCGTCGTGAAGTGTACGCCAATTTCGAGGCTGCTCTAGACAGGTAACCGAGACAGTGAATTTTTTATCACAGACCAATGTATTATTGTTCCATTAATTTGCTCCATCTTTTTGAAACGACCCAGTAGTCAATGAATCTCCGATTATTTGGTCGGGGGTGGATGTAAAAGATTTGAATTCAAAATGAACTTACAAAAATTGGCGAGGCCCACGAATTAATTAGTACACCTGATAGCATAGACTTCCGTTTCAGCCAGGATTTGCCAGGACGACAGTGCGTTCTGAGGACAATCTGCGAGGCGAAAACGTTGCTGAGTCCTCCGGGAGTCTCGTTCATCGAAGACGCTGTTCGACTGATACTCAGGTGAGAGTCACGGGTGTTTAGGCCAACGCCTGTGTTACGATCGAAGAGAGATAATTAATACAATGTTTCAGCAATGCCGAGGACACAGCGAAAACCGACTCCTACGACGTCGCGTACAGGACCAGCGAACCTTGCCACGTGGCCTACTCGTGTCCGTTTTCTTTTCTAAGACTGTTGTTATTTAAGTTGTACGTGGACACTGGCAGCTGACAGTGAATAGTTGGCTCGACGATATATTGACTCCTGGAACTGCTACTTGCGAATCTCATTCTGTCATCTGGAGCATACACACGTTCACATAATTATGTAAATATGTTGATCACATCGAGTACGGTTGCAAATCATCCTCGAGGCTTCTTCAACCAACTTAACCGACATAACTTCGCTTAATGCATATTGATGGAATTGCTTATGCATTCCCGGCGTGGGACATTAATATTCATTTCAAGGTTAAATTAAACGTTCTATAAGGCGCCAAGAAGTTTCCCGAATTACCGTACCGATTTCCCAAATCATTTTTAGTTGTATTCACCGTTGTGATTCCGAGAGTCGTGGATAATAAAGAGAGCTCGATACAGGTACGGGTTTCGCCCCTGAATCTACGCCGATAAAACAAAACACCCAAGACCCTTATGTTAAACTCTCCCTATAAACCTGGAAAGTTTCGTGAAAATCGGAGAGGAAGTGAGGAGGAGGACCGAGGGCTCCGAAAAATTTTATCGGCCGAGCCGATCGCAAACAACAGGTCCCAGCAGACGACGTTAAAATACACCTCGGCGAAGGCACCGCTCGACCGCTGATAGACGCGTCGAACGGACTGCTCCGCTCGCGTTATCTCAACCTCTCATAAATCCCCTCCTTGTCATCGGCAAAGTTCGTCGGCCCCGGGGAAAATCCTGGCTCTGTTCGAAGCCCCGAAGGCGTAAACGTCGCAACAGCTCCAAGAGACGGGCGAATCGGATAACCGGTTAATATACATTCCGAACGTACAGCCTCACCCGACCAGCACGCGAGCTGGTTAAGCGGTTGCAACGAGACGGGACGGGACGAGACGAGACGAGACGAGACGAGACGAGACGAGACGAGACGAGACGGGACGAGACGTGTTTGCCGTTCTCCCCGGCCGCCTATGACTATGACGTGGCTACGTTGCCTTCGGAGCTGTCTCGCGACGAGATAATCGACACACGTGACTGCGATTATTGGCGATCATTGCCACCGTTTAAACATTTATCTGTAACACGAGACAGCTGTTGTGGAAACGCGGCGGAACGTACGGGAACCGTCTAATCACGCCAAGTTTGACGCATACGCCGGCGAACTTTCGAGCACCATAAGCTTGCCGAGTGATTACGGGATACCGGGTACTGTCTTCGCATACAGGGTGTCTCCGAAATCAGCGTGCAAACCACCGAATACCGTATGTCTACACTTCTTCGTTTGACAATTCGTTTTTGAGAAAAATGAGTTTAATCTTGTCCCCTCCACATTGCACTCTTCGAACACCCACACGATCGAAACACTGTGGCTCGGTTCGAAGAGTGATGGGGGGATCTGTCCCCTTACTGTTCTGTTTGCAGGAAGTAGAACCGGTCGGTCATGGTCAGACACGTCAGCCGAGTACCCGGTAGCTGCACACTATGCAGCGGACCGAAAGTCATTTGAAAAAATGTTGCAATATTTTCTTAAAATAGTTGAAGATACGTAGAACAACGCCCTGATATCGGTGTTTATCATGCACCGGTGAAGTGTTCTGTTCTGTCGAACGTTTCCGGAATAGTTTTCCAAATAGTTGTCAACGTAACTGCGCTCCCCGCGCGGAAGTTCGGCCGACATTATTATCGTCGATCCGGGGGGGGGGGGGGGGGGTGCATCGATTGTCTGTTGCCGCGCGGCGGAAACCGAGACCTGAAGGAAGTTTACCGGTCTAAAAGCCTGCAGACACGAGGCTGGCTTATCGACACGAAAATTCCCGTTGGTAGCCGCCGACGTATCGTCATCGTCCGGACGCTAATTTCTCTCGAATCCCGCCTCCCGTCTCCCCCACCCCCCGCGTTCTAAACTCTTTCATTGTTTTCGCGAAAGTTGGCGAACGAGTCCCGACGGGCTGCTCTCCCGGAACGACACGACCCAATTTTCCGTAGAGCACCGGCTCCGAGGTGTTCGTATCGACAGCTCCGCGATACGAGGATCCAAGCCCCTCTTAACTTTTTTCGATACAAATTACGAAGTCGGACGAACGCCTCCGGGCCCGACAAGCGACAGTGCCAGCCCGGCAATCTCCGATCGACCAGGTCCTCTCAATCGGAACGTTCAATATTGTCACGCTGAACCGTGCACGGTAATTAACCGGCGCTTGGTCCCGTCATTAGTACGACTCTGTAGAATCAAGCAAATGACGCGTCGAGTCGCGTCAATCAATTTATCCCTCCAATTTTTACCGATCACCGGACGCCGCGCCGAAACCCGAAAATCTCAGGGATCCTCGAATACAGTCCGCATAATTTAATTTGAACTCAGCTTTCAAAGAACAAAATACCATCTAATTGTCCCTGTGACAATTTCCTCGTGATTCGACTTCGGTTTTTGAAAAAGCAAATTACGATGCGAAAAACCGACTCTGTTTGCCAACTTCGCAACGGCACAGGCGACTCAGCCGTCTTCTCGCGTGCAATGTTCGTTTTCGCGATCAGGAGAGCCCGTGGCGGCCCGCAAACGTGAACGATAGCGGTCGTGGTGATTAGCGTGCTCGCGCGACACCCGGCTGGGACCGTCAGCCATGCTAACCGTTCGTCAAATAAACCGAGGAACGTGGGAGATGTTAATGAACCCAACAATGGCCCGGTCCGCATTCAAAATGCAATAATAACGGTCGTTCGACACCGGCACCGGCTGTCATTCGTCGAGCAGACTTCGAGAAACTGCCAGGTTCGCCGGTGAGTACACTGATTGCCGTTCGATTACGCCACTTTTTGCTGTTTACTAGATGACTGCAATTAAGCCTTTGCTAAATCTCCACCAAACACAGCCTCTGTACAGTTAAATCGTCTCCTTAACTCGATATAAATAATTTTACTCACTGCTGAAGAAAACTAGAATTAGCGTAGTGACCAACGGGAATTTGGTGAAGTCGTCAATTTGTCAGACGGTTCTAATAACGCGATCACTCGCGGAGAAACGAGTAGGCGGAAGTTGACTTGTAAAAATCGAGGAGATCTTTTTGGCCTGATCCCCGACGTCTGCCGAGCTACCGTCATTAATTTCCGAGCGGAGTTCGGACGATGGTCAAAGGTTCCGGGTGGAGTTCGAGCGCTCGTTAAAAGTAACCGGAAACGAGGAAAGTCTCGTGGGCGGTGGCAGCGACAGGACGACGATGTATCGACTTCCATCTCGAAGAATTTGCATCGCGAATGCAATCAACCGGCGCGGCGTCGTTATCAATTTCGCGCTCTTCCCGCCATGTAAATTGAATCCGACGAATGAGCGACGGAACGATCGCAATATCGTGTTTCTTCGGGCGGTCGTTTCGGGAAAAGAGACAGAAGGAAATGGAAGAAAGGAATCTCTGTCGCGAAGCTCTCTACCCGTAACTGTCAAAATTTTATCCCTGACCACGTGTTTTATCCCTGACCAAGCGTGATCACGTCCCCGCCATCGTTTACGAGGGCTGCCGGCCCGTTCCAAGTCCGCCGTGTTTTCCAGTATCGGCGTCACCTATCGATCACATTTCCTTCGCCCACTCTTCCACGGCGGACTAACAATTTCCTGTTTCCTAAAGAGTTTACCGAGCTGAATTACAAGATACTTCCATCGAGAGAATCGATCTTCACCGTGCCACGATAACCTCTGTCTTCGCTGCTTCGAGATACTCGCCGCGGAGATTTGTTTTCTAGTGAAAGACAACATAATTGGGCCCTTCTTCATCGAAAGGACAGTCCTTCTACTACAAATTAAAATTGTCTGTATTTTGAACATATTTCTCCTGTTAACACTAGGTTCACGGGACCCGTCAAAGTGAGGTGTTCTAATATTTCTAATTTAAACTGATTAAGATTCTAAGGATGCATGCGTGAGAAATTATTTAACAAATTTATATCCTTGGGTGTATATTGTCTTGAAAATATTCCTAAAAATGTGGGTAGCACGTTCCTGTAATTTTTATAAAGTGACTCAATATAGTCACTTCTAGTAAACCTAGTGTTAACAGCTCACGTGTCGGACCATTTCTACTATTATACTACTTCCCGTGTTTCTAAACGACTCTTGCCAAAAATTCAGCGCGCGTTTTCCGTCGGATTTAATTTCTATCCCTCGGTTGTACAGAAAATTAGTCGCGGATAATTTTCCAGTAATTTTTCATACGAATGTCTGATAACGAGTGATCGTCGAGCGGGCATCGCTTCCGGTCCCCGGCTAGGTTACCGCGGAGACGTGACTCCGGTGCGAACGCGGCGGCGTCCGTATCGATCGTTACGCCGGGCCACGACCATATTTCAAGGGCCGAAACAATTTCGGAAATCGTCGGGGCGATCCGTCAAAAAAGCGCGGGAAAGAGAAACGAGCCGCGCGAAATGTCGCCGGGCGACGCAATAAACGTGGCCCTTGCGAGCCCGGCCGAAATGTCCGCTCGGAACGGAGATAATTTTGCGGTCGACGAGGCGTTTCATCATCTGCCCCGACAACGGAAATAAAATCCGGGCTCCCCGATTGAAAAGCTCTATGAACACGGCTCGAGAACTTTCTTAACTATTTCGTCCATAACCCTGGAACCGAAACAACTCCGCGTAATGGAATTTTGTCAAAAATATTAACAAGGGTCCTGGGCAAAGCAGCGACGACAGAAGAGACGGTACATGTTAATGTACAGTCAATATTTGTACGTTTTCGGGTTCCGGCCCGTAAAATATTTTTCGGTAGTCGGCGAGTCGCGTTTCCGGTGTTTCCGGGCGCGGATGTTACATCGTGAACGAATCAGCGAGCGAGCGAGCGAGCGGGCGAACGAACGAACGAGAACGAGGGTGGAAAGCAGTTGAGAAATTTCAATCGTTTGTGTTGACTCGTCTAATAGATTCCGAGGAGATTCCCAGGGAAACGGGAGCGTTGTTCTGATTCGATCAGGCTGGAATTTCATTCGATTTGACGTTCGCCATGCTCCTCGTCCAAATTTAAATCACAGCACATGCGATTGGATTCCGTTGTTTAAGTTATCGAACTCCGTCGATATTGCTGTTTCGACGGGCCCCCATTCTCCCTCCAACATCCCCGACCCGTTTCCGCCAACGGGAACTTCCGCTTCGTTTCGAGAACTCCGACGCGGCGCATCGAACGCGTTTGTCCCTTTACATAATTTCTATATCAATTTACATAATTCCCGGCTGTACCATCTAATTCCGCCGCCGTGCTCCTTTTTAATCCTTTCATCGAGCGACAAACCCCATCTCTCTTCCCCTCTTCCGTCCTCGTTTCCTCAGCTATCCTTTCTCGTCCCTCTCTCTTTTTCTCTCTCTCTCTCTCTCTGTCTCCCTCTCACTATCTCCCGTTAATTATTTCTATGCCAGTGCTTCTCTCCCGCTATACAACGACGTCTCCGTGTACCGCCATACCTAATTTGTTAGCTAACTTCTATTATTTCCGCTTTTTTCTTTCCCCATCTCCTCTCCCGATCTTCCTACGGGATCGTTCCTCCGCTTCTCTTTTTTTCGAACAGCTTTTCTTTACTCATCCCGTATCTCTGCTTCCCCTTTCTTCTTTCGGCGAGGGCTGTACAGGATGAATTTCATCGTTTACATTATCGCCCGTGCCGAGACGATGAGAATAGCTTTCGAAATTGAAACTGTTAACCAGTTTCGTGTGAATTTACAAGATCATTTGTCATTATTACTTTTGTCCATTTCTGAAACTAATGGTCACCCACCAGTACAGTAAATCAAACTGCTGCTTCCTCTTCCTCCCTAAGTGTGTGTGTGTGTGTCTTCGGTAGATCGCCGTTTTGTTCGCGTGATCGATCCACGGAGCTTGAGCTGATCATGATTTCCGCGTCCGAGTGGACAGCATCGGCGGTCTACTCGGACGGAGCTTTCGGTAAACAAATGGCTGTCCGCCGCGCGACAACAATGGAATCAGCCGATTTTTCTCGGATGGCCAGCTCGCAATTTTCGCTCGATCGATTTCGAGTAAAATACCGGCCGACAATGAAAACTACAAAGTTCCCTTCAATTTTCGGATAAAAACTCTCTCGGACCACGATCGCTGAACGGTTTTTTTTTTTGGGCAGACGAAATGAAAACGGGAGGGACAATAAAGCGTGTAAGCTACGTGACGGACAAATCGGCGGATCTGTTGACAAAACTCTAGTCGAACGCTCGCGATTTGTCGCGCGACGTTCGAAGTCGTTCAAACGCAATTCCTTCGCGCGAGGTAATCGCAAGAACGGGGAGACACTCGAACGCTGGAAAAATCGTCGCTCGGCCCGACAAGACGGAAAGCGTCGACGCGACCTTCCTGAAGGAATTCGACAATATCCTTTTTGCGACGACAAAGCTGGAATTCCTCGAGCCGTCGACCGGGTGCGCGGCACGAGGATAATCAAAGAAGAGCAATGAAGGTGGCCCCCAAGCTCGGGATGAGACAGAATGTAGTCGCGGGAATTTATTATTAACGTGTAACCCGTGATCAAAAAGTTCGCAAGAACTGCTACTGTTCGCGTCTCGCAAGAATGGGCCCCTCGCTAGCCCATCCCCACCACCGACTATAGTCCCAAACTTTGACGTCACACGCTACGTAGTATAGTGCATGCCTGGGCAACTTCTTCGCGACCCCCACCACCGGCACTATATGAAGTGCTTTTATCTCTCCTGGTGATAACCATGTAGCTTTCTAGCCCCCTCCCTTTTTCCTAAAACCAATAGGAGCATGGTGGGTTCCAGGAGAACCAGTTGTCCAGGTCTAGGCAATATTAGTGTGAACCTAGGCGTGCCTTAAATATAATTGTTATCAATTGCGTTACAGTTTTGCGATGCGACGCGCAGGTTGATAACCTTTACAAAGGATTTTTCAGCTGGATTCCACGGTCGGCGACAGGAGAATCAACCGGAAGACTCCACGGGAACGTTGTAAAACTCGAGAGGGGAACTTTGTTCGTTAAACTCGGCCCAGTTCAATTATAAAATACAGCCGGCGGAAATGTTCTGGTTGGGACTTCTTTAAGACGGGAATCTTTCGAGCTATCTAGATTCTCCTTATTCTACGGCGTTAAGCATGAAGAGAGAGAGAGAGAGAAAGAGAAGTTGACTCGAGCTGCCAAGAAAGAAAGTTCCTCATCAAAATGCGCACTTAAAGGATTAAAAAGAAGAGGGGATGAAACCGAAAGAATACGAAATGAAGATAGAGGAGCAGACGGACGGGAGAAAGAAGATGAAGAAGAGGATTGAACGCGGAAGAATAGAAACGAGACGAGTGTCGAGCCGTGTCCCACGGGGAAAACGAGAGGGGTCTGAGGGACGGAATCGACGCGCAATTACACTGGAACGCGCAATTTCCCCGCTCGCGCGGCAGACGAGCGAAAGGACGGCCGACGAAAACGGCCGATATCGTCGACCGGCATGTTCTCCGGTGATCCAAAGACGGATCGGAACGATTCCGGAGACGAATTAGCGACGATTCCACGGAAAGTCGCGCGTACGTGGCTCGCCTCGCCGATGCCGGCCCGAGAAATCGCGGCGCAATTGCGCGCGGCAGCATCCGCTTCTCCTTCGCCCGGGAAATATATCGCGTTATTTATTTATCGCGAACGGGACACGACCGCTTTCTCCGTTCAGATTAATTCGCGGAAACTCGAGTAATTTCTTTACAACTCGCCGCGGCATGGGCCGAGATCGGGTCGGCTCGGGTCGGGACAAATAAAACAATTCCGTGCCTCGTGCCGACGACTGACGAGGAGATTGCTCGTTGCCCGGTCATAGCTTCGAGCTTGGATTAATGAGATGTCCGTTCGAAGAAAGACCACTCTCTCTCTCTCTCTCTCTCTTTGGTCAGAGCGCCGAGGAAACGTTTGGTCGACTCGGCCCGAAACGGGGCCAGTTCATCCGATTCTCGTTAAACGACGACAACCCGGGGAGGGGGGAAATATGTTGGGGGGGGGGGGTTGGTTTCGGGGTGGGTGGTCTCGGGCGGGGGGCGTTGGGCGGTGCGGCGGGGGGGGGGGGACAGACCGCGTCCGCTGAGATTTGCCCCGCAGCCGACTCCCAGCGCCGGCTCTCTCGAGGCTGCGTGGAACAAAGCATTTCCGTTATTTATGTAACGGGAAAGTTTGAGAAACGCGAACGCGGATCTCTGCTTGATTTGACGGTGGCGAGGCTCTCTCTCTCTCTCCCTCTCTTTCTCTCTAGTGTCCCTTGGCTTGTTTGCTCGAGCGACTTCTTTTTCTAGCTTTTGAATGTTAATAAAGTTCCGCAGGGACGGGGATGGGTTGGGCTGGGCTGCGATGCGATGGGATGGGATGGGATAGGATAGAATGGAATGGGATGGGCTGGGCTGGGCTGGGCTGGGCTGCGCGCGGCACAAGCGATCCAGGTCACCTCCTTCGAGGAGCCTTTTGAATTTTCCTCGAGAGGATGGTAACTTTTCACCTTTCTTTTCAGAACAACCATGAATCGGTACGCAGGTTGCTGGCTCCTCGTTTTAATATTGTGCATCCTTACGAACGATCTGCGCGCCGGCCCCGATGGAAAATCACTGTCGCGGAGGAGGCGTTACGTCGTGTTTCCGGAGGGTTCGACTTTCTCCGTAAGTAGGATCACCCCTCTCGCGAACCCAGACACAGTGCACGAAATTTCTAGAATGATACACAACCGATAAAACCTCGTGAAAAATCCATTGAATTTTTTTTTGGCAAATCGTGCTGTCTTTACAGAAATTTTGTTCACCGTTTTTTTTTTTTTTTTGCGAACGTGACAAGCCTGCCGGATCGCGTATCAGTTTATCGGATCTTTAATATTTCACGCGCGAAACGCGATTCAATATGAAACGTTGAATCGGACATGAATTGTTACGATCTAACATTCATGAGCTTCCGTTTGTGCACGGCACTTCGCGCGACGTACAAATTGTAAATTATTACCGTCGATGCGTGTACCCCCCCGTGATTCACGCGGAGAGCGCGGCGAGCGATCTTGATATAGTAAGTCGATGCACAGTCGCCTCGGAACGGAGCATGATTCACGGGACGAATTACTCGAACCTGAATCGCGAGACAGCGTTGCGGTACCACCGAAACAAAAGTCAAATTACGACGATTACAATTAACCCGTTGTACTATTAATATTAGACGAGGATTTCGTATCTATTCACATTAGAACCACTGGATGAGTCAAAATGACTTGCCCCTAATTTCTACTTTTAGAGATATCGAAGTCAGACATTTTTTAATAAACTTCTCGATTCGCATAGACTCGTGAAACCGTGCCGAGAGGTCAAGTTAAAAATTCACCGGGCCCATCAACGCGAACGTTTCGGGCAACGTAGTGTCCGCGTTAATCGTCCGCAGAGTTAAAACATAGTCCCGTGTAATTCGACGGGACAATATTGTAATGACACGAACGATTACCTACGCCCGACGCGAGAGTTGAACTGAAAACAAACGGTGTGTTTACAAACCGGCGGTGATTTATAGAAATTGTTGACAATAGCAGTTGTCAGACCACTCTCGCTGATCATTATTCGCAGATTGCTCTCTGCATGACCATGCACACTCTGACGCCGGACGATATTTTCACGGAGGGGGTCAACTGGGGCATCTCGTACGATCTGCCGAACGAGAGCAAGCCGATCCTCGAGCCATTTTTGCAGCTCAAGAAGGATCAAATGAAACCGGCTAATAAGTACGGCAGCTACGGGAGCAACCAACTCGACAAAAACGCTGTCGCCTATCCCGGATGGAGCAGCTACGACAAGTATCACTTCAAGCCTGGCAAAAAGAAATACTACAAACCCGATTACTATTATCTGCAGAGGAGGCATCGCAGGGACCTCTACAGCAAGCTCGAAACTATCATGAACGCGTAAGTATCGTTATCCTTGTAAATACAATACCCCTGCCCGGGGCATTAATCGATTCTACACGTACAATCTTTACTCGATATATGTCCCGAATATCTATCCGATAAGAGTCCCAAAACTATTCTCAGAGGCCCGAAAAAGCTCGAGCAAAGATATTTTAAACTTTCATTACTCAAATAAAAAAGTTTTGGAAACTGCCTGCGAATTGCAAACTAATTCGCAAACTAATTCTTCTGATTCCTCGAAAAAAAAGTCAGGTGGTTTGATGCAATTTAAAAATAGTTATACCGTTCTAAAGGGCGTTGGAATAAAATTAAATTTTGTCAATTTCACAAGCCAGCACGCGCCACCCTGTAGGGTTGAAACGCTTCGACCCCCATTGAAGATTCTCACCGTGGAACAGAGCCGAGCTGAACCATAGTCAAACACCGTAGAATTCCGTGACAGAGCGTAACAAGTCAACGGATAGAATGTGGAGTTTCGTTCCTGGTTCGAGCGTGTTCAGGCGGGATACCATTTACGCTCGACGACCGGAGTCCATTAACCCGTATTTCAAAAATCGTAGCGACGAATAAATTCTCTCGCGAAAAGCGCGGCCGGAACGGGGAGGCAAGCCGTGTAATAAAATGTAACGCGCGGGGCTTTGGTAGTCGCGATCGTGATCGAACGATCACGAGCCACATTTATGGATGGCTGTCTCCACAGTTTTTCTCCCGTGTCATCCGCGATGATGTATTTCGGTCGCGTCTCGGAGAAACGTCGCTGTCGTTGGATGTCGCGGACACGTTGATGCTATCCGAGTCGATGGACATCTAAGTGCATCGAACACCGAGTGGTGCCGACAAACAGAAAATATTGACTCCTCCGTGGATGTAACGTGGCTACGAGTAGTTAGCTTCCGACAATAGACAGTTCACCGAACAGGGAATAACACAATCGTTGCAGCTTCGATAAGAGCGAAGCGTAGAAATAAGATTCTATAATAGTAATTTCGTTAAGAAATAGTTGAAGCGAACTTGCAAATAATTCAATTGTGACAAGTAACCGGACGAAAATAATCAAGCGGCCCACGCGCCGCAACGCCGGATATAAATCTGGTTATGGGCAAAGCGTGCTCCCGAGAGGGGAGAGTTAGTGGAAACCATTCCCCTCCCCCTCCCCTATGGTTGCTGCTCCCAGAAACAGATAAATGGTCTACCAGGCTCGTTTAGAAACCACCCATCCCCCGTTCAGCTTGCTGCTACGGCAACGTTCCGCGCTAGTTGAGGCGCCATGCGCCACCTTCTGATTCATGCTGCCCTTAAGCAGCTTCAACTCCGGCGCGAACCACCCCTCGGCGAACCGCCGTAACGCTATACGCCTCCGCCAACGTCTAGAATCAATTTCTGGCCGGTGGTGGATGCCGCGCCATTTGTTCGCCGTGCCCACCCCTGCTTGTTTATTTATTCAAAGAAGCCATAACTCCGACAGCGGAGTCGCGCGGAGAACGAGCGAGAGTTTCGCCGAGTTTTTGCACTTGTTGCGACTCGCGGGCCAGCTAACAAACCAACTAATTGTTCGGTCGACTTGCTCGAGAAATTTCGATCGAAGGCTCGGAGCTCGGCAAACACGACGGAATCCTTGTTCGCGGCCGTTTAAGCGACGGCCCGCAACAACGCGAATCCGCACGAGGATTCGTTGGGCGAACTTCGGTCGCACGGAATCGATAGAGTCGCGCGACACGATCAACGGAGACCATGATACGCGAGATAAAGCGAACCGGAGAGGACATGCGGGATCGTCGGGCCAAGCTTAGCCCCGGCATTAATTCCGTTCAGTTTCTTCGGATCCACTCCGTCCGCCCTTTCAGACAGTTCCTCTGAATTAATGGCGGACGTTTAGCCGGATTGGTGATCGTAGAACGCGACCTTATTACACGGGATACAGCTTCTCGGCTCTCTCTCGGCCCTATCGAACCAAACATTATGTATTTCGATAGAGGTCGGCATGTTAATGCTCCGCGATATTTCACTGTTGTTGCTGGATTAAATTGCTACTCCCCTGACACGTCGACTGTCGAACAATTCAATGGAAACCTCCACGCTGCATATACTGTACAGAATCAATGTCACAAACTCGTTCTAAAAATATTTCGAATAAAACTCACCTTGTTTCCGGGGGAGACATCTTCCGGTAGCCTCTAAATGACCTTGAATGACCTTGGAAGATTATAGCGTTATAGCTCAGTATATTCGTCTCGGGATAGGCTCATAACCTAAAAATGATATACAGATCAGTACAGAAATACAGAGGTCACCTTGAAATCTAAAAACTCCTTCGACATGCAAAAATGCTGCGAACGATGTCGTGTTTGGACTCATTTTAACCAGAAAAACGACGCGAATACGGTTGATTCGTAACAATGAACGGGTTAAGCGAACGATGTTAATTTCGTGGGTCCTTCCTGTCGCTCGTACATTTGCGTTTTAACGTTGTGACGGTCTGGTCGTTACGCCCGTCCGACGGACAAGACTTTAAAAGAATCGATCGCAGCCGGCAGGCAGGCTTCTGCGCGGCCACTCAAATCAAGGGTGAAATTATTGGAGAGGCGAAACGAATTTTTGAAACGTTCCCTCAAAGAAGACTTTAATCTTCCTGGAAGAAAGGTCGGCCAGATAAGAATACACCGTGCCGCCCCTTTCACATCTAACGAGACGGCTGTTCGACGGCAAAAGGATACATTAATACGCCCTCTCCTTGGTTATTTCACGTGAAACCTCTTCCGTATCGCTGCGTTTACCGTGCACCAACCAGCACCGACAACGATGCCCCGTGACACGAATTATTATCATTAATTTATTAGAAGAGCCGGCGGCTACGGCTCCTCGAGCCAGCGGAAATTCTTACGCGAAAGTCAAAGAGAATTTTTTACGCGACACTGTTTGTTCGAAAATTAAATATACAGGTTGATCAAATTACTCGGAGCTTACAGGAGATTTTAAGAAATTTAACCCCGGAATGCGCTAAAAATTGTTTCGTGGCTGCAAGTGTAATATTTAAAGCTCGACCGTGTTCTTTCTAATTATCTAGAAGAATGTAGAACTTCTCGAGTCTTGGGTGATTCGTTCTGTGCTCGATGAAAATTATTCCCAATTTATTGAACGGAAAGAAACCTATCAACGGAATCAAATGCTCAATCAAAAGATAAAGGAAATTGTTTCTTACGGAGCGCTTCCACCGAACGAGCAAATGGCAATCGAACAAACGGTTCTTCTTCCGCTTAGCAGCGTCCCCTAACATCCAATTTTCCAGGAGATCCGCTACCCTAATTTCGTGCGTTCTTCCAGGATGAACTTTGACGGCAGGGCGTGCGTGCTCAGAGCGCTCTGCGAGGCCTCCCAGCGTCTGATGCCGAAGGGAAACACTCTGGTCGAGGAGATGATGAGGATATCCTTCTCGTAAGTCTCTGAAGCAACAAAAAATGATTCGAGTCGCGGTGAAGGGTCCCTCTCTCGTCCTTGTCCCCGTCTTTCCGGTTGAACTTTAGGGTGGGCCTCGGCCGGGAATCAATAGGATTTCAGAATAAATCTCATCACTCGACGAAGAGAGTAACCGGAGAGATAGCAGGAACAAATTTCATTAAAGGGGATATCAGTGTGGCGACTGGGAAAAGTGTTTCAACATTCCTTCTCAGGGGAAATCGTTTGCTTCTCAAATTAACAGCGATACGAATTGTCATACTTATCTCGTAAACGTCGCGAAGTTTTTTGAGAGATATAATCGCCGGAAAAGTCAAGTTCCAAGGTATCGGGGAAAAAGGGGGAAATCATTTTCGAACCGGTGACAATGGGGACCGCCCTTAAGGGTAAGTAAAAAGAGATCTGGCCTGGCAGTCGTTGCATGAAAGTAGCCGGAAACGATAATAGCCGAGGATCCGGTTGTAACGGTGGATGTTCGACGGTGTTTCGAGACCCTTCGGTCGCGAGTCGCCGCCGCGTGGAAGTATACTCGTGGGCCAGCGACACGCGAAACGTTTCACTGCCCTTTTCCATTGGCCCTAACAGGTTCCCTTTGAAGCGGCTGTTCTCGTCCGAGCCGGAGGAGCATCGTACGTACGGCTCGGCTCATAAAGCGGGCCACGAGGGCCAAGATTGCGCCAGCATGTTCGCCGGTTGCAGTTTCTCCCTCATCGACATGGCCCTCGGGAAATACGACGCGGCACGGACACGGGAGCAACGATTTCCGGCCGGATACGCTGCAGCCACCGATGCGGTACGCTCTTCCGGGGAGTGGACGAGGTACAACATGAAATAAGACGACGCATCTGACTGGAAGACGACTCAGGACGACGCGCGTATCCCGGGAAATCCAGTCGTCCGGACTTTCACCCAATGTTTAGGGGGTCGCCGACCCGATTCCTGTCCAACCAGAGCTCGATGACCCCCACACGAACCGACCACGACTGAGGCATAGACCTCGCCGACTATAAACTATAAGACGTAACGAAAAATTAAAGAAAAGTGCGCTCTACTAAGAATTTTCGTATAGTAACACACCGAACTTCCGCTCAAGGGACCAAAAATTTGTAACTTTTCTGAATGTAATATCATACAATTTCACCGGGAAACGATAGATCTCAAAGTTCCGATGCGCGGAATTCGCTCGTGTGAAAGTTATACGCGAGTAACGTTGTCGAAATCTCTGTACGGATTTTTCGAGCGTATCAACGCGCGCGATTTCCAACTGGGTGTCGCTCGTTGTCACGGGGCGACGATAACGGATGAAAAATTGTTGCATGACCCTCGGACAGCGAGCCGTTGGTCAGGTTCCGTGAACGTCGAGACTGTTTCCCACGGATAGCGTCGTCGCGTCGCATCGACTCGAGTTCGTTGCCGTTAGAAATTGATTTTGGATTTATTCGGTGACGTCACCCCGCGCCGAGGCTCCCCCGAGGACGAATGATACTTCTACAGCGTGACGAATGATACACGCTGGATACACAGGGGTCGAGAAGAGGGAATCCGATATACGTCTACCTACCACCGTCCGGCTTCCGTTCCCAGATGACGTTCACAACTCCATTATTTTCACGAGGGAGTCCGAGACCGGTCGATTAAAACAACTAAATCCTCCGGGCAAAAACCGATTCGTCCGAAACAGTCCTCAACTTCCGCTAAAAATCCCCTCACCCCCCACCCCTCGCTTCTCGCACGCTCTCCGCAACTCTTTTGCTGTTCCGCGATAAGAAGATAATCTTGCCGGTGTTTTCTAGCGTGTCCCTGTCTCCTCTGAAATATTTCACAGCGATTTTTCATTTTTCTGCAATGCTGGATTGATCCTCTTCGAGGAAACTTTATTGCAAACATACGTATACACGGTGTAAGAGAAGTAATTCTCATCCGTTTAGGGGTGAGTCCAGACCTCTGGAAATTTGTTGTATCCTCTAATCACCGGGAAGAGAAAACTTTTGACTAACTTTTAAATTTCGTCTTGCAACGATTACGCTGTCGGGATCAAGATGCTCCCTTGGTTCGTGCCTGCCCTGCGTGACATCGGGGAATTGAGGAAATAGCTCGAGCATCGTACACGATGGGGCAGAATTTATGCGTTGCGTGGTTATGGTAGCTAAGTTGTGCGCTACTCACGGTTGACCAACGACGTAGAATAAGGACCCGGTGTGCAACACCGTTACGGAGCAGCGTCGTACGTGATCGGATACAACTCGGCCCCCGACCGCTATGCGGAACGTCCATAAACGACAAGCGAAGCGGAATGAAACCCGGTGTACTGTTGGACATGTTACACCAGTGCCGCGTAATAAATGCAGCGGCAGGCCCGGTCCTCGAGCGTTCAGACGGCGGAGCACAGTTTGCGGAACTGCGAACAATTCGGCGAGCGGAATAAGACCCCGTCGAGGTCAAACACGCTCGCGGCGGAGTTTGCGAAGCGATCAAGTCTAATAAGAGGGTCTTGTCTAGCGGTCTGTCTAGCCGACCAGCGTTCATGCACTGTAAAAGCTAGACAAATGAACACGGGCCTGATTGGTTATTAGCTTCGGGCGTTTTCGTCGTCATTGTCGGACTCTGTCATAAACTTCTGAAAGAACATTTGAATCTAAATGTGTCACTGAGTAGACCCGTGTTGTGGACATATACAGACATAACTTGACACTGTAGTGGGGATAATACCGCGACGTTTACCACCCAGGCCTTGGCGACATATATAGAGAAATCATTGTATCGAGAAAAGACTGTATGCCGAGAGATACCGTACCGATAACTTAGTTCGGTTCGCTTTCGAGTGAACGCTTGGGAAATCGAATTAACCAAAAATGTGGAAATATTACCGGCCGCTATCTTTTAGTCCCAGAGAGTATTGAATGGATTACGTAACAGATGGGTTCGGGCAGATAGCAGGAGGCTCCGATTTTACCCCCGCAAAGTCCCGCTAGTAGTCTTTTCATCTGGCTACAGCAGGGGTTAGAGGAAAGATGATCGGCTGATTATCGAGGAGTCACGCGTGATGTGGGGCGTTTAGACGGTTATCCTGTTTCCCTGGCGAATAAAATTCAGTAAGAGCGAAGAAATATCGATTTGAACGACGACGGCGACACCGCCCCAGTTCGCGGGCCAAGCCGGGCGTGGTGTAGGCCGCTTATAACAACCCTCTTTTCCACGACACTACCGATTCCGTACGGTTAACCACAATTCCCTCGGGTGAAAGAAGCAAGAGCTACTTCTCTGCCCCCTCACCTTTGCCCGCCCCCGCACCCGCCACGCTTTTCACCGAGACCGGGTATATCAGCTAGGCCAGTCTCCGTGCAGAAGACGCTTTTCAATGCGTGTTCCCGGAGTTATGGGATTACCAGTTGCTACCGGTGCACACAAGATTCCGCAGATCCATAATTTAGACGTCGCCTACTACCGTCGCGCGTCGTTTGCTTAGTTAGACTAGTCGCAGATCCGATCTACTCTTCCCAGAGTTTCGATCCCTCCGGTCCATCTTTCCTTCCCGTTAATTGGCAATCACGAGCACAACGGCGCATTGTAGCTGCGGGGCGGCTGCGTTAAGGTCTTCGCGGATTCCCGGCGCTATCCGTTCGGTCTCGCATAATCCGAATGTTCCGTCGCGCAGCATTATATCGAGAAAATAATTTTCAAATAGCCCCGAATAGCCCGTTAAACGCAACCATCTGCGCAGACACCTGGGGAAAACTTCCGCGAACTGGCACCAACGAAGAACAGAATAAAAGAACAAAAATTCTACGTTAGTCTTGTATATACAGTCTTGGGGGTGGGGGTGACATTCTTTGAGATTAGCTTTTTAGACGTTAAGCTCCTTTCTTAGAATATTGCATGCCTAAGCTATCAATTTAGGGGAGAAATATTCCAGACGCTTCTCCTTCGATAAAGTATGACCTCATCCCTTGCCTATCACTCATCTGCGGACCTTGACCCGAGCCATTACTCAACTGCCGACCCGAGATAACCCCGCTGCGCGATTTTCCATTTCCCAAGTCGACAGTTCCCAGCCTGCTTTCCCTAACTTCGGAATTGTCCTCGAAGAGACGACTGAACATTCTTCAATATCAATAGCGCGTCGACATCCGTTCCCTTCCTCTTCAAAAAATAGTTGTTTCGCTCCTTCCGCGTGAAATTCCGACTTTCTTTGCCACCAACTTTTATTTTATCTTATCCCTCGGAAGTTTGCAAATATCTCTGCTCGCCGACGAACAGGAAGTCTCAGCGCTTCGAAAATGTGAAATTGATCTTTCTGCTTGTTACGTATATGAAAAATTGTACATACAGCATGGTAAAATATATTTTTACTAAACCAGACGCAACCGAAAGACATCACTTTCTAATTTAAGAATCGAAAGAAATCTTTCTGTAAAGAAGAGTTCAGGAATGCTCGCGTACCCGAAGAAGCCGGAAGATATTGATTTCCGGTTCAAAGCCGGAACCGTTGATACTGTTTCGCGTTTAACGGATAACACGGCCCACGAAGTGTGCATTCTGCTCGCGACGAGACCGAGAGGCGTTGCCCTGGGGAATCGGAACTGACGCTTGATCGAGAGCCAGAATCAACTTACGCAATGACAAGCTCCCGGGGGACTAACTCTCCCGGAAGAACTGGGCTGAATCAACGGATCATATTGCGGATCCGTGGTAAGCCGCGCCCCTATTCTACCGGCGGAAACACCTCGAAATTGAAATGTTCCGTTAATGAAACCCCGACGCGTAAACACCTCGACAGGGTCTTCTTCTTGTTGTGGTTCATCATTTTCCGAGAGGAGCCGCTCTCTCGCACCGGAAGCGTTCAAACACGTTTAATGATCGACGTCTCCCGAACACGTTTAACCGAACAAGGGGATCGGGGGGGGGGGGCGTGTGTCGAGAAACGTAGTTATAATCGGAAATAACTGGAGCCCCGGCGAATTATGGTACTCGGTTGGTTAGCTGTTTTAATATAAAGAATAGTTACCGTTCGTTTTTCTTGCCGGTGATGGGGAAACTTTTCCACGGGCGGTTTCTCATCGGCCACCGGCTCAAACGAGCACCGTTAAAAAAGTTCCGGGGGGCATAACTGTTTGCCTCGGCGAAAGTTCGAGATGAAAAGTTCACCACACATAAAAGCGGTTAGGTGCATCGGGGCTTAGCCGGTCCGCGATGGTCGTCGTCCAGCCATCGAGAGTCTTCGTCGCGAGACCACTTACACTTTTGTACACACTCGAATCGAACTCCGCACATCCGGCAACGATGTCGATACACTCCGCACCGCTCCGCTATTTAGTTCCACCGTGTTCGCCAACTTCTTAGCACCGTATCGAGAATGAACTTGAAGAACGATAGCGACGTAATCAGAGGGACGTTGTATCCCTCGTTAAAACTTTCCGCGATCACGGGACTCGGCACACGAAATTCCTAAATTACGCGTTTATATTGTTTTAAGGGGGCCGGCATGGTTTGAAATCCATATACGTATGCAAGGGTTAAAATCTAGACAAACTGCCGCTTCAATATCGCAATTAGCAGTTTAGAAGTGGTCAATTGTGTTTCCTAAAAGTCCAATCTACGTCTGTATAGAGCCCAAATTGCGAATTTCTACCTGATCGTGGAGTAATTTGTAATATTCGGCAGAAAATTCGAATTCTGAAGCAAGTATGACGTCACAAGATGGCTGGCGCTGAGGGATTCTCTTAATTTCGAGAGATTTAGTGTTCGTATCGAAAAAAGGCTCTAAACAGACGTAGCAAAGACATGTACAAACACGGTGGTATGCATTTTTAATTGATTACTTACTTATTTAAGACGTAAAATGCCTGCCGGCCCCCTTAATGGCCGTCGCGAAAGTAGCGGCGGTCATTTGAGCGATAATGAGAAAATGAATGAAAATTATGGTATAAAAGTGAAGCGTAACGGATTAAACATGACGATTCTCGGAAGGCCTCGACGTCGGAATCGTCGATACTTTCAAGACGTCGCGCGTCCCACCTCCCGAGATTTACTCGCAGGGTGCCGGAACGTGTCCTGCAAACCGATCGCAGCATTTTCATCAGCCACGAGACGCCCGATCCACTGATTAAATGGGATTTCGGAACGACGCCGCTGAAAACAAGCCGGGTCCGTGTTGTAACCAGTGTTCTGTTTGCATTCCGTCGGTACGCGCGACGCGACTCGCCGCACAACCCGCGTTTCAATGCACTCAACGATTCCTCTGCTCCGGTATGACAGTCACGTTGCCTCCTGCGCGTAACCAGGCCGATCGAATATTAGCAAGTGCGACCGGCAATATGCACGCGTTACTGAATCCTGTACAACGATCCCTGAATTTCGGATAAATGATCACCGGCTCCGGCAAAGCGACGTCGACGAGGCTTCTCCGCGACGACTACTTTCGCGCAGACACCAACGAGCCCGCGTTTGTTCCAATTTGACAATCAACTTTCAGGAAAACCTTCAGCAGACTTGGGAATAAACAACTGCGTTTATTGACCATAAACGGACCCTAGCTAAGAATGAGAAAAACACGGGAGACACCGTCGATGACAGTATCTTATTATAGAATTAATTTCCGGAGTTGTGAAATTCTTCTGGTTTTTCAGTTTTTGCGACCAGAGTTTGAAACTGAAAAATCGGAAAAAATTCTCGAATATGTAGCTCGATGTGCTGAACGTGTCAGATTTTTTCTTGGAATTTTTGGACGCGATTAAATGGGTACAATGGGGGCAAAAACTGGATTTTCCTTCGCTACCGGTAACTACCCTTAGAGGTTTGTTTAGAATTACTATTGTGAGGTAACCTGGTAAATAAATAAAACTATTCTTCGATGATCATTAATATTGCCTGACAAAAAGAACTTTCGGGAGTCGACTGCTGTGAATAAAAGTGATATCGGTTCGGCAGTGAATGCGGGAGAGCTGTGGATCGAAGCGGTTCGAATAACCGTTGAAAAATGATGAAAATCGTCTGCGTCATTGCAGCGAGGGAACCGAGCAAACAAACAGATGTCGCATCTCGCGCCGAGGGCTAACATTAGCGGAGCGATGGGACTGTTTGATTATCAGCTCGCGCGAGGAGAACAATGGCCGCCGGGATGGGAAGGTTGAATCGCTTTTCTGACTGCTCCGCAAAGTGGCGTCGATAATCGATACTTCGGGCTTTGGATTTAAAAGGATTCGCGCGCCAAAGTATTTACGTCTAATCGGCTGAAACTCGGATTCGAGACAAAGGCCCCTACGGAAGCTCTCGGGTCTGGGGCGGGTCCCGAGAAAGTGGCGTTTCGACGGTTAGGCGGTTCGCAGAGTCCACTTCGCGGAGACGATAGATACACGGCGGCGCGTCCCGCGGAATTAAGTTAATCGAAAAGAAACAATTTGCCGGGAAAGTACTGCGGGTGGTGTCCGAATCGATACGGGATACGGCGTGCGGCAAAAGCCCGCTGCGGACCCGGCCGCGTCCGAAAAGGCGAATTCGAGGCTTTGTCGTCGATCAAAGCATGAATGAATAATCAAACCGGCCCGGATGATAACGGTGCCGGCCCTTTTGTCCTCGGCCGAGACAGATTATTATACCCTTCAGCGAAACGACGGAATACGGGGCGCGCAACATTCTGGACAAGTCCAACAGCTGGACTTGTTTCCGGAAAATGGACAGAAAAACCGTTCGCGATCGAATAAATTGTTTACCGGATGACACTTTGTCTCCCAGCGAAATTCGCTTTTAAAGGCCAAGCCTCGTGATCCTGATTCTCCTTTGAGCAAAGAAGATCTTCAGCATCGCGACGTTCATGGCATCGAATTAACCAAACGATGAATTCTTTTCCACGCGTCGTTCCCGTTGTCTCTCCTTTTTTAATTGTCGGCTTTTCGGGCCGTTTCTCAGTCTCGTCACGTCGATCTTAAACGAGTTCTTCTTTTTTTTTTTTAATTCGGACGCTAAACGCTAGGGGAAGCAGTTTACTCTTTCACGGAGCAGACAGAGGCGAGAAACGCGATTCGCCTAAGCGCAACTGTTCTGTATTCTGTTCCACGAGGCGTTTAAAATGTAGCTTCTGTTCCTAGGAAGGGGGCCCCCCCTCTTGCACTGTATCGACAGATTCGTTCTGCCGAGAATCGACTGCTGCTGCGTCGTTGTTCGAGATTTACGACGTCCCGCTTGGAAATCGATCGATGAACGTTGCATAAAATAACACAACACTCGACTTGTTAACTCTATTAAAATAGGAAACACTGGGACCGAATAAATGATTGAACGGGGCAGTTTTTTCGAATCGAAGTGCAACGGAAGCGCCCAACACCTAGAAGGTGTGATAATTCCCTCGGAACTTCCGTTACCGTCTACTTTCAGAGACTAATTCGCAGCGAGTTCCTAACCGAATTCGCCTTGTCCATTTGTCGAAGGCATTCCCCGCGTTGGCGCCGGCGTCTCCGTAATGCTCGCGACATAATTTAATTCTTAAGTTACCATTAGCCGCCGCCGCTGTATCCGCGTTACAGCGCCGCGTCGCGTCGCCTGTATTCCGTCCGTGAAATCGGCGACGGCAAACAAAAGGATCGTATCCGGTTCCCGCAGATCCTAACCCGACGAGTAGCCCCGACCGTAATCCCGTTGTTTGCCAGTCAACCGAAACTCGTCGCGTTATTTAACCAGAATCTTCCGGCGAATGGTAAAACACGTTTATTAGCCACGCGTAATCGCGGCAATTAGTTGCCACAACGGCCTGTCACCTGCGCTCATCGTTTCTATCGACGTGTCGGCGTGCACCGACCATTGTCAGTACGTTTATTCATTTTTTAAAGAACCGGAAAAATGCAAACTGATATTTCCTTGCAACTTACTCAGCTTTCTATTCGGATTTCCGATGCTGCTGAAACGTGCAGCGTGGTCGCTCGATAAGTGGAAGCCCTTTAACCGAAAACCAGGAACGACCCGATCAGTACGCTCATTCATTTTTTAAAGAACCGGAAAAATGCAAACTGATATTTCCTTGCAACTTACTCAGCTTTCTATTCGGATTTCCGATGCTGCTGAAACGTGCAGCGTGGTCGCTCGATAAGTGGGAGTCCTTTAACCGAAAACCAGCAACGAACCGAGCTCTACGCACCGCTTGCACTCTCAGGCTGCTAAATAAACAGTGAGCACAGCAAGATTGCGATAAGTCGCTCGATAAGTGCGAAATGCCTCGAGTCTCTCACTTATATCGAGCAGCCACGGAATGGGACTTGGCAAACACGTAATACAAATTCGCGAAGCAGATTTTCCTCAGCCAAAAACTTCGTAAACTCCCCGAGAAGCAACCCCTTTCCCTTTGCACCGCTATTACGAAAACACGTACTCTGTATGCACAATCGCTTTCGCCGACCTCAAGTGGCGTTACCAAAAATTAATCGAGCCACTGCACAGAAACAATTTTCAAGAATCTTCACCGCACCACAGCGGAGGGGCGGAGAAGATCATGGTTGCGTCTGATCGCTCGATAAGTGAGAATTCCGGAAAGCCTCGAGTCTCTCACTTATCGAGCAGCCGCCGCCGGTGTATCATCCGCGCGGGATAGGAGTTGGCAAACACATAATACAAATTCGCGAAGCAGATTTTCTTCAGTCAGAAACTTCGTATCTTCCCCAAGGAGGCCATCCGTTTCCGTTTGCGCCGCCATTACCGGGTGGCACTCTGTAAATATACACTGTCGCTTTCCAGCCATTCTCGCAACGCGTCCCGCAAGCAACGTTCCGAAAAACTGAAAACATCGAGTCATTTGGCATGAGAGTAAAATTCTGTTGGGACATTTCGCCCGAAAACTGAAACATACGCGTACGATTCTCTCCGATCGGAACGCGTGATTAGAGGATCAGGTGAATCCTCGAAGACTCTGACCGGGCGACACCGGGGGCGAGAAGGTGACCGTTCAAATAGCATGGGCGGGGCTGAAGGTCCTGGATGCCAACCATCAGCCGCCATCTGCGAACCGTTGGGCGAACAATCCTGGAAACTGCAGCAGCCCGTGCAGCGGCGTCGAGAGAGTCCGCAATCGTTTCGCGTTCCAACATCCTGAAACGAAATTCTGCGGATTCCCGGGTGTTCCTCCGTCCTGCGGGATTCCAGCGTGTGCTCTTTCCTCGTGTACTCGCCCGGTGTGTCTATCTCCCTCTCTCTCTCTCTCTCTCTCTCCGCTCTTCTCATCGTTCCATTAACTTGCCCCGTTAACGCCCATAACCCCCGTGCCGGCCTCGGAAAAACCGAGAGAACGAGAGATTGCCCGTCCGGGGTCGTCGTTCGATCAATTTCCTCGGGAACGCGACGCGGAGTTCGCGGTACGTCGTTAATTTCTCCGCAGAAACGCTAGCTGCACCCCGCGCGGTACAGGTGAGTTGTGTGGCACGGTGGTTAGGGTACTACATTCGTGCCACGGCGCTGCTAATCAATGATGTATCTCGAGCACAGTGTGCGCGGCGGGCTTTGCCACGTGCAACTTCGTCCCAGATATCTAAGCCCGCCGGCTACCCGAAGGCAAACAGACGGTTTCCAACGGTTATTACTCGACCGGCGGGGGGTTAGCGAGGAGACGAACCGCGCGCACAAAGTGCCCGAGAATAATTACAAGTTTCGCCATTGAATCCGGAATGCGCTAAACAACGCGGAAACAGTCGCATTGCGATCCCGATGATTAATGCAATCTCCTTCTGGAACCGCGCGCGTGACTCCGCGTTTCGACTGTTTTAAATGGCCCGCGGACGATGGACGCACAACCCCCCTCTTCTGACATCCCCTCGTAAGTGGCAACTCGAGATATTGTCAACTCTGGAAAATGGAGTCTGCGTGGAAACCGGACGCGTTCCGCAGTTGATTTTGCGAAACGAGCAACCGGGGTTCGAGGTTCTCGCGCACGCGGCTGCTAACACACCGGGAACAATTATAGTTCGTTAACGCGCGCGCGCGCGCCTGCAACAATTAGTACGCCGCGAACTTCCCCTCCGGTTCCCGGCTGTTCTTCTTTTTCTCTCTGTCAGAGTTTATAAACGTTTAAGGCGCTCCTCCGAGGATGCAAATTATAACTATTCCCGTCGTCGACTGGACCGTTAGGATGCGCATTTCGGTAAACGCGTATTTCCGCATAATTCGAACGGATTAACGCGGTTTTATCACGCGGTGTGTAAAAACGTCAGTGCGCTACCTGTTCCGCCGAACTTTCCGTCCGAAGAAACAAATTAGACTGCCGCGTAAACCGCCAGATAGTTTGGGATTCGAGTAAAACAGTGCTGCGCCGACTTAATAATAATTAACGGGGAACGGAGATGTTTACAGAAACAGAGCTCATTAAAGTCTCCGGTACAAACGTGCCCGTTAAAGTTTATTAGAGGCAAAGGCGCAATGAACCGTGGAGAGAACTATCGCGCGCAACGAATGCGTAAAACCCGAGAGGCCAGTGATCAAAACGCCGGGTCCTCCTCCCCTCCTGGCGGGGTAAAACGAATCAGAAAAATTAATCGTGCGGATAACCGGGCGTAAAACGATTTTACGCCGTTCTCACGGTGAGCTGAGCGTACATCCACGTAAAACAAGAAACGCTCATACGCAAATCGTAAAAGTTCCAACGCGGAGGGAAACGGGGCGCGTAAAATTGTTGATTTTCGAACAGCGCCCGTCGAACGATGGCCCCATCGAAAAGACGAAGTTCTCTTTCGCGCGATAGGGAAATTACAAGAGAAATTTATGAGCAGCTCGAGTAGAAAGAAAATTCGACGACAGGTGTTCCATCATTCGCGAAAGTGACCTCGTGGAGCGATTCCGTTCCGACGATCGGTCACCGTGCAATTTCGCGAGGATGGATGATTATATGATTAAATAAAATCGCGAGAATCCACCCCGGCCCGAGTTAATAACGGCCTAGGCAACGAGGGGCGAAAAAAGAATGAATGTTCGATCGCGATAATTTATTTTACGCTCGTTTCAGATGCTCCGCCGCGTCACGGTGTGTTATCTCGCGTGGCTGTCGAGCGTTTCAGGGGTAAAAAACATCACCGGCGGCGTATCAAGACACCTCAGATCGATAGGGTTCCCGGAGGGCAGCGGAATGGGGGTAAGGCACCAAATAAATCATTAATTTTCCATCAGCCGACGCGGCTTCCTGCAGCCATTAACTTGATATCAGTATCCCGGGCGGCTCGCAGTTCCACCTGTCGAGGAATATAGTCTCGTTAACACTAGATTTACGGAGAACTCGTCGATTCCACGGGATTTCGGATTCCTCGCTTAACTCTTCGTTACTCGCCCGAGAGAATCGCATCATTACTCAGGTTACCACACGCATCTCATGCACAAGGAACGCGTGCGATCAACGAATTAAAGCTTCCGTTAACATCTGAAATCAATCAAAATTTTCTCCTTCAATACTTTCAATACATTCTCCTTAAATACAAGGATAGAATAAATGTTTGTAAATCTGTTGGAAATGTTCTCGCGGAGAATTCTCCGAAGAGAATCGTTAGCGGCGCGTCGGGCAAACAAATCGTTCAATGAAATGCGTTTCATCGATAGAGAGTGAGCTCTCATTGTTATTCGAAAATCAATTAGCCACGTGTTTTCAGATATTCTTCGCCCTCGGCGTGCCCGTCGATATCCCGAACAAATCGGTGATATTTTCGTTGTACTTCGAGGCGAACTACCCCCTGCCGAATTCCAGTTATTATTGGGACGAGCCGTATTTATGGAAGCGCAGTCTGGACCGACAACTGGCGTACCGCGTTCTGGTGAACAAATTAAAAAGGTAAAAAACAAAAAAAGAAAAATCGGCGAAATTGAATCGGATCGAATCGACGAGAATCGCGGCTGTGCGATTTCGAAACGATATGTACACGCTAAATTGAAACAGCGTCGGCTACTCGGGGGAGGATTGTCTGCTGAAAATGATCTGCGAAACGGCGAACGAACCTCTGTCCAACAACGGTGTGCTCGGCGATATTTTACAAATTTTATTCACGTTAGTAACCGTGTATAGTTAACGTTAATCGAAACGCTGGTTCGTACACCGTAAAGATCATCGTACGATTCTCATGCTAGGCCGTCCTCCTCGCAAGACGAGCATCTTCCAAGCGAGATCGTCGAAGCAGAATACGCAGAGGATTGCGACAACTACCATAGGAATTGCCCGCAGAGTCCGCTCGCATTGATTAGCCGATACGATCTCAAAGGTAGCAGCTGAAGACGCGGTAAAGTTCGTTTACTAATTTGTAGTAAATTGTACTCGTCGAATACTGGAGAATATTTAAGAATAGTAAAATTTGTAGCTTTTTTTGTACCATAAATGCACCTTTTACGCGAGTATGTGACTGTTACTTCAATGGGACATTTGCGACGCTCAGAGAAAAACGCCACAGTGGTCCAGAAGCCGCGAAACCTGTCCAAAATTCAATTTTTTCGATTATAGTTTTCCTTTCGCAGCTCTTCCTCCACGTTTCTTAGGTCTTACGTCGGCTCCAATGCTAATTCACCTAAAATGGTTCGGTGAATAATCAATGCAACATTGAATAAGTTTTCCCAAATTCATTCGAACTTCTGATTAATTTAATAGCAAATAGCGCAAGGATAGCGACAGATAGCTTCGCGGGCGTAAACGAAATTCCATGATCTTGCAATCCAATTTTGCATTTTGACTTTTCGCGTAACGTACCCGGGTACCCGGCATTTCAGGTACCTGCGCACCCCTGACGACAATACGTTAGCAACATTTAACCGCGAAGATCAGTGGATGCAACAGTTGAAAATAAATAGTCTAAGTACTGGCATGAAAGACACTGGGAATCGAGATAGAACATTTAGCGCGACAGCAAAATTCAACGAGTCGAGAATTGAAACGCCTTTTGCAGAGCGATTTAGCTAGAATTCTCTCGTGCGACGCAAGGATACATCACGGACGCTCCGTTTACGTTTCAAAGTGTAAGTCGAACTTCCATATTTCTTTATTAAGTAGGAAATAGTGATCTGCGGTGGGTGCGTTCCGAGAACGACACCGGATTTCCTTGGCTCAGCTCTCCCCGCGGTCGCTTCAATTCTGTTTGATCAGAAGCGGCTGATGCCTCCTTTCTTCCTGGATCTCGCGTTCCCGTCTTTGTTGCAGTAAATAATGAGACACATGCTCATAAGTAACAATCGTGATCATGGTCGCCGGTGTCACCCTGGTCAGGTTCGCGCTCAGACCCTTGTAAAAGCCGCGCCACCGTTCATGTCTGAAATTAACCACCAGTAATACGCTTTTGTTATTCGTCTCATCTTTCTCTGGCGTCTATAGTGCTACGGGTAGTAGATCGTATACCACATTGTTCTCATTCGCACCAAATCTGAACCGGCGTACGATTCTTGTCGTCTCGACGAATGCTCAAACTCGGCGTCAAAGGGGAATTGATCGTATCGTCGACAACAATTGTGCCTGAAACAGTCGTCGCGTTAAGGAGGTTCGGTTGAAGAACTGGGTGTGAAGAAGAAGTATCTCAAAACCCGAAGATTCGTGCTTTTTTTTCAATTCCACATCGTTTACTTTTCATACAAGTGGTTTGCATCTTAGGTACAAATACAATGCGTAATCGTACACATAATACGTCCAAAAATCGTACTGCTGGTGGTTCCACGAGAGTGATCTGTCTCGTCGCTTATGCTCGCTACTGACAGGACAAGTGTAGCGACTTTCCTCGGTTCCAGGCAAACGGATTTACTAGATTACGTAGGTCTTTTTTTATTTGTCCGAAAGTCGCAACAGTTGTTCCACCGGTTCGCTTATGCATTCATACATACTCACGCACACGTGAAGATGCCATCTCCACTTACATATTTCGTCGCGCTAACGCCTGTGGACCCGCCACAGCAATTCATTTACTCGTAAAAGCGTTCAAAGAAAGAGACCGTGAGTGGCCGCCAGGTTACACAGAGAGTCGCCGTCGGAGTTCAAAGAAAAATATCCGCTCGTACAAATATTTCTCCTCGATCTATCCCCTGCGGGCGTTGCTCTTTTTGCTACTGCGAAACGCAAACTCTTCAGGCACGCCCAATGAAAAGAGAATGCGACACGTCCGAAACCGCATCGGCGCGCATAAGAGTATTTTCATAGAGAACGTGGACGCAATTCGAAATCATTGTTTTCAGAACAAAAAGAGCCTTCTCTACGTGTAAACTAACAAATATATAAAAAGAATAATGACCATTTCAAAGTCTGACGGTCCACTTAAAATACAAACTAATTCTAAATTGAAAATTGTTTACTAGCTTTTTTTAAAGAATTTTACCGAAAAGGACCTTCCACGAGTTATGATTACGAGGAGGTCGGTGCTTTTGTAATTACTTCAAGGTTTATCACAGAAACGGCGAAGCAATGCAGATGTGGGACAACAACTAATAACGAAAGAGTAAACCAAGTACAAGAGGAGATGTATTTTGTTAAGTATAATAAAACCGAATAAAACCATTCGATCAATCTAATAGAAATAACTTTGTCCACCTTTTTCTTATAAACACTCCCATGCGGCAGCGACTGAATCGAACCTTGAAACAATCGTTAGAGCGTTGCTGTGTTTATTGAGGTGTTCGTCAAACCCGCTTCTCGGCGGAAAACTCTTTCATATAAATAAATTGAGCCTACTTAAATCTGAGTTAGAATGACATTAAATTTTATTGCTACACTTCGGTTGGTCCGAGTACCAGACTCTACAATGAACCTTGAAACATTCATCTAACACAGGTGTTTCGAAATGAGGTATGTGGTCATTGTATACAAGAAACATAATGACAGCACGGTTAACAATGCAATTGTAGACGATCATTTATACTCCTACGCAAAACCTTCATCGATTCTTATTCCCAATACGAGATTCAGGCTCGACCGATCGTGACTCGCTGATCACGCGAATACGCCGAAACTCTCATTTGATCCTTGCTCACATACTTGTCTAATTACTGCAAGCTCACGCGTAACTCGTCTTCGTTCGTGCAATTATGTAACCGTCTTATACCGTAAATTCAACTATTACAGATTATTAAATTGCACCTTTTGCTAGTCGTGTGTTCACAATCGAATTTCGAAGGAAATTGTTCGTGACATATGAGGAACGGTAAATAATTTATGATAATCAGGGTTGTTGGTTATAATCTTATCCAGAACGTGAACTAATCGCGATACACATCGCATAAATGAGTGCCGGATTGAGAAGCTTGTTACCAAGACATGGAAAATAATTAAGTTAATCGTCCTTAAGTTACACAAGTTCCCTTTTTGCGCGCTTTACAAGAGCAAATCAAGATATTCTGCACACACACGTTGTCGAATAAATAAAATAAGTATGCTCGAATGATCCGTATAAATTATCACACCATTTCAAAAAGTCACATCACGTTATAATGCGAGAGAATTTGAAATAGCATTCTTTCCGTACATGTGTATATACACATACAATATATATATATGCGCGTATGTATATGCATATAGATATTAAAGACTGGCTTCCCACTTTTCTTAAAAAAGAAGAAAATATTGCCGGTGCCTATGATCGATCCGAAAAAAACCTTAAATAAGAATATTAAAATTATTTATCTACCTCTAGAGTCCCGAGACACTTGCAATCCGACAATTTGCATGAATGATTGCAGAGTACAATGAAAAATCTTTTCAATAATATTCCTTACACATGTTCCATGAGTCATCTTTGCCAATGAATCCCCAGATATGTTATCTAAACGAATTAGGTGGCTACGACACTTTCGAAACCATCGTGTACCATGTATTACATATTTTCGGAGAGAAATGTTAAGTGTTTAAGTAACAACCATAGCATTTCAATTGACTGAAGCCATTTTGAAATAAGGAACGGTGCAGCTGAAGTGGACACTTCGGTGCAACGCAAGTACTCTTTAAATATTTGTACAGAAGTGTGTTTGGGTGGCTAAGCATTTTTAGTGTGTGCGGGCGCGCGCGCGTTTTAGTGTTCGTGTATGTGTTTGCGCGCACCCATGTGTATGTGTATGTATGTGCGTCGGTTGTGTAGGAGAGTAGCAACTTTTTCTAATAATACTGTATCGAGCGTACCTTCGACTAACAAAGGACATCAAAAAATTCAAAATACAAGTTATACTTAAATCAGACGATTTGCTGCTGATTACTTCCACCAAGTTAGCTGTCTATTCTGGGCCTGGGAAAATCCAGTATCAAAGCATAACTCAATCCAGGTGAATTACAGAATATTCGAACCGAGACTAATAATCGTTTCTCCTCCATCTTATATCGATTAAAAAAATTAGATTAATATAATCTAAAGAGTCAATGAGAATCCGTAGGCACATTAGAAAACGTTTCATAAATTACAATAATTAAACAAATATTTGGTGTAACGTGTATAAGATACGGCGTTAAGCCTTTATAAAAACCCTTTAAGCCTTCTGACCTCCATATCAATCGCACGCATTCGGCGCTGCCACTGTAGTTATGATGATGATCTTGAAGACGTGCTCGCACTACTTGATAAGGATAAGTAGAAGCTGCAGCTATCAATTTCGATACTGCTGCGAAGAAAATATACTCCCATGTGCTCTGCAAAGAAAATCATTAGTTACAGGCTGATTTCTTCCTCTGTGGTAACCATACTCTCACTAAACACATATATTTCACTTACCAACTTAGTATCAATTGGAACATTTAGATAACCATTATACCAGTTCTTCAGCTCTTCGTACACCATAAATTGGATAGCTCCGTGTGAAACACCGAACATTCCAGGAACAAAACCCTACGAATTCCCATAAAAATGAAACATCTATTTAACATTTTCTATCAACTATGCAAAGTTTCGAAGTGAAACGCCTCTTCTACAGGATATCCCAAAATGGTTGTACTTGCTTTTCAAAGAAACATTGAAACAATTTGAGAATACTGATGCATTATTGTCAACAAGTTCTCAGATATGTCAAGACATTACAGTACATTGACTTCCTCTCCAAAGATTATATTGTTCGATCAACTCACCCTGTACAAACCATGGATTCCTTCGGTTCTATAAATTTTCTGAATCGCATCTATCGTGCCTTTGTATCGAAGCCTTTCCGGCAGATGTTTGTCATCGGTGTACTGTAAACACAAACGTGTCTTTACTACCCAAAGCGGATTGGTCATGAGCAATGTGAGAATCCCAGCATCAGCTGCAGCGAACATGTGCCATGATGGTCCCAAAGGCATCCTACTGTTTCCACCCTGAATCCAACCTTTAATGGTGTTGTAGCTAAACAAAGGACAATTACAAAGTGTTAACGCGCGCCATGTTAAGAAAAGCACAGTAGAACTTCATTTTTATGAACCCGTTAATAGCCAAGTATTATTTTGTTTTACTCACTCAGTTTTGTCATAAATGCATAAAATACGTTCTCTATTGACCGCTAACTATCGCCCAAGTGAATGATGTTCTACCGGTGGTTTCAATGGTTGTAAAGTGAATTACGAAGATACTTACAAAAAAAAGTAACAACCCCAGGAACCACCAGATCCTAGCACATTCGGTGTCACGCCTTTGTAAAGTCCCCGCACACCTTCAGTCTTAACGATTTGTGTGACAGCACTCTTCAGCCCCTTGTATTGCGGGGCAGTTCGCGAATGTCCATCGTTCACTGCAAGTAAACGGTAAATATTAATAGTAATAATAACAATAAATCGTCTTCATTGCACGCTCGACGTTAACCCCTCACCTTACGATTTCCTTCGCAGCTGCCCTCATTAAGACTATCGTGTCGTTAATAATTGACTACAGAATGTAATTACATGCTTATCGTAAGTCCGCGTTATGTACAAGGTACACGTATTAATAACTGTGTATCTTTATGCAAAATAAACATTTGTTGCAACACATCAAATCCGTAGTCCATTAATAACATAAAAATCTAAGGAGCTTCTTAAACCTTATAGCAGCGGGTCATTCTTTCCGGATGATTTCGAATAATTTTTAAAATTCACTTAATGTTGCATTCGAGTTCATTTTCTCCGAAAAATTAAGTCGCAAGCAAAAATTCTAATATTTTCTATTCGTGTTCGCAGTATACGCAAAATTCCTTTACAGATAGTATCACCTGTTATTTAATCAGAAGTTAGCTTAACACACACGTGTGCTCAACTATTCAGAATTGATTTTCTCAAGGACGAGGTTCGACCAAGTTTCGTTTCATAATGTTTGATACCGTTCAAAAAATTGCAAATAGACGATGACAATGGAATATAACAAAATGATACAGGGAAGCTAATGAATCGTGGAACTTTGTGAGTATCGTGCATGCGTGTGTGTTGGTGTATATGTGTTGCGACCTATAACACGCTTCAGATTGTGTTACGAAGAAGTCACGAGCGATAAGCGGAATATAATTATTTTCTTTTCCTGTCTGTCTGTTATGACTTATCGCCGTCGGTTATTACTATCATGCCGGACGCATGTGTGGTAACCTCTAGTTTAGCGGATTGTTGCATGCTCCGGTTGAAAATTCAAACTTATTCTCGTAGAAAGTGACGGGGAACGGAATAAGAAGGCGTGAAAACAATGTCAAGGTCTACTAAATAACTAAAAATAATCGATCTTATGTTCATAAACCAAGAACCTGAAGAATAATAATGAAGATTGCCAATTTTATGCAAACCAGCAAAAACGTTTGAAGAATTTGGAAATACTGTTAAATTACTTTCGCCTCGCTAAAATTCTTAAGAAAAGAAATTTATGTTGTTCCTGCATAAAGTTTCATTGTCGAGACCGGAAATAGCTTGTTGGCGTTGTTTGGCGAATCACCCGATAGACTCGGGGATTTTCATACACATGATGCTGCGAGACTGTGGGCAGATAACGGCGCGAAGACGCGCTCGAAATTCCGTCGTTTGATCCCTCACGTGCTTCTGACGCAATTCGTGGAATTTCTTGCGTTCTGGTGTACGGCCAGCGAATTTTACGACGAAAATACGTTCGCGAACGAGCCCTCTTTGCGACATCGTCATCGGCTTCGCAATGATAACGAAACAACTTAAAGCCGCGACAGATAAACTCGTGGCAGCCTGTAACAACGTATTGTTTGGCAGCATCGTTGTGTACCCGACCCCTTTATCTGTAGCGGTCGAACAATTTCACGATAAATTGTTAACCAACTTATTGGACCGTGAACCGATGGCGAACAGAGTTTTAAACAACGTTAAAACGAGGACTGCCTTGCGAGGACAACGATGATAATAATAAGGTCGCGTCCGCTGCTTACAACGCAACAACATGTTCTCAGAAGGTGAAGAGTTTCAATTTATAACTGTGTCCATCGAGAGCTCCAACGATCACGTAACCCTAAAACTCACGTGATTATTAAAATTAACGACGGAGAATGCGAATACTGTTTCCCAGAATGAAATAATAGTTGACGGACGTCCAATCTCGTGTTCAACGCGCGAAAAGCGAAAGTGTATCGACGGCGACAATGCGCAAGCACAACTCGAGAAGTAATCCTTAATTATTTTCGTTCGGCGAACTGGAATTTCTACTTTCCACTCGGAGAAGCGTGATCGAAAGTCACCGGACACTTTCCATTTTCCCCAAAAATCGTACAGCTTCTGCAACCGATTTGCTTTTAACACACGGTTTCTCGATTACGTGATCATTTGAATATCGGCCTACGGTTATTGCTTCGCCGATAACGATTCCAAATTCTGATTAGAAATTTTTCGGTTCAAGGTAGTGGTCACCTATCGCTCTAACGATGAAGCAATCCCAGCAATTAGTTTCGCAAGAACATTTGTACGAAATAGTATTATACGAATTTTTGAAGCTCTTTTTTAGCATTTATTGTGCTTTAAAAATAAGATTGGTTTTGGGCCCCTCACCCTAGGCGTAATGGTAAAAATTTTCCGCGATCCTAGTTGTAACATTAAAGTAATCTCCTCAGATAATTTTGACCTGGAGATATCAGTGATTGTAAGATAAGTTCCGTGTTCTATTGTTACTAGCCAATCGTTGTTTCTATATTTTTAAACGCCGTAGACAAAGAGAGTTTGGCAGACGACACTCGGCCGGCAGAAAATACTTCTCGGTCTTTCTCTACCATAACGCCACGTGCTTTTTCGGTTCGGACTTATCGTACAATTCGATCATCGACCTCATACGTCGACCAGCCTCGCCGCGCGACCTTTCGTGCGGTGACTGCACGTTTGTAAACTTCACTGAATCCACATTGTTCTTAAATAATGCTAGATAACGAACGTTTCACAACGTGTCTTACAGCTTGAATACGGTTAAAAAAATGACAAACGCCTACTAGCTTTATCTCTCCGCATTAGTCACCGCTGTTGATGATCGTATCTCATTAATATGTAGACTACAGTACTTATGCATCCATGACAGTAATGTAGATATAAAACACGAAACTGTCGAGTCAACGGTAGACTAAAAACATTATTACTTGTTGGAATTGTTAAGAGAAAAACTACGTTCTTATTTCATTTCTGTACTTTTCATTTTCTTATTTCATTTTCTGTTCTTCTGTGGGGGTATCAATTACCTATATTAATTATACTTACGATTAAAGCATAATAGGTATTTTTAAAAAGAGAACAGATTTCTAATTGAATTTAATACAAAAAAATGTAATATCTCTTTATATTCATTATGCTTTATAAATATAATGAATGTAATTGGATCCCTTACCCTGTTAGCAGTTTTAACAATGGACGAAGTATGTCATCTGTTTCCGAGATATTTGCAAAAAAAGGTACGAGTAAATACCCACCGCGGCTGCCTTTTCCAATGACGGTATTTGTCCTTCTGGGTTGGGAAGGGTCGAAGCCCTACACCGAGAAATCTAACCCAAATTGTCCCTACAGTTTTTTTTTTACGACTATCTCGGAAACTAAAGCCAAGCGATGGTAACATGTAGAAGAAAAGGTTGCTCGGAGTGGGGACTTTGACAACATATTTTTAAGGTCATTGAAACCGGTGTGAAGTCCCTTCTCCCATTTTTTTCCTTGAATTAATTTACGCCTCATTTCAGTTTACGAACTTCATATTTTCGCACTTCCTGTTTCGTCATAACACAAAATTAGTTCAACCGTGTGTCGCTCATAAAACACTTGCTTGACGTCAAAGCAAGCATCTGTCTCGTTAGCCAAGCGGAAGGAAAAAGAGATTTTCCGAAATATCAATAATCTGCCCTACAGATGTCTAAATGGAGCGACACAGGGGAAGCGACGAGTTCTATAGATATTCGATAGGTAATGATTTTTTACTACCCTCCAGTTTCCGAGATATTAGCAAAACTTTCCCCAACTTTGAGGGCTATTTTAGATTATTGTAAACAAAAGGAAATAATACGTGTAAAATATTTTTCAACAAACTATATTCTGTATGAATTTCATTAAAATCGGCGTGTTACACTCGGGTGACGTCCCTTTAATTTCTAAATCCGGAACGCTATTCTGCTCTAGACCTTGAGTACTGAATATATCACGAGTTATTGAACCTTGCACCAACGCTGACGTCTTGTACCTAACATGAAACTTTAAAGGCACCTCTACACCGCTATTTTTGCAGTGAAATTAACTTTCCTCGGTATTGCAATAACAGAGAATACATTTAAATAAACTATATATATATAGAAAATAAAGCAGTTTAGAAAATAAATATTTTCGAAATTCTATTTATAACGCCAGATGTCACACAGCTTCAACAACATCCGCAATGGAAATTCGACAAATAAATTTTAATTGAGTAATTCCAAGTACAATTTTTATTTCAATTTAAACAGGAATAGTTATTTTATGACCCGAACGTTTCGAATGAACTGGCGGTGAATGAAATCTGACAAAACATAATTCAAAACGTATCTGTATTATTCATAATCCCTAAATAAACTGTCTAAAAATAATTCTCTAAATTAACACGCGATTCAAAAATAGTCACTGCCCAGGAATACCGCGCGGTAAAAATACAATTTTCGATGTTATATACACGGTTCGAGATATAATCGATCATTCGCTATTTGCTAATCGAGATTTTAGCGGTGCGTGGGAAACGCGTGAATAAGAAAGATCGTGCACGTGCACGAGTAGATCGAGAGAGCCTCGTCTCTCGACGGCTATACCTACCCGCCATTTGCATCGGACCGTTATGTCGTCAGCGGATTCGCGAATGTATTTGGCTTACCTGCGAATCTGGTCTTGATCAGGTCCAACGGATGCAGCATCAACGTCGAGATCACGCCGCCCGATATACCGGCAACAAAGTGCTCGTATTTCACATGGCTCAGCATCGGAGCCTTGGTGGTCCCCGGCGAGCCGCTGTTCGTCTTTATCGGCGACATTTTCACGGTCTCTGGTCGTTGCTGCTGCTGCTCGTTCGTTATCGATTCTCCAACGGTAAGTCCGCGCGCATCCTTTGTCACGTTAACAATGCTCGACTCCACTCTTCGGCATATCTCTTGATCCGCGATAGGCAAAGTGGCTCGGTTCGACGGCACCGCGGGGAACACGACCGAAATTCCTCCTTTTTTTATCTGGTTCTCTCACTCTCGCTCTCCTCGCAAAACGATTACGCAACAAAGCGGAACGTCACACGCACCAATCACCCACCATACCAAGCACACGACTGACGACTGACGACTGAGCGACGAGCGAGACTGACCGCGGACCACCTCTCTAGGTACTTCTCGGTTGCGCGCGCCACCTGCCGGCGAAGCGCGCAAGCGCGGCCGCCGCGTGGGAAATACGAACGCGAAACACAACTTCGCGCGACATCCTCGACGATTTTAAACTTTTTACTGTTCAGTAAAAATAATTGCTGTTCGGGAACAGTTTCCCGTGAAATTATGAAAATTCTACGCTCCATAAATTTGAATCGAGAAACAATTGTTTGCCCGGCACACGTGTACGTTCACGCGACGAGCTGTTCGACTGATTAAATAAAAAATAAAATATCTCACAAATATGGATAGGTAATGTGTACAAGATATGCGCCACGCGAAACTCGTTCGATAAGCCCGGAAATCGCTTATCTGTCTGATTGCCGATGTACGGATAAAGAGCTTTTTTATCCATTTCCATGGTAGAATATCTCAGTTATCGCTTTCGCTCGTTGCTACATCGACCTGTGGATCGGCTAGTTTACATTGAGTGCAAAATTTGTACGCGCTAATTTCTCGGGAAAATTTTAATTCGGTTACAACGGTCGTTGCTAGTTGAAAATTAAATCGAGTTCGATATACCCGTCGAGGAAAAATATCACTGCGGAACGCGCGAGGAAACGAGATAGCAAAATTGTGTTTCTGATTTTAATATAAACAATCGATTTGGGAAAAAGACGTCTCTCCTATCGTGTTTGGAATTTGATCAAAATGGTGAGCAATAGTGCAATTTATTATTATTAATTTCATTGGTGTTTCCTTTTCATAATTCGTTTTTTACGGTACTGAGAGCATCGGATCAATACTTTGTCAGGCAAATTTCAAATTGTCGAAGACCTGTTGATTTCGTTCGGCTGATTTGCTCTTCATGATTTGCAGAAAATCACGTTACGAGATAACAGTATTGTTATTAGTGTTCACAGTATTAGAATAGTTCTACAGACACAAAGAGTCCAACCAGACTTTGTCGATTGTTACTAGACATACAACCGGTAACAATTACATACTAGACCAATTTCTTTTCACGTTTTACTTTGCGTTTAAAATATCATTTCCCGTAATGTCCTACACAAAAGTTAATTGGTTCCAGGTAACTGCTTTGTTTATTAATTTACTTCACTTATTTATTTCGCGAGATGCTAGGATTATATGGAAACTAAATTCCGATAAAAAAAAGCCATGGTCATAAGTAATATTATGCCACGGAGTTTCGATTATAATACAGCTTGGATCGCTCGAGAACGATAACTTTTACACAATCGGCTTACTATAATACATACAACAATCCGCAACTCACGTTCAATGGTCTTGTACGCTCGGAAGAGTTTCGAATTTTCATCGAGATGAATCCGTGTGCGCGTTGCACGTAGATAACGCTGTCAATTAACGCCACCACTACCTAGAAAGAGCTCAAGTTCAGTTCTATTCCGGACATCAGTGCAGTTGTTCAATAAACAATGCGATGTGGAGCTGTCTCGACAAAAGAAACTGTGCGTTCTTCAACACCGAGTACTCCGAGTACCTATATCTTTCGGTGAGTCAGTCCGAGCTCATTCATTCGCGTTTCAACACTTCCGGCGACGGCGCGAAATTTGCTAAAGTTTTATGGGGTCAATTACTTATGGCTCAATCGAGCTTCATCGCGGCATCCAACATGTCATTATACTCTTTCGAGTAAATGATCTTGCTGCCGGTCGACGGGGCAGACGATGGAGGTCTGCCGGCATAACTGATGTCCTCCAAACGGAGACCCAAAGCTAGAGCTATCCTGTTCCTCACGTAGTCGTACCCGCCTTGGTTCTTGTGCTCCTCTTGCAACCACATGATCTGCGCGTACCAACGATCGTGACACGTTCGCGGTTTAAATTGCGCCGATCGGATAACGGTAGAAAAGAAAACCCGTTCCTTTTACCTTCGTGTTAGGGTACTTCGCCACTTCCTGTTTGAGAAGGTGATACGGGAACGGGCAGAGCTGCTCGATACGGATGATCGCTATTTTGTCTTCCAATTGTTTCCCCTGGCGTTCGGCGACCGCGTCGTAGAACACCTTCCCGCTGCAAAGCACCACCTTCTGTATGTTGCCCGGCTTGACGAACGGGTCCGCGAGAATCGGTTTGAACGTGGTGCCGGGTTCCATTTCTTCGAACGACGACAATGCCATCGGGTGACGTAGCAGAGATTTCGGCGACATGACAACCTGCTCGAAATGATTATCTGATCAAGTATCTTAGGATCAACTCGATCAGACGATCAACTCGAAATTGGAGATCGAAGATTTCTTTAAATCGCTTACGTAATATTGCGAGACTCTTTGGCTTTGTGATTGAAAATTGTCATTTTGACGAAATCGTTTGAAAATGAAATGTTTACAAATATTCGCTATACACATTTCTAACGACCGTCTGAAGTATTAAGAATGTATCTAACCAGCGGCTTTCGGAACGGCATCAGTATCTGACGACGAAGAGCGTGACAGAGATTCGCGGGAGTGGTCAAATTACAAACGATCCAGTTGATCTCGAAGAGTTGTCGAGTCATAATCTGCTCGGGAGTTTCTCCCTGAGGAGCTCCTGGCTCGGTACCCGGAACATATATATAGTCGTCGTCGCAAAGCTGAAGAAACCGTTCGGGTCTCGCGGAGGAATGTTCCGGGCCTTGACCTTCCATTCCGTGCGGCAGAAGAAGAACCAATCCTACTTGTCTACCCCATTTTGCCTGTCCGGAACTGAGGATCGTGTCCAGGGTGACCTACAAACATATGCCCATGTAGCTTGAATTAATTTAAACCGATGTTACCACCTTCGCGATAAGATCGAACGGTAAAGCAACCGAACGATTAGGATTTCTATCTTATTAGTGTATCTGACCGTAAGCGATAACAAACGCTGTTCTAAGAATATAAATTTGGCAAAACAAGATTACCTGACAAGTGTTCGCGAAATCCCCGAACTGTCCTTCCCAGATTGTTAGAGTGTTGTGATTGTAGGCCGAGTACCCTAACTCGAATCCTATATTTCGTGATCAACAGTAATTCGCTTTGTTTCTCGTTGGAACACCATTTCGTTATGGGACTCACCTGCAACGCCATACTCCGACAACGACGAGTTCGAGACGGTATACAATGCTTGTCCGGGGAACACGTTGTGCAGAAGATTTTTATAAACCTTGTCCTTGTTCTGGTCGTGGATTATGTGCACGCGATGGGAGAACGTGCCTCGCTCGACATCCTCGCCGGACAATCTCACGTGGTGACCTTCTTTCAGCAAACTGAGAAATGCGAGACACTCGCCCATCGCCCAGTCTGCTCTACGCGACTCCATTAACTGTGCTCTCTTGTCCATCACCCTCAGCACCTGCACGGGAATTTATGCGACATGTTCCTTGCCATAGCTTTCGCACGCGGAGTACTTCCTGGTTCCCTCGCGACTGACAGTAATACATTTTCTGCGTTCGTTACGGTAAAACCTTTGAAAAACCTGAAGCACTTAATTACAGCACATTAAATTCTCAAAAACGTACTGACATCGTGATAAGAAACTGAACTTCGATCGTCGAACAAACAAGCCTTGCCGAGTGGTACAATACCAGGAAGATTAGATCGCGATACCATCTAGAAGTATGTTTTGCACGCTGTTCGAGCGAACAATACACACCGGGCCACCGGCAACGTACTTGAGGATGAGGCTGAATGTCTGTCGGCGGTGTGGATATGTGTTTGCAGATCGCCTTCATCGTCTCCACGTCGAACCCGGTCGGTGGAATGCCGATCTTCGGGCTCTGGTTCGCGAAAAAATCGGTCCACGGTATGTCGTGCCAGTCGCTCAAATTCATCGAGTCGATCGTCTGCGCCTTGGTGAACTCCGCCTCGCAATGGTCCCAGAACTTTTGTATCTCCTGCGAAAACCGTGGAATCTGTTGGCACCCACGAAAAAAGAAGAAATGTTCCGGAGAACTCACTTCTTGGGCGTACGCCTCGGTGATCACTCCCTCTTTCAACAACTTGTCCGAGTAAACGGTGAGCACGTTCGGATGTTCCTTGATTCGTTTGTACATCAACGGCTGAGTCAACATCGGCTCGTCCAGCTCGTTGTGTCCGAATCTCCGGTAACCCACCACGTCCACCACCACGTCGTTGTTGAACTCGGCTCTGTTTCATTTCCGTACAACAGAAAACAACATCTACTATAAACATCGACACCTACTATACACCTGTTAACCCTTCGCACTGTAAACATGGTTGTACCATCGTTCAAAATATTTTTTACACTGCTAAATTCGTGTTTAACAAATTGCTAACCATTTCAGTATTGTACGTGTGAAAATGATCGTACGAAATGGAAATATTCCAGATCGGAAGAGAAATTTCGTTTCAGAATTAAAACAGCTGTGCAAAGGGTTAAGTATCAAATGTTTATCTCGGTGAAATTGGAGAAAATGCGTCAAAAATATCAAATATTATCAATATTTTTCTGAGTGAAACGATAGCAAACACGACAGTATACTCGTTTAATTCACGACACGCGAGTGTTTTAAGAATAAGTTTCTGTGCCTCGTCTGATCAGTTACCTGAACGAGCGGCGGCTGCAGCTAATAGAAATCACAGGCATACCTGTACTCGCAGGCAACTTTGCTGCAGTAGGTCACCAAGTCAGGGTCATCGCCGTGCACGTGGAATATAGGCGCGTTGATGACACGGGCGACATCGGTACAGTGTACGCTGGATCGGGAATATCTCGGATCAGTGGTAAAACCAATCTATAACGCGACGAAGAGGTACGTTCCAACTCTGTTACACGCTCTGTCGCGAATTGGTTAACGCTTTTACCTGATTGTTAATAACAACGTGAATGACCCCGCCGGTTGTGTACTCGGGAAGGTCAGTCAGATGCATGGTTTCGTAAACGATACCCTGTCCGGAGAAAGCGGCGTCACCGTGCACCAAAATGGCCATCGACTTTTTACCAACTGGAAACAGTCGCGAATAATTTGCTGAACACTTTTGTCACTGCTAACATTTCGTACGTTACTATCTTAGAATCGTATACTATCTTTTATCTTCTTGAAAATATAAATTGATGAGTCGGTCGCAGTACACGGTATACATACATCGCGCGTCATTCTTCTCGACTTGCTCAGCTCGAACGCGACCAACGATTACAGGATCGATCGCTTCCAAATGCGAAGGATTCGCCATTACGGCGACCATCACTTTCTTCTTGGTTCTGTTAGGATCCGATGCTAATGTTGAAGACGGAAAATTGCGAGCACGGACAATAGGGAATCTCACCTTTCTAATATTTTCTCCGCGTGCGTGCCCAAGTGGTACTTGACATCGCCGGAACCGAAACCTTCCAGAGGAATCGGGTTGAATTGGGTAAGCAATTGGTGCAGCGGTTTCGAGCAAACGTTGATCAGAGTGTTCAGGCGACCACGATGAGCCATGCCTATGACCACGGACTCTACACCTACGAGTCAAATTGTTTGAATTATTAACGCGTGTTGGAAACGTTTTCGCTACATTATTTTCGGCTTTTTAATTCGCTTCGTTTTAGCGACACACGGTATACTTTTCACGGTTTTCTATACTCACCCTTTTCCGCCGACGTTTCCACGCACTCCACCATCGACGGGATGAAAGATTCACAGCCCTCGAGACCGAACCTCTTCTCCGTGGGGTACTTCTTCGCCAAAAA